>OX578152.1:52891069-53348569 GCA_951213105.1 Amaurobius ferox
ATGCCGAAAATTAAAACATCGAGTTTTCGACGGATCTACACGTTTTGACACCTCTAAAATACGAAAAAACATTTTAGCTTGACGTCTGTGTATCTATGTGTCTGTGAAATGTATGTATCCAATCTAACTAAAAAACTAATTGACCGAATTTCATAAAATTTGGTAGGTAAGTCACTTGTGAGTGACCCTGGTGCAAATTCGATTTTGGTACGGTTTGGTATGATAAAACCTTTCTTTTTTTGTAAAATGGCCCACAAAAATCGATGCATCCACTCTAGCTAAAAGACTAATTAGCCAAATTTCATAAAATTTGGTAGATAAGTTACTTGCAGGTTACCCTTGTGCTGATTAAATTTTCGTGTGATTCGGAGAAGTAAAACCTGCCTTTCTTCACGAAATGGTCCTCAAAAATTGCCAAAATCTAAAATAAAATACTACTTGTGTGTCAAATGTATCAATTAAATTCATGTTCTATACGTAATGTTTGACGAGGAAAAGAATAAGACCACCCTCATTACTTTAGGACAAACCTTTCTCGAGATTTTGAGGTTTTTTTAATTTTTGCTACGGCGTCCTTGAAGAAATTTCGAGTTACCAAATAAAAATTAAAATTGAATTAAATTAATTCAGTGTTCTTTTTTTTTGTGCAATTAAACTTATTTTAATGAATCAAAGAGATAAAGAGAAAATGAATTTGATTCCGCAGGGAAAGTCATGTGCTGCTTACATCAGATTTTTTTTTAATACATCATGTATTTTTAATACATGGAATTTTCCCCACAGATTAATAATAAGGTGATCTTAGTATTTTAAAACAACTAAGTATACAGTGAAATCTATATTTATATAGATTTCACAAAACGATATTCTAGGAATCAGGAAATATATAGTTACAAATAGTTTATCGGTGTAGACAGATTGAACCTGGTACTCCTTGTAATGAAAATTGTTCAATATGGTATAACATTATTTTTAATAATATCATGTTAAACTTGAATTTTAAAATAATACGTCAGATTAGGAATGCAAATGAAAATAAATCATATGCTAATTTCAGTTCAAAATTTTAACATGTGTATTTGAACTATGTTTATAATTATCTAAAAATGATTGTATATTGTTACAAACGTGTAAAATGATCTTTCTCACTTAAGTCTCTTTTGAACACAAGAAAGTGAAAACACCCGTACTGGCAACCTTTCCTATGACGTGAATCTAACGTTGTCAGATTCTAAAGTTCGGAAGAGGGTTGACAGATATTGCAATTTATCGATAATTTGGAGACGTCCGCAGGTTCGAGTAACACCTCAAAATAACCAAAATTCTAGTGAGAGATTTCCAGATGTTTTTATATAGAGTATATAAAAGAAGTCATCAATTGGAAAGCAATTGACGAGATACGAGCTACATTGAACTGTGACTTACGTCAATGATTTGAGAATAGCATCAGTTATTTGTGAAATTAGTGGAGCATTTAAGTGCTGTTTTACTGCATATTGTTAATATTTACGCTGTGCTTATGAATAAACGTGTTAGTTATCCAGAAATGTGTACACAAATTTTGTATCCTGAGTGCACAACCACGATTCCAGAGGAAGTGACATTATAGTACTAAAAATGAAATAAGAAATTAGGAGTCTTTTATTCAACAATAAAAAACACATTAATACATAGAAACAGAAACAAAATGTATAATCAAGTTACAGTATATTTTACCCTTTAGGCTTCGCCATTGCAATCCATACAAAACAATATTCTTAAAGTTAAACTTTCCTGTGACTTGCAATAAACTTACAATGTACCATATGCTGTCAATTACGTAAAGCAAGCGTTTAAAATAAATTTAATACAACTTTGAAGCGAGTTCCTTCTTCGAAAAACAGGATTTTCTTTTCTAAACCGTTCAAAAAATGGAACTCTGGACAAGAATAGGTTAAATATATAAAAAGTATTTCATTTTATTCATTTGTATTGTCCATTATGCAAATTAATAGCATGCTACTTAATTGAACATATTATTACGGCTATACTCATTATTTCTTTCTTGGAACAGACGATTTAAAACATATTAAATTTGTCGTCTAATATCTGATTCTACCCATTGTTCAAAATCGTTTTTGCAAAGTTAAACAGTTTTTGATCTTCGTTTCGGCTCTACTTAGATTGCTTTCATTGCTTACACATTCATCAATTTCAGATTCTAATGAAATTTTTATTAATGATGTTACATTCAAATCGTTGCCATTCACAGAAAAATAATCTTAAAATTTAAATTTCTAATGCATTAAAATTGTGACGAAGTACATTCTGCATAATCTAGAGACAGATATTCGATGATCAAACATCAATCAAGAAATGTGTTATTTGAAACTATTTTAAATGCCATTTTACAATCCTTTATAAAATAGAATAATTTATCATCGAAAGTCGACCTACTTCTATGTCCATTTCTTTCATTGATTCTTCTCCATCATTATATGTATTCCTTTGTATCTAAATATAAAATATTCCAGTCTTTCATTTTAGTTTGTTCTTCCATTTTTAAAGACAGTGTCTGAGTTTTTAAAATCTGCTCATTCCAGTTATTAATATAAATATTTGACTTTCATTAGTATAAACTTTCAATTTGAAAATAAAATAGTATCTCTGAGGCCAAATCTATTAAAAATTCAAATATCAATTGGAGGAGTGGGCCAGACCAGTGGTTAGCGAGCGGGGATTGCACTCGGACGACCCTAGTTCGATTTCCTGCTCTGCTCAACGTGTCCCCGCGTTCACGAGGAGTGCGGTCATGTTAAATATGTGGGTCCATAAGTCCTTCCGAGAATCTGGTAGTAGGGGAAGAAGGATACGGTCCCTGTGGATGCGGCCCCCACTGGGTTCTGATTGTTGAGTGGCACTTGCCGGTTGTCCAAACAGATGCCTTATACTATAGCTCGGATTGTCTAGATCGGAACAGAAGAAATATCAATTGAGCACACAATAATATGGTCTGTGGTTTGAAAATCAGACTTTGGAGCAACACTAAAGTAAACAAAGAAACCGCAATGGAAGAGCAAGTCTGACACTATAATAGATAGTTATGTATCGAAATTATTATGCGAGCACATATATTACAAAAGTAATCAACAAGTTTTGCACTTTACCTTCATGACAATTGACGATATTTACGGTCGGGCACGTGACATTACGTGACCCGACGCACGGACTAGCCACAATTGGAGGTGGGTCAGTCCTGGCAATCCATAATCTTCAGGCAGAGGAAGGCGTAACTTGGATACTCTGCCAAAAATATTTATCACAAAGATAACACAGAGATCTGGACAATATGAAGGAATTGATGCTTAAAAAACCTTACTCTGGAAACTGCTGCTGAGATCTGATTTTCTGGTCCATTTTGGTGATGGCAAAACTTGATATCAAATCTTTGAAATCTATTTGTGCCGACAATAAGCTATTGCATAACCAAGATGCTGAATAAAATCAACATTTTTTACATTTCCCCTTCATGACAGATGGCGAAATTTACGCTCGGACGCGTAACAACACGTGACCCGACGGACGGACTAGCCATAGTTGAAGGTGGGTTAGTTCTGGCCATCCAAAATCTTCCAGCAAAGGAAGGCGGACCTTAAATACTCTACCACAAATATGTATCACAAAGATAGCACAAAGATCTGGACTATATGAAGGAATTGATGCTAAAAAAATCTTACTCTCGAAGAAACTGCTGAGATGTGACGCCTGGTGATTGCAAAGCTTGCCGACAATAAGCTATAGCATCACAAAGATGCTGAATAAATCGTCAATTGTCGAAATAAAAATCCATTATCAACTGACCGTGTATCATCATCACAGATACCCATTTTTGCTCATTTCTGTTACGAAGATGAATATTTACATTTATGAAATTCATTAAATCTGATTTTGACATGCCTTTCACATAAATATTGTGGACATTTCGAGAATTGATATCTCCCCCTAGTTAATTGCTGCAAAATTAGTAATAAATATTAGTAATAATGTGTTAATAATAAAATATGTGAACTTATTAATTTTCTTGTAAATTTATATTGCTCATATTATTCATTTCCCTGTAATTACAAATTTATATTTCCTCAAGAAAAAGTATTACGTTATAGCAGTAAAAATTGGAGATTATTTACGCAACACAGTGCTTAAAGGTATTAATGAGAAGTTCCGCAATTTACAAAAAGTAATTATTTCTACCACATGGTAACCTTGCCCCTCATTAACATTTCACACAATTTATTATTCCACATTAAATCTTTAGAGTAAGTACTGTTACGAAAATACATGCTTTTCGAAATTTTAATTTATACAAATTTACTCATAATTTAAGGGCTTATTACACGACAGTATTTGGCACAACAAAACCGTTCGCAAGAACCTAAAATGCTGTAGTTGAGGAAAAGGTTGTGAGAAAATCGACCAATCAGAAGTGAGTAAATCCGAAAGTCACAGGTGACGTGCTTTCTAGTAATTTTATTTCTTACTTTAATGGCGACCAAGATGGCCGATAGACTGCTTTGGAATGAGTTAGAATCTCGAGATGGAAGAAATTATAGAACTTCTACTAAATTACAGACATCTGTGAAATATAAAAGATCCAAATTATACGCAAAAGACACTAAAGAATGTTTCTTGGATTGAAATCGGCGATATTAAAGAGGAGGGGGGCGTTAGAAAGGCGGGGATCTAAAGTATCATTGCTAGGCGGAATTGCTAAAGTCTGGAGATGGAAAAATAATAATAGAACTTTTACCAAATTACAGACATCTGCGAAATATAAAGGATTATATTTCGCAGATTATATAAGGATTATATTCGGATTATATAAGTTATACGCAAAAAACACTAGATAATATTTCTTTGAATGAAATCGGCGGCATTAAAGAGGAGGGGCGAGTTAGAAAGGCCGGGGGGGGGGAGCCTAAGGTATCATTTTCGGGGGGAATTTCTAAAGTCTAAAGATGGAAAAATAATAATAGAACTTTTACCAAATTACAGACATCTGTGAAATGTAAAGGATTCAAATAATACTCAAAAGACACTAAATAACATTTCTTTGAATGAAATCGGGGCATTAAAGAGGGGGGGCGAGTTAGAAAGGCGGGGGGGGGCCTAAGGTATCATTTTCGGGCGGAATTGCTAAAGTCTGGAGATGGAAAAATAATAATAGAACTTTTACCAAATTACAGACATCTGTGAAATATAAAGGATTCAAATTATACGCAAAAACCACTGAAGAATGTTTCTTGGAACGAAATCGTCGGCATTAAAATGGCGGGGAGCTTTAGGAAGGCGGGGTCCTAAAGTACCATTGCCCGGGGAATTGCTGAAGTCTGGAAATGCAGATGGGAGAAAAAGAAAATAATTTTTACCAAATTACAGACACTTTTGAGATATAAAAGATTTATATTATACGAAAAACACACTGAAGAATGATTCTGGAACGAAATCACCGGCATTAGAGAGAATGGACCTGTTAAAGAGGAGGAGCCTGAAGTATGATTGACGGGCGGAATTGCCGAAGTTCGATAATAAAAATTGCCCTATGTAATAACACCTTTATTCAATCCAAACGGAACCTTTGGGGTGTTAAAAGCGATCTTTACAACGAGAACTCTAAAACGGTATTCCTATGAGGAAATTACGAAGCGAATGCAAAGGGGAAAGAGCTGCCCCTAATTGTTGAGTGAAGTGACGTCACGTTCGTTCTAAGGCTCCTCTATATACCTAACCCTATGGGCTTCAATATGCTTGATAAGTCAGCTGGTAGAGGAGCTCTATTCGGTCAGTATTGCGTGGAGAGACGTCACAAACGTTCCAAAGCTGTTTTACGAACGGTTTGTTGTCCCAAATTACTGTTCGTGTAATAGGGCCTTTAGTGGCATTACACGTATATTACCAGCAAACCACAACTGTGCATATAAATAAATGTGCACATGCCGCCAAATATAAATAGATGCGATATATTGTTAATGAATAATGAAGGAGGTATAATTTAACTACATTTTTGCAATACAGGCCAACTCTTACATTATCTAGATGAATTTATTTTTTACTCCATTCGACTCAGTTAAATAACTACGTTAGAACGAGAATTCTCAAGCACATAACAAGCAGAAAATCATGCTACAAACTGTATTCAGTAATGCCGTATATAGTGTGTTGTTGTTGAGACCCAGACCGTCCGACCTACCAGAAAGGTGTAAGGTAACCGTTTGGATAACCGTTCTGTGGATAAGATGAATAAACCTCTGCTGATCTCTGGCATCAATAAGGCTTAGCCATCCCCCATCTTGTTGAAAGCCTGAAGTGTCACCTGTTTTGGACCATATTTGATACATACTAATTACTGTATAATATAAACAGCCTACCAGCATTGCTGTTTCTGAGATGCTCTTACCTAGGCGTCATGCTATAAACTGCTCCTTGTCAAAATCTGATAAATCCTTTCTTTTCCGCATGTTGTGGCGAAACGACTGCGAGAGTATTGGACCAGGTTTTAGTTATCAGCTACCTAACCTTGACATGTACCATACTTTTGCTGTGAGAGCTTCATGCATTTGAATGTCACACAGGTGGTTTTAATGTTTTGGCTCGTCAGTGTATAATTTTACAATTTTGCCATGTTGTTGTTGTTGAGATCCAGACCGTCCGACCTACCAGAAAGGTGTAAGGTAACTGTTTGGACGGCCAGAAAGTGCCACCCAATTTAGGCCGGAACCCAGTGGAAGAGGCATCCACAGGGACCGTACCCTCCTTCCCCTACCACCAACCTCTCGGAAGGACTTACGGACCCACATGTTTAACGTGATCGTACTCCGCATGAACACGGCGGCAGTTGTGGCAGCGTGCAAATCCAGCGCGCAAACTACAGGGCCCGAAATGTGCCAACAGCACGCGGTGTTCCCAAGTGGTCACCCACCCAAGTACTAACCGCGCCCGATGCTGCTTGACTTCGGTGATCTAACGAGAACCTGTGTTTTCAGCACGGTAGGTCCATTGGCATCGTATATAGTGTGTGTAAAATATATATAATGAGACTTACTGGTAAAGTAATACATTTACAAGCCAAGTTGCTAATAGCAGAAACATAAAACCTTAAATGGACGTGGAACTTGACCTGTTAGTTGCGAGAAGAAAAAATCTAAATATTTGAATTTTATTCTAATATACTCAGTATTCCTACAGCTGTAACGTATGCACAACTAGACGCACAACTAATTTTTATATCATCCTACTGTGAATAAAATACCCTTAATTTACTTTGTTAACTTTATTGGTGTTACTTCGTTAACTATATTGGTGTACCATCAACTATTTTTGAGATAATTTAATTTATAATTATAGTAAACGATGTTTCCAACACTTTCCAACTTAGTTGAAAAATATTTATGACTTTGTTCATTCATTCGCACAATAACTGCCGTAAAAATGACTTTATCAAAATGAAATTTTAGTATGTTGTTCAGAATGTCTGTGGGACATATGGAAGTGTAAATGAATAATATCACTCAATTAATTTTGTATTTATTCCGAGTTGAAAAAGTGAAACACATTGAGACATATGGAACCTAAGTTTTCAAACAATTTTAAAGTGAAGTTAAAATTCACAAATTGCTTATAAATTTTAAGATCTATTAGGAAAATTTTAGGCATCAATATTTTTTCCCATTGTAAAAATCGCGATTTTAAAGGTCTTTTAAATTTATATTTAGTGTTACAACCGTCCTAAAATCGCTATCTTTTTGCGTATTTTGTATGCATTTATATTCTGCACCAACGCAACTACAATATTTTTTAGTTTAAATGATCCTCAAACTTTACTTATTTCTACAACAAAGCATAATTTTATTGGATGTAGAATGTAAACAAGTGATTGTAAGGTGAGTTGTATAAGAATTACTGAATTTTTTTCAAGCAAAATTATTTAACTCTAGAGTCTGTAATATAAGTGAAATGAATGAAGTTTCACTGATTTTACATAGAGAAGCAGACGATTTTATAGCATTGCTTTTTTTGATGAAATTTTAAGTTTCCAAGTAAAATAAATTAATGTAGTACTGTGATAATTTTTAAAAATATCACCTCTGAATGTATCCCATTTTAGAGATGTTTAAATAAAATTGCATTTCAGTTGGAAAGTATTTCCTAATCAATGCTTTATATATGATTGATCTATCTTGTTATATCTTATACTTTAACTTTTATACAGATTTTAATTTTCCATCTGTAGCCATAGTGACAGGGTTACGCTTCAGATACCAAATTCAAGAACTGGCTATCCTTTTAATCAAATTATTGAAAGTATTTTTCATTAATGATTCCTTTTTAGGTTAAAATGCCTCAGAACTTTGAAAATACGGCAACATATAGTAATCGGAGATGAAATATTCTTTTATAGTTAACAGTTAATTATAACAGTTTATAGTTCTGACTGACATTACATACCGTAATGTCAGTCAGAACTATAAACTGTTCCCCCACTTTTACTTTTCCTACAATACAATGTTTAGGAAAAGTATTGGAATCATGCCGAAAAGCAGAACTCGAGTTTTCGACGGATTTATAGATTTAGAGCACTCCATAGCCCGAAAAATATATTTTTATCGTGACGCATGTGTGTGAGGTTATGTGTCTGTCTGTGACATGCATGTATCCACTTTAACTGAAAAACTAATGAACCAAACTCGGCAAAATTTGGTAGATAAGTAACTTCCCTCACAACAAAAATCGTCGCATGTGTGACAGTGACGTTGCAGTCACGTGACACCTGGATCGCAATGTGACATCATATTTGTGACTTCTATGCGACGTTACGTATTAGTAACTTTTTAACTTCATTGTAATTATATTCTGTGACGTTTCCACAATTCAATTAACACGCAACAATGTGACGACATTACAATGGCAATTACAATGTAGCGTCACAAACAAGTTAATATGCGACGTCACAAACGCCATGAAAATGACCAAAATGACTTCTGTGGGATCTCAATATGAAATTGCCGAGACGTACTGCGACGTTCTGTGACGTCCCAAAGTCACAGTGTGACGTAAATCTTATGTCACTGTGAAAAAAATGCTGTTAGGGTTGTGGGCTACCCTGGTGCTGATTAGATTGTGGTAGGATTCGAAAAACAGAACCTGCCTTTTTAGCAAAATGGCCTGCAAAAATCGTCGAAATATAAATAAAAGACTACATATGCTTAAATGAATCAATTAAATACTTATTGTATAACTAATTTTTGACGACGAGTTAAGTCCAACCTCATAACTTTAGGTCTAACCGTTCTTGAGATATTTTAGTTCTTTTGCACTTTTGCCACGTTATCTTTAAAAATGTGTCCAGTCGCCCAATAAAATCAAAAACTGATTTAAAACTGAAAATTCAGAGTAACTTCAAAAATTATCCATGTTATTTTGTGCAATTAAACTCAATGAATTAGGAAAGAAAGAAAGAGAACATGAATCTGTAGGGAATATCATGTGCTGCCCACATCAGATTTTTACGATTAAATGTGAAACGTTTTTGCTACTCAAAATTTTTGTTAAATGAGCATGCCTCATATTTAAGGACCTCTATCAATTTTGAAGAGTAAAATTACATTTTCCTTATTTGTTACACATACTATTTTGCGAATTTTTGTACTAAATGACCAATTCAATTGAATAGCTTTTAAACGGCTAAATAGATTACTCTTTGCATGAACAGACCTGACTCAGTGGGAGTTATATTTCTTTCTTTAAAACAATGGCTTCAAAACATTTAAAATTATCCATCAGACGACTGATTTTATATCTGATTCCAAACAATTTCAGAATAAATTTGAGTTTTTTTTTCTTTACTTTAGACTTTGTTTGAATTTCATTTCAGAACGTTACATTTATTATTTACTCATCCATCAATTATTAACTTCTGAAGAAATTTTAATAAATACTTTCTTCCGAAACATATTTCCGAAATTTAAAAATTTCGAATGCATATAAATGCTTAATTAAGATGTTGTTCTTACTACATTGAAATATTCGAAGTTGAAACATAGAGAAAATTGCTTCTCGGAAACGGCTTAAATGAAAAGTATCGATCACTTTTTTTAAAATAATAGTTTGTTGCAAAAATGTTAAAGGATTTGTTTGCACATTATATTTTTAACAGAATTTTAGATACCTTGGCGCTTAAGTAAGGTATATGCTATAAAATTGGATTTGAAGAACAATTTTTAAACTCTAATCGTTGTTTTGTAATTATTTTATATTCGAGATGACAGTGACATTCAAATGTATAAAAAGTTCATCGTTCCTTCCAATCTGAAGGTGGTGAAATAGTTTTATGTGACGTTCCAATTATATATTCAATAAAGTTCCAATTATATATCCTTGTAGCGTTACAAATTACAATCTTTTAACTTTAACTTTTATTTGTAATATAATATATTTTATTATATAATATTTTATTAATAGATTTTTTTTATTTATAATATAATAGTATAATATAATAATATAACATAATAATAATAAAGATGTAGCTTCTCGTGTTTTCTTTCCAATTTGTAGTATAAAAAGACTATGTTCGCACACAGAACGCTATTTTTATTTACACTTATTTTTATTTACACTTATTAAAATTTCGAATGCATATAAATGCTTAATTAAGATGTTGTTCTTACTACATTGAAATATTCGAAGTTGAAACATAGAGAAAATTGCTTCTCGGAAACGGCTTAAATGAAAAGTATCGATCACTTTTTTTAAAATAATAGTTTGTTGCAAAAATGTTAAAGGATTTGTTTGCACATTATATTTTTAACAGAATTTTAGATACCTTGGCGCTTAAGTAAGGTATATGCTATAAAATTGGATTTGAAGAACAATTTTTAAACTCTAATCGTTGTTTTGTAATTATTTTATATTCGAGATGACAGTGACATTCAAATGTATAAAAAGTTCATCGTTCCTTCCAATCTGAAGGTGGTGAAATAGTTTTATGTGACGTTCCAATTATATATTCAATAAAGTTCCAATTATATATCCTTGTAGCGTTACAAATTACAATCTTTTAACTTTAACTTTTATTTGTAATATAATATATTTTATTATATAATATTTTATTAATAGATTTTTTTTTATTTATAATATAATAGTATAATATAATAATATAACATAATAATAATAAAGATGTAGCTTCTCGTGTTTTCTTTCCAATTTGTAGTATAAAAAGACTATGTTCGCACACAGAACGCTATTTTTATTTACACTTATTTGCAAGATAATTAAACTAAACTAATCATTAGCCAGGAGCTCAAAATTAATTTACTCTTAATATTGTACAAAGTACAAAATTGCACTGCCAGGTCGCTTCGTACAACTCCTCAAAATTCGGACCCGCTGTTCTTCCTAGAACGTCTGAATTTATTATCATTTCTTTCTTCTCAGTTAAGGTTGCCATACCAGATTTGGCGGTGGCGCGCTCAAGGCAAAATTTTGTTCTCTGCAAAATATATATCTAAAGTATGTAAATTATAACAACTCTATTTCAGAAACAAAGGACCTGATCCAAAATCTAATTATATATCCTTGAAAAGCTTTCAAAAAGCTACAAATTACATTAGTAAGTAAGAAACGCTTTGTGCAAGAGATAAGGGAAATTTTAGTTAGTTATTTAGTTTTGTTTTGTTTTTTCAAAATATTAAAGTTATATATATATCCAAATGGTACCCTCGTTCCAGCAACCTAATAGATAAAATTGTTTACAATTTTATAAGCTTTAATGTAAATGTTGTGACACGTCACAACACTTTATTTTATTATTCTAAATTAACATTTTTTTTATAAATCATTAAATATTTTATTTTACTTAATTTATTATTCCAAATTATTCTATTCAAAATTGCTTTTATTTTATATTTTCATTAATAGACCAATTGTTTCTTTTATTAATTTTAATTATAATGTGCTGCAGTATTCATATTCTCATGTATGGTGTATGACATCCACTTTCATACTGCGGTAGAATGACACCCGTTTTCGACAATTGGTAAATCCGGTTTCAGGTGAGACACGGAAACTTGTTTTCTTCTGTCTCACTTGTTAACCTCCCTGTTTGAGCAGGAGTTTTTCTTTTCTTGGCATGGCAACGGTGTGCGTGGCTTCAGCCAATCACAGCGTGCCAAGTTAGGCGGGAAATTCTTCCTCGGTGCAATAAGTGCTGAGTCTCTCTCTTCTCTGAATTTCTGGTATGTGAAGGTGTACCGTATTTTTCGTTGGCAAAGGGGCCTTGGCCCCTAGCTGAGCCATTTTTTTTTTATAGATGTATGCATGAATTTGTATTGTAAAATGCAATCTACTGTAAAAATGAAATCTATCTGATCAAGTAATGTAAAAAATCAACATATATATTTGTTTGGAATGCTGTTTAAGAATCAAGTATAAAATTATTGGATTTATTTCCTGTGAAAATCATATGTAAAGTGGATTTCTTGTAATTGATTACTACATCAAATACTTCAGTGATTATCATTATTAAAGATTTATTTGAGTCAAGTTGAAGAAATTATATTTATTTCCCAGTTCGACAGCAGCATTTTGTCTCTATGGACAATTACTGTGGATTACATCTATTTGCCAATTACTATGCAATTCTGGTCTTACGCAAGGAACGTTATGTATGTTACTGTGCATTTATGGTTTTAGAAACCTTTATTGGGATTGTTATGTCGCACATTAATTTGACATAATTATAATTAATATCCTGCACATGCTTTTAGTCAATTATTCTAAAAGTCTAGTCCTCAACAATATGAAAATAAGTTAACAAGTCATCATGATGATTGAAATATTAGTCATTTCTTTATTTATACGCAGTGAAACTTATTATACAATAAAAAATGCATATTGGTATTTCTTTGTGCTGTGTTACATTTTGCATTTGGAATTGTGATCAGCTATTATTTCGTCGGTTCTGGTGATCAGCTATTACTTGTCGGTTCAGTCCTCAATCCAATCTCATGAGATATTGAAGTTGAGTATAGTGAAAAAGGACTTTAGATTGTGGTCATTACCATGATGAATATGTGTGATTTTATTCATCCGCTTGCTGAAGTGTTTTCAGCATTAATTATGTGACACCTTACACTATTCATTAATTACAAGTAAGTAATTTTAAGGCGCTCACATACAAGTATGGTTTAATATTTAAAATAACACAACGCAATTATTATTGATATTCCAAATTCTATTTCCCACTATACGATCCCCTTCCATTAAGTTTTTAATTAATTAAAATTTCCCTTTTATTGTATGTGAGTGTCCGACCCAATCAGGTGTTGAGATATAATTGTTCAGGGGATTTTATTATTCTTTAATTAGGTCTCTTGAATGGTTGTATCACAACAGTAAATAAATCATTAGCTTTAAAAAAGCAATTGCAAACAATTGTAAGCTTTAAACACTTATATCTTAGTTCCACGATATAAGCTTTTAAAGTGTTTACATGCTTCTTAACGCCCAGATTTCAGCCGGATACACCCTCTGTGGAAAGTTACGGAATGTAACCAATCAACAAAATTTACAGGTTGTTAATCATATTACGTGAATGTTGGGTTGCCATTTATTGAATTTTGGGGGGGGGGGGTGCCGGGTCGCCGTATTTGGCGATTTATCGCCAATTTGGAGACTTTTAGAATGCACTAGAACTTTCTCGAAATAACGAATATCTGGGATATACGAATCCGCTCTGGAAGTTTCTACGAAGAGTATATAAAAGGAGTCATCGGTCAGTTGGAAAGTAGTTAACGTGATACGAGCATGACGATTATGAGATACGTCAGTATTTTTAGAAAAGTATCCACTATTTTGTGAATTAGCTGATCATGTAATTGTTATTTTATTGTATCTGACAGTTGTGACCTTGTAAGATAGTTATCGAGCTATTCGCTGTACATTATTTTAAGTAAAAGTATTAGTTATCCAGAAGTTTGGACTCATTCTTGTATTCTAAAAGTACACCCACGATTGCAGAGGATAGAATACGTCGTAACGGTATTTACTAAAGTACACCACTCGTATGAAAATAATCCCAAAAATTTAAATTTCCTACACTAAAATCCTGGAAGCTTGGCTAATTCAAATATTAATTTCATATGAAAAAATCTAATGTCAGCAGCACATGACTTTCCTTATATAATGCAACGAATTTACTACATTTAAAGTAAAAACAAATAGATTATTTTTATAGTAGATATTGATATTCTTTCCAAGATATTGAATTTTCGTCATTTTCATTGATTTAGAATCATTTTCATCCATTTGGCGAGTTTTTCGTTAATTTAGCAACATTTAAAAAGCAGCACATGAATTTTCTTATATAATGCAATGAATTTACTACTTTTAGAGTAAAAACAAATAGATTATTTTTATAGTAGATATTTATATTCTTTCCAAGATATTGAAATTTCGTCATTTTCATTGATTTAGCGTCATTTTCATCCATTTGGCGAGTTTTTCGTTAATTTAGCAACATTCAAAAAGTCGCCAAATTGACGACATTCCACCAATTTCGTCACCAAAATCTCGCCAAGCGTTATGGACGAAGAAATAAGTTATTCTTATAGCAGATAAATGACTATTGGCGTTCAAATACAAAAGTATTACTCAAAGTATCTTTTCTCATGAATGGAACGAGATTGATCCATGAGAATAATGTCACCAAATTTATCGCATGATATTACATATGAAAAGTGAACATGTTTCTCAACAGTTAATATTTTTGTTTTAATTTATGGAATTTTTTGATAAATTTATTTGAAAAATGTGCAATATCTCGAGGACGGTTCATGCCAGCGTTCTAAAGTTTATGTCAATCGTTTTCTAAGGAAAAATTACATAAGAAATGTCTATTTGTGTAACTTTATTACAGGTTTTGATTTTTTGATGATTTTTTCAAAATTTCACTCGAAAATTTAGGGGGGTTCTGAACATTCGATTACGTTTAAAAACAACAGACTTCCAGTATTCACGGATTGTGAGTTTTGTACCAAATTTCATTCGAATCGCTTTATTCGTTTGTGAGATATCGTCTCCACAGGCTCACTGACACACACACGCACAGACATCACCTCAAAAACGTTTGATTCGTGATCAGGGATGCTAGAAACGTGCTCTCCCGTCGAAAACTCGAATTCGAATTTTCGACCCCGTTACAATACTTTCCTTATACATTATGTATATAGGGAAAGTAATAAATACTCAAGAAAGAAATGAAGAAAAGGATAATGAAATTCAGATCACAAAAGATCAATTTTAAAACACAATCAGGGAACATATTTTTTTACAACAGGCAGCATTTGGACGAAATATGATGAAACTCTTTGAAGAAAGACTATTGAAAAGCTTGATTAAAATGGCTAATTTATGCACTGTATATATACAACAAGTTCCTCAGATTCGGTACTCCGTAATCGTCTCCATTTTATCGTATAAATTACATGCATTAAGTATTTCATATTTCTCGTAAATGAGAGACAAAGTGCTTCTAGATCAGCTGAACCTTTCAGTCTTAAAGGGAAATAAAAACTTAAAAATAAATTTATTCATATGCACTATTCTTCAAAAGGGTCTGAGAAATAAATATTCGCAATTTTATTCCCCGAAAATGCTTACACAGTGCTCTTTATATATTAATATTCGAAATGATGTTTCTGTGTTAACTAAATATTTATGGAAACGATTCGTAGAATGTTCTACAAGAGTACTTTTGATGGTGTTAACAGCTATTTTCGTTCATGGAGTATGACGTTATTACAACTGGCTTATTAATCAGCTGTAATTAAGTCGTCACAATACATATAATTCTTAGAGCAACTTAATTTGGGGTCAAACTGGATCTTTAAAAATGTAATCGTCACCATCTATCTCCCAAGGGGGAAATAATTTTTATAATTGTACAAAAAGAGATTATAATTTGACCAGAATCTGCAGTTTAAGATATATGCCAAATAACTATGAATAATACAGTAACATACAAACATATTCCAGAATACACTATCTAAAAAATAAAATTGAAACTGTCTGTTTTTGTTTATTTGTTTATTTGTTTGTTTGTCTGTTCAGAATACAAATCCAGGGTGTTTAACGGATTTTCTTTTATTTCAAATTTAATATATATATATATATATATATGTATATATATATATTTCATATCCAACAGTTAGACACTTAGTCTATAACCTTAACTGTAAACGGTTGTGTGTTGGCTAAAGGCTAAGTCAGTCTCAATTACACTCCAAGGTATACAGAACAAGTGTTAATTCAATTTATATTATTTTACTCTTATTTTTTTTTTTGTCTTTTGAACGTTACAACATTACATTGTTTTCTCATTTTAATATTACAAGACATCAAGCTGGTATATTTGATTATTTTGTTTGATTATTTTATATTTATATCTGATCCATTATCTCCTTTCTTCTACGTCGGGCCATGTGTAAATTTTCTGTAATACAATTTGCAATTTTGCACACAGAAACGTAGACGTTTCAACATTACCGAACCAGGTATGGCCCTTGAAAACGTACATGTTTTCGGAAATGCTTTTCACCTTTTCCAATTATATTCATTTTCAAAATAAAAATTGCTTGGGAGCCAGAAAGGTCTAGCTCCATGTGCAAATTTTTCTGTTTGAAACATTTCCTTATATACACTATTCATGCATTTCTCCGTGTATGTTTATGCAGGGAACAAGGGGATTAGTACCTTAAGTACCTGAATTTCATATATGATTTAGAATACTTAAAATAAATTTTAATCTAAGGGTGTTAAAGGATTATACTCACCAAACTATCAGCACATGTAATTATTTTTTCAATTGCTTATTTTATATATGGAACAGCGAAAGAGGAGTATTTCACACCTATTTAGTACCTGTTTTATTTATAATATTCTATTTATAATTTTCACAAGCTTGCCGTAGAGTCAATTTTGATTTCAAATTTTCACTTCAGAGCATTTTATTTTCACATTTGTATTTCTACAGATCATTTTCAATAAATGGTATATTCAATATCTCTGGTATTTATAATGAAAGTAAATTGAAATTCTATATATACATATTTATATATATATATATATATATATATATATATATATATATAGCATAGTAAATATATTAAAATAAAATTATTTCGATTAAATATTAAAATAAATTATATATTAAAATAAAATTATTTAATTATAACCGCATAAGTAGAAACATCAATGTATATAAAAGTGAAGAGTGTAATTGTCAAAACAGCCCTTATATTGATACCCATCATGCGCACATTATCACTGGAAACCTGGATCTATTGGATAATCACAAGTTAAAATCTATGCTTCAACTTGGTACGAAATTTCGTATAAAAGATTTCACAAATATTAAAAAGGACTTTGAACAAGATTTGAAGAAATTTACATATAAACTCGCCGTAAAATACAGCATGCCAATTCAAGCCTTCAAAGAATGGCAATACAACCTTATCAAAATGTTCAATCTCCACTACAAAACATTGAGTAAAAAAACGTATTATCCTTCTCTTCAAAATGCAGTCAATAAATATGAAGATAAATATGTTATAACTTATACGGATAAAGTTGTATCAAATTACGCTTTCACATGCAAAAAATACTACGTTGATACTTTAAAAAATAGTTATCTTGATAAACAAATGTACTCCCCTTTACAACAAAATGGAACATGTCTGGTAAATAAAATTAAAACTCTGTATCAAAGCATTGGTATCGAACTTAAAGCAGTTAATTTTCCATATTTGGTACTCATACCAAAACTTCATAAAAATCCAGTCAAGTTCCGGCCGGTGACAGTGGGATGTGGATCCTATTTAACAATTGCAAATGAAAAACTTTTAACTATACTTAAAAATGTTATGATTATACTCAAGAAACAAGGAACAGTAATGATAAATAATAGTTACGATGTCATCAACCGACTTCCATTTTATAGCAGGGATATACGTTTCAAAAGTTACGATTTCCGTGATTTATTCAACAACATCAATCTGGAAAATCTATATGAAATTTTGAAGGAACTACATGAAATATATGACTTAAAAGAGCATATTACATTCAGAAAATACGAGGACTTGATTCGCATTGTGTTGTTTGAAATCATCTTATTTGACGGCACCAACTATTTTCAACAGGTTAAGGGTATTCCGATGGGAGGGGGATGTTCATCCCTGCTCGCCGATCTATACTTGTGTAAATTTGAAAATGGCACTCATATATTACATGAAATGCCATATTTTCGTTTCGTTGACGATGTCCTTATTGGGCAATATAAGAATACACCCCAATTTGATTTTACTTTTTATCCAAAAGAACTGGAATTGATTGAGAATATAAGTAAGGAGGAAGATAGTGTTGATCTTCTAGATATCACACTAAAACATGACAGTAGATATGGTACTTATACCGTCTTATATGACAAGAGAAGCAATTTCAATATAAAAATCAACCGCATTATTGATTGGAGGTCCAATTTGACCAAAAACATTTTCAGAAATGTCGTCATTGGTCACCTCAAAAGAAATCAACGCATTAATACTTTCAAGTCTGATTGCATCATGCATAATAGGAATATTATGAAGGAGGCAATAAAACGTAATTATCCAATTGGCTTCCTGAAATGTTATTATAATTCCCTATTTAATACAAAAAAGGGAGAAAATGCTTACTTAAAGGATATGGCAGAGGTATAGAACGATGAAAGTGAAAATAACGAATAGCGCATGCGTGGACTTCTGTTATATATGATGCACTCCATCTTAACCGACAGGGGCATTTGCTGCATTTCCATTCTTTCCCTTGCGATCCTGGTCGATTCCTATTTGTTTTCTTTGCACTTTTTCGAGTGTTTTTGATTTGACACATTTACGGAAGTATGGCTTCTGCATGGCATTGGTACCGTGAGTGTTGCCCGGGCATAACAGCAGTCTTTTAAACGGGAAAGAGGGGTCGCCATCCCCCTCTACCATTTTATGCCTTGCATTTGGTCATTTCCCCTCTTTTTCATATGAATCTTATATATATATATATATATATATATATATAAATATATATATATATATATATATATATATATATATATATATATATATATATATATATATATATGTATATATATATATATATATATTTATACACATATATATATATATATATATATATATATACATGTGTGTGTAAATATATATATATTAATATATATATATCCGGTTCGACTTGAATTCAAGCCGACTTGAGCTCTTGAGTTCATGTGTGTTTGAAAAGTTCGCACTACCGAAGCTGTGAGGTTGTGTAAAGACTTTCAGAGACCCACATTTTTTTTTAACTGTAACAGTAAATGATTTTTGATTGTTTTGGTTTTGACAATATTTTAACTTTTCTTATATACATAATGTATAAGGAAAGTATTGTGACGGGGTGGAAAATTCAAATTCAGCGAGAGAGCACGTTTCAAGCATCCCTGATCACAAATCAAACATTTTTGAGGTGATGTTTTGAGGTGATTTTATGTGTGTGTGTGTGTGAAAGTGTGTGGGTGTGTGGGTGTGTGGGTGTGTGGGTGTGAAAGTATGTATGTGTGTGTGTGTGTGTCAGTGAGCCTGTGGAGACGATATCTCACGAACAAATAGAGCGATTCGAATGAAATTTGGTACAAAAATTACAATCCATGAATACTGAAAGCCTGTTGTTTTTAAACGTAATGGAATGTTCAGAACCAAAATAAATTTTTGAGTGAAATTTTGAAAAAATTATCAAAAAATCAAAACCTTTAATAAAGTTACGCATATAGCTATGTCTTATGCAATTTTTTCTTAGAAAACGATTGACATAAAAGAAAGCTAGCATGAACTGTTCTCTAGATATTGCACATTTTAAAAATAAATTTATCAAAAAATCCCATAAATTAGAAAAAATATATTAACTGTTGAGAAACATATTCACTTTTCATATGTAATATCATGCGATAAATTATGGTGACATTATTCTCGTGGATCTAGCTCGTTTCATTCATTAGGAAAGATACTTTGAGTAATACTTTTGTATTTGAACGCCAACAGTTATTTATCCGCTATAAGAATAACTTCTTTCTCCGTCCATAACGCTTGGCGAGATTTTGGCGGAGTTTGGCGGAGTGTCGCCAACTTGGCGACTTTTTATGTTGCCAAATTAACGAAAATCTCACCAAATAGATAAAAATGACACTAAATCAATGAAAATTACGACTAATTGGCGACAATTCAATATCTTGGAAAGAATATAAATATCTACTATAAGAAAAACCCATTACTTTCCTTATATACATAATGTATAAGGAAAGTACTGTGAAGGGGTCGAAAATTCGAATTCGAGTTTTCGACGGGAGAGCACGTTTCAAGCATCCCGATCACGAATCAAACATTCTTGAAGTGATGTCTGTGTGTGTGTGTGTGTGTGTGTGTGTGTGTGTGTGTGTGTGAGCCAGTGAGTCTGTGGAGACGATAACTGACGAACAAATGGATCGATTTGAACAAAATTGGGTACAGAAATCACAATCCGTAAACACTGGAAGCCTATTATTTTTATACACATTCGAATGTTCAGAACTCCCCTAAATTTTCGAATGAAACTTTGAAAAAATCGTCAAAAAATCAAAACCACTAATAAAGTTACGCAAATAGACATTTCTTATGTAATTTTTCATTAGAAAACGATTAACATAAATTTTAGATCGCTAACATGAACCATTCTCGAGATATTGTACATTTTTCAAAAAAATTATCAAAAAGTCATATAAAATAAAAAAAATATATATTTCCTATTGAGAAACATGTTCACTTTTCATATGTAATACCATGCGATAAATTGGATGACATCAGTCTCGTGGATCTAGCTCGTTCCATTCATGAAAAAAGATACTTTGAGTAATACTTTTGTATTTGAGCGCCAATAGTCATTTATCTGCTGTAAGAATAGTCATTTATCTGCTGTTTCTTAGTGCATAACGCTTGGCGAGATTTTGGCGACGAATTTGGCGGAATGTCGCCTACTTGACGGCTTTTTCAAATGTTGGCAAATTAACGAAAATCTCGCGAAATGGATAAAAATGACGCTAAATCAATGAAAATGACGACTAATTGTCTAAAATTCAATATCTTGGAAAGAATATTAATATCTACTTTAAGAAAAACCTATTTTTTTTACAGTAAAAGTAGTAAATGCATTACATTATATAAGGAAAGTTATGTGTTGCCCACATCAGATTTTTTTTTTTTTATTGTAAAAGTAGTAAATTCATTGCATTATATAAGGAAAGTCATGTGTTACCCACATCAGATTTTTATATTCTAATAACCTTGGACGAAATTTAGTTATGGAAATTTGTGCGAATGGAAAGATATACTGTTTTCATTGTAAATGTCGTCACTTTGAAGAAGATATTTGAAAATGAAATTACTTTAGGAGATAAGGATAAGAATTATTCCACTTGCTCTATTTAATTCATTTAAATTTGTGTTTTCATTTCAATTGCATCGCTGTCATATTTTTTTGCATCTATATATTTTAATATCGTATTGATCATTTTCATGTCCATGATTTCAATTGTAAATCTAGATGGTGTCTTACTTGGGCAGCATCGAACTTTTCATTATGCTGTCTACGTTTTGATGTAAAGAATATACTTTCAAGTACACCAGATAGGCTTTATTTAAATACATATGACTTTAAAGTATTAGAGAGCTCGTGGCCTAATGACCTAGTGGTCTATGGCTTGGCATTTGTTAAATGAATATGACTTTAAAGAGTTATTTAATAACGTTGATATTAACAACTTGAAAAAAATCCTCCTACAAGTATACGAAGATTAAGAATTAAAGAAAACTATTGACATCAAAGTTTACAAGTCTTTGATTCAAATAGTAGTATTTGAGAATATACTATATGACGGGGTGTCTTTTTATCAACAAACCAGAGGCACCCCAATGGGAGGTGGATGCTCGTCAATATTGGCAGATACTTATCTATACTGTTATGAAACCCACGCTCATTTCAATAATGATATCGTGTATTTGAGATATGTGGACGATATTATAGCAGAGTCAATACACCCCAATCAAGAACTAGATTTCAGTTTTTACCCAGATGATCTTACCTTAATTAAAAATCCAGATATTTTACAATTTCTTGATCTAAATATAATTTAAACAGATATTAAAGCAAGATATTTTACTATATATGATAAAAGAGAGGATTTTAGATTTGATAACAGTTTTCTTACCAGTTGGAACTCGAATATTCATATTAATATATACAAAAATATATTTATCAATCACTTATATAGAAACAATAGACTGATTATTAATGAAATTGACAGAATGGAAAGTGATAGTAATCTTATAAGACAGGCAAATCACCAGAGATATCCAAAGAAATTTGTCCCACGTCACATAACTGATATCTACTCAAAATAACCGACTACCTTAAAAATTGTTGCAACTGATGTATCAGGAACGACAACAAGTTAATAGTAATTAAAAGATCAGAAAAGACAAAAGAAGTTGATTATGTCATATGTAATTGTTTAAAGTTTGAAATATCGAACTTAACATCTAGGAGGTATATTATGTTAATCATTCCAGTTGAAACGTTTGAATGTTCGCAATGATGGAATTGCTATTTTTGTAATGGCAACAATTGGACGCTTTCTACCATTCCAATAAAATGAGTGACCATTGGTTGGTGTATATTTTTTAAAAAATTTGTAGTGTGGTGTAGCAGTTGTGAGAGTCGTGGTGTTTGTTGTATGTGTTAATTGTCGTGTTTTTTGTAATATTTCTTCATTATAAGTTATTTAGATGCTTCATGCAGGTCTAATGTCTGAATTTATGACGACATTTCGGGGTCATTGCCTATTCATATGCTGGCGTCCGACAGTGTGCCATGGCTTAGCAGCTAGCTGTAATCTGGAATTAGAAGAGTTCACAATC
The DNA here is from genome assembly GCA_951213105.1 of Amaurobius ferox. NCBI lineage: Eukaryota > Metazoa > Arthropoda > Arachnida > Araneae > Amaurobiidae > Amaurobius > Amaurobius ferox. Next base: position 52,914,127 of record OX578152.1, read on the forward strand.
GCTCTTCCGCCACTTCTTTTGCACTATGAAGGCAATTTCCTCTGATTTCTATTAATCTATTACTCTGTTGTTCATTATTTAGTCATATATATATATATATAACGAATAAACACTTCATGAACCCTAACTCTGAAGCTCTTTAAGAATGTATGGCATCGAATACTGAAAGTGAGTCCATGATATTTGTGGCCCATTCCTACACAATACCACGACTGTTCTTCTTTCATAGCGAAAAACTGCGATGTAGTAACCACGGAACTTTACGTAGCGTATGACATCAGATACTAAAGTGAGACCATAATGTTCTTTCATTTCTTAATTTCTAAATTTGTATTTGAGATATACAACTTAACTCGGAAAACAAACTCAATAAAAGTATTTTTTTTCTTTTTATTACTTATAGGGCAGAGTGCCCGCGGGTCTCACTAGTATATTAAACGAATAGATCAACAATTGAACCTGGAAAAATACTTCAAAGAACACAAGACTAATTATCCAAAATCATTAAAACATTTAATATGAAACATCATAGCACATCAGATAGAAATAAAATGATGGAGAAAATAAAACAGACCATAAAACATAAGAAATGAAACTTATTAATAGAACAATGAAATGGATTATATATAACTAATTTAAACGGCATCATTCTAATCATAGATAATGATTTGTTCCGCAAAAAAATCTTCATAAAAAAAAACTAATGTTCTAGCCAACATATTTTGGGACTTTCTTTCGTTCAGCTTTAAACTTGCTGATAATAGCAATGAAAATAACTCTGATAATTGCTTATGCTGCGGCTGTTTGAAATTGGCTGCTGTGGAGACAAAACAGTAAAATGAAAATTTTTTAGATAGATAGATCCACAGCTTTTAGAGAAAATTACTGAGTGGCAATGCATTTTTCATTCCCTGTCTTGGGCACTTTCCAAAGTCATCTTCAAAATGACAAATCACGACCGCGACTGTTTGAAGGTAAATGTGTTTCAGAAGAACGAACACAAACTTTAAATTATCTTATCAAGAGAAAGCACAACGCCACGCTTAATTCTGATTGGCATGTTTTCAAGTTATTTTTTGCGAGGCAGTTTGAGGTAGTATGTATCTAATTGGGCTGAAAGGGCTGGGTGGTTTTCAGTTGTTGTTTTAAAAAGCATGAGGACTAATGGATGTGTTTCAAATAGGAGTGCAATTAGAGTAAATGGAGAAAAGTTCGCTTAAACATAAAAAGATCGGCAGTGGTTTCAGACCGATGGAGCCGAAATGGTTTTGCGTGAATAACAATTTTCTTTAGAGGGGGGGATTCTTCTTTAGACATTTTCAAAATAATAATTCAAAATATTAAAACATCAAAATTATAACCCCTACATTTCAAAGACTAAGAACATGATACAAAATGTAATAATATTCCCTTGCACAGTATTCAAAGGGCTACAAATTACTTTGTGTAGTTCATGGCTAGCACTATTAATTTTCTATATATAGACATTACAAACTTAAAAAATGGAAATTTTTCAATCTTATCTATTATTTCTTTCTATTTTTCAATCTAGGGATGGGACAACCCAGTGGTTAAGGTGCGGGGATTGCACTCCGACGACCCTGGCTCTATCCAAGTCTTAACACGAAGTACAAGCACGTTAAGTATGTGGATCCGTAAGTCCTTCCGAGAGGTTGGTGGTAGGAGAAGAAGGCTACGTTCCCTGTGGATGTCTCATCAACGGGGTTCCAGTCTAAATTCAGTGGCAGTTTTCGACTGTCCAAATAGATACCTTACACCTTTGGATAGGTCGGGCGGTCTGGAATGAAGAAGAAGATGAAGAAGAAAAAGAAGGATCTTCTTGAACTGGACAAGACGACTGCACGAAAAATTTATAAGAGCTTTGTAGAAACAAATGATAAATCTAGAAACTGGACTGTCTACTGAACATTTTTGTTCCTTAATATTTATATCTATTTTTTAAAGTTTAGAAAATATTTCGAGTTAAAGTAAGCAAAGTGAGGCAAAAACAAGCTCGAATACAAATTTTTCATCTACAAAAAAAGTTCAAAATATTAAAATATTGAAATGAGTTTCGTATATTCAAAAACTGTACCTTATCTCCTACTTCCATTTGTATATATTACATTCGGAAATATAAATGTCCACAGAGTGTATATTTTTTATAAAGCTCCGATGTCAGCCAGAGATGCTCCAACCATAGATATTATTCACATCAAAATCTGATGGGTTTACCATTAAATTTCGATATTATGGTAATACAACTATATAAATTATATATATATATCCATATCTCGCTAAACATCAATAGGCCTGTTGTTGCAACCAATTAAAATAAACATACCAAACTTTATAATTTGATGGATTATTTTGGGAGATATGGTTCCCAGAATTATAGTATAATCTCACAAAAACTCCATTCCATGGTAAAAATCTCCTTGACAAGTGCAAATAGTCGAAATTTCCATCCAAAAATATTATGAAATCTCGAAATGGTTTGTGCCAAGTTTCCGCAAGACCCGAAAAGTACTTGCAGGTCTCCGGCTGAAGAGTCATAACCCATACTCAAACAAACGTATCCAATTTTAGTCGCAGACGATTTTTTCTATATATTGAAATGTTGAGAGTCAAAGTTCATTTTGCAGGTTCCGCTCCCTTTGTCACCTCGAAGGTAAACTCAAGATTTCACTACTTCTCACTGCCAGATTAAATTAGCGAGCTTTGAACCGGGCTAGCATGCTAAGATGAAAGATATGTTTTGGGCACATTTTTGTATCACTTGACTTTATGTTGTCTCGCCCATATATTTTTGGAGACTGGAGGATACTGTCTTTTTATTGCAGTGTCATAATTTTAGTCATATATAACTGTTTTTCTTCTGGAGTCATAATGTCTAGACAATTGTTCAGAACACTTACGGTTTATTACCCCAAACTCAGTTGCAACATTTTTGTTGTATTTTGGTTTGTGAAATGGTTTGTACCAAGTTCCCGCAAGGCTGGAACAGTACTTGCAGGTTTCCGGCTGAAGAGTCATAACCAACGAGTTAGAATATATGGAGAGAGCGCGGTCCAATCTGCTCCATTTTAGAAACATAGTCAAACATAGAGCAGGTGCTAGTGGTTGAGGAAGAGAAGGCCATTCATGATTTGGCGATTTATCGCCTAAACTGTGTCGTGTACCTTCTGTTTTTTGTTTTTTTAACTTCTAGAGGATGAGGGGGAACGGGAAGTTGTTATACGTGTTATACGTTACAGGATTTTAAAGAATATGTATAAAGAAAAATATGAAATAGGATTAGAATATTTTATTACCAAAACATTTTATTACTAAAGAATAATTTTGTTAATAAAGTCAATTTCGTAAAACAAATTGAACTACAAAGCAATTGCAAATAAAATATGATATGAAATAGATTACAAGTATACAAATTGAAGAATATGCATAATATATTTAAAAATAATTAAAAAGTGTATGGAAAAATTGTATGCATGCGTGCGTAAAATGTAGAATTCTCCACTTTTATCTTTGAAAGTTGTGTTAGCAGTATCCATATATGCTTTGAGGCGTAATACGACTGAGTCATTTTTACATCTAATTTATTTTAATATATTGTATGCGTACTGTCAAATATAAAACAATGTAATATTTGCAATAATGAAATATTTGACTTTATTTATATATATTTTTGTTTATAAAATGACATTTCAGAATAAAATACAAAATTATGTCGAAATTCATAAATAGGGGCTCTATTGAAATAGCCACAATTCTTAAATTGTCAAAACGTATTCGGAAGGTTTTTGCATGTTTAATCGATATAGAATTTGGAAATTGTTTTAAAATGTTTTTCTATAAAGTATATATAGGAAATAAATAAGATTATAAAATATTATGGCACAAAATACAAAAATTGCATTTAATTATAATAGTTTCAGAGATTTGGTTGCTAATAATTGGTTTGAAAAATGCTTTAAATACATATTGTGAAATTTGCATCCAGAATTAAATAGACCCGCACAGCATAGATCCCGTAAGCACAATTACAGTGGGCTAACTCAATGTAGCATAAAAATATCAAATGTTGTACATATTAAATATTAAAAACTTATAGGAAAAATTGCAAATCAATCTATCCAAAATTATTTGTAAAAATTTTAAAAACAACTGAAGCATTAGGACCAAAATTATAATTAAAGCTATGTGCAGAATTAAGTTTTAATGACTTTTAAATAGAGTTAATTTTTTATTAAATGCTTCTGTATTTGTAATGTAAAGTATGTAAGTAAAAATGTATGATGTAAGTAAAAATATTTATAATTGTAGAGCTGTTTCTAGATCAAGAAGCCTATTACTTAAATTATGATGAGAAGAATGTGAGGTTCTTTTAGAGTTAAGATTGCTCATTTAATAGATTGCTAACGCATGATCAAGAAGTCGGTGATTAAAATACTTCTTTGGGCAAGGCATATTTCTTTCTCGAGAACTAAACAAGAGTTGTTGCTGTTGAGACCCAGACCGTCCGCCCTACCAGAAAGGTGTACGGTAACTGTTTGGACGGCCGGAAAGAACCACTCAATTTAGACCAGAACCCAATGGGGAAGCATCCACAGGGACCGTACCGTCCTTCCCCTACCACCAACCTCTCGGAAGGACCTACTGACCCACATATTTAGCGTGATCGTACTCCGCGTGAACACGGAGACAGTTTTAGCAGCAGAGGGAATCGGACCCAGGCCTACCGAGTGCAATTCCCGCGTACCACTGGGCTACCGCGCCAAACTAAACAAGAGTTGTTGTTGAGACCCAGACCGTCCGACCTACCAGAAAGGTGTAAGGTAACCGTTTGGGCGGCCGGGAAGTGCCACCCAATTTAGACCGGAACCCAGTGGGGGAGGCATTCACAGGGACCGTACCCTCCTTCCCCTACCACCAACAAGAGTGTGAGTGTGAAGACCCAGACCGTCCGACTCATCCGGAGGACTTGAGTATCTAATTGGACGGCCGGGAAGAGATCCGGCGACAACACCAGAAAAAACACAACTAAACAAAACAGCAAACAAACAAAGCAGTAATCAAAAACAAAACACAACATCAAAACAACACAGCAAACCAAAATAAAAGGGAAGGCGGCACCACCGGGGAGGAGCAAGTAAAAACCAAGGGGATCAACAACCAGAGAAAAAGTTAAAAGCAGCAATGGCTCTCAGGCTATTCAAGTGATTTTGTTGGATATTTCTCTCGCTATGAGAACACAGTTTTTAATTTTGTTAATTGAAGTTTTATTCGAGCAGACACTCGAGAACCAGGCCGCGGAATTAGCGGGGGAAGGTTTAGAAACCACCAACAAGAGTGTAATACCAAAATACTTCTTGAAAACACTGGGAGTTTCGTGATACATCCTTTGATTTTTAACTTGTGAACGGGGGGAAATATATCTTTTTAATCGAGATGTTTATATGAAATTAATTCTAACCAGCATCGGCACCTATAGAATTTATCCGGAAGGATTCAAGGATAAGATTAACAACATCGACTAGTTTAATGTCCGCCTTTGTGATTTTGGAATGTCCCCTTGTCATCCCCTATGGGCGTTCATGCTAACTAGTAATACTTATTAAGTACGATTTACTCTGAACTAGAAATGAGATCATGCTCATATATCATATATCTTTATATAAAATGCGCGGAAAAGTTATGATGTAAAATCTAGCTGACATTTTCAATGAATGTAAACTATTATTATATTTTATTATGAACGTAAAATTTTATCATATGACACGTCTTTACTCTCATTAAAACTCCCATTTTTCTTCTCTAGCCACCCAATGTTGCGAGTCGCCAACCGTCGCCAAGTTCTACCTCGAAGGGAAAACATACGAGGATACCGAAAATAACTCTATAACTATCAGCAAAGTACTCCAAATGTTTTTTAAAGTGTTAGAATGACATTAGAAGTCTTTTGCAATATCACAAACACCAAAAATAAAGCAAAACTTCTAATTATACAGCATTAAAAGCAATGAAATTAACAGCCAAATGAAAGGCACCACGCTAAAATCTAGCATAATTACTTTTTAACTATATTTGTAAGATATATAATGGAAACAAATGCTATCCATGAAAAGAGTAAAGCCCTCCTTGTACATGCTTTTACTTGCAGCCGTAATTGCAACAGTATATAACCATTATTTTACCATTTATATTTGTCGAGTACGCTCGGTCTGAAATTGCCATTGAAATGTATAGGGTTACAGTGGGGAGGAAACGCGTTCTCGAGAAATTCGTCCGTACAACACCTGCCTTTATCTTTGACGATGATTGCAACCCTTAAGCTCTCTCCATATAATACTACCTCGATGGTCATAACCCATATTCAAATCAAACGTATCCATTTTTAGTCGCAGACGATTTTTTTTCTATATATTGAAATGTTGAGAGTCAAAGTTCATTATGCGGGTCTCACCTCAAAGGTAAACTCAAGATTTCACTACTTCTCACTGACAGATTAAATTAGTGAGCGTTGAACCGGTCTAGCATGCTAAGATGAAAAATATGTTTTTAGGCACATTTTTGTATCACTTGATTTAATTTTGTCTCGCCCAGATATTTTTAGAAACTGGAGGATACTGTCTTTTTATTGCAGTGTCATAATTTTTGTCGCATATAACTGTATTTCTTTTGGAGTCATAATGTCTAGACAATTGTTCAGAACACTTAAGGTTTATTACCCCAAACTCAATTGTAGCATTTTTGTTGTAATTTGGGTGGTCACATGGTCTTTCACATCTGTTGTTCATAAACTTAAATGTTCACAAATAATTAAATATTGCTTATTTGTTATGCACTAATATATTACCTAAATCTTCATATGACGGGTACATAAAGCTGTTGTTGAGACCCAGACTGCCCGACCTACCAGAAAGATGTAAGGTAACTGTTTGGACTGACGGGAAGTGCCACCCAATTTAGACCGGAACGCAGTGGGGGAGGCATCCACAGGGACCGTAACCTCCTTCCCCTACCACCAACCTCTCGGAAGGACTTACGGACCCACATGTTTAACGTGATCGTACTCCGCACGAACACGGCGGCGGTTGTGGCAGCGTGCAAATCCAGCGCGCTACCCACCGGGCAACCGCGCCCGAAATGTGCCAACAGCACGCGGTGTTCCCAGGTGGTCACCCACCCAAGTACTAACCGCGCCCGATGCTGCTTGACTTCGGTGATCTAACGAGAGCCGGTGTTTTCAACATGGTAGGGCCATTGGCTGTGGGTACATAAAGCTGTGTAAAATTTATAAGATGTAAAGTTTCAGGTGAGGCTCGAGAGCATGTCGCCCGTAAGGAATTTAACAGACAGTGTATTCATGAAATAGATATCTACTATTATAGAATTCAAGACCCAATCACTGTTTGCGTAGCCACAATATCAAAAGAGGTACTATTATAAAATTCATTATTGTAAATAAATTAAAAACAAGTCCAATATCTAGCTTCGTTTTCAGTATCTGAAGCCATACACAACGTAAAGCTCCAGAATTCTCCATTACTGTAAATAAATGAGAAACAAATAAGAAAATACACTTTGTGCAAAGAATAGGGAAAACTTGAGAAACGTATACAGGGTGTCCCAAAAAGATTGAAAGTCGCTTTAATTCCTTACCTGTTGGAGATAAGAGGGCAATGTAAAATTTAAAAATGTTGGAAGTAAGGTAGGAAATAAGACTACGTTAATGAAATAGTTCTCCCATTAATTTTCAAAAAGTTACACCTTTTAAAGTTTTATACGACCTCCTTAGATAAATTTGGTCTATCAGAAAATTTTTATTTTTAGTGCAACGGGTTCTTAAGTACTTTTCAATAACTAAGTACTTTTAAGTACACTTTTTTATCTAAACAATTTCCATCGTCAATTTGCTTATGATCCCTATTTTCACTGATGAAACAGCCTTTCACATGGTACGGAAAAGTGGCATAAGTCAGATTTTTTCCTTTATCATAATTCAGTTGATTTTAAAGATACAGATATGCGGTGTTTTTTTTTATTATTATTATTATCTTGTTGCATTAAAAATAACAATTTTCTGATTGACCAAATTTGTCTAAGGGGATATAAAAATCGTATAAAAATTTAAAAAGTGTAACTTTTTGAAAATTAATGGGAGGACTGTTTCATTAACGTAGTCTTATTTCCTACCTTACTTTCAACATTTCTGCAATTTACATTGTCCACTTATCTCCAACAGGTAAAGAATTAAATCGCGTTTCAATCTTTTTGGGACACCCCGCATAACCCCCTCTGTTTCTTCCATTGGCGCCCATTCCTCTTTCGGACTGCGGGTTTGTTGGTACTCTTGCACTGATGAAGGGGATCCAGCGTATCATCGAAACAGCTATATTCTGCATTATTGTATTATTTGTGCTTATATACGTTGCTCAAGTTTTCCTTTTAAGTTAAAAATGAGTCCTATATTGAGCTTTGTTTTCAGTATCTGACGTCATACGTAACGTAGAACTCCAGAATACTTTATATATAGATGTACAAGCTATGTAACACTCTCCCATCCGCCCCCTTGCAAGCACTTGCTCTCTTAATATCTCTAGACATGTGCAAACCACTCACATATCCAATCAATATTACTAAGGGAGGAAGAGATCACCTTTAAAGTTTCAAAAAATCGATTTTTTTTTCTTTGCCTTTATTATTAAAAATGAAGTATTTTGAATCTATAAAAAAAGAAAAAAAACGATATCGAAAAATTCCAATTATAGATTTTAGAACCAAAACAGTGAAGCAGCGCGTTATTGAAATTTTTGAACTCCAAACAGACTTTTCTCAGAAGTTATTTTTCCTACATAGATACTATAATGTATAGGGGGGAAGTATTGTTTGAAAATTCGAATTCAAATTTTCGATGGAAGAGCAGGTTTCAAGCATACCTAAACTCGAATCGAACGTTTGAGATGTGATACCTGTGTGCGTGCGTGTATATATATATATATATATATATGTATATATATATATATATATAAAAAATATATATATAAAAAATATATATATTTTGTATTTTAAATTAATTGTTATATTTTTACAACATGATTCATGGATAGTTTTAGCGTGGAAAAGTAAACTTTTAGCTTTTTACATGTTATTGAAATTGTATATGTGTGTAATTTTTACGGAAGTATAAAGGGTCATGAAGGAAATCGTGTAGGGAGTATCGGTTACCGGGAGCGTTTGCCATGGCGGAGAAAGCTTTAACCGGAGTGCTGGGGGTCGCAACTCCCCCCGGCCGGTACTTCTGCTACACATCTAGAATCTGAACGAGTACATTGCTACTTGTCCTTTTTGGGAATTTTTATAGGAATACACATGTAAATATTGCAGCATAGCGCTTTACAAGTTGTATTATAAATTATTTTTTGCATTTAGCTTTTTAATCTGTTCACTAAAATTGAAAATAAATTTTTCAAGTTTTATAATATATATATATATATATATATATATATATATATATATAATATAAATATAAATTAGTAAATCCAAAGTTAGAATGTATGTAGTAACTCATAATACACTATTCCAAAATTTTTCTACAAAATACAAAGAAATAAAAGAAATTAAGACATAAAGAGGAAATAATAAAGCATAATGTAGGTCATAAAGACAAAGACAATCAACAAATTTCAAAAATGAGAAATGCAAATAAGGAAACAAAAAATCAAGCAAAAAAGCTTGCACATGGAAGAGATTTAGGCTTACGATAGGTTCATTTCGAAAAAATTCTCTTCGGGTCCATATATCCCTTCGAAATGAACACAAAAATGCTTGTTTCTGAAGCACAAGATATAATATATATATATATATATATATATATATATATATATATATATATATATATATATATATATATATATAATTGAAGATTTTTATTTTAACTTGTAATATATATATATATATATACCCGAGATATACCATTAATAGAAAAATGCTGTATATATATGTGTGTGTGTGTGTGTGCGTGTGAGTCTGCGGAAGCGATATCTGACGAATGGTTCAATATAAAATACCTAAAAAACCAATTCGAACTTCAAAAAAACCTCGATTATGTGCCCGTATTATGTGGATCCCGTGTCTATCGTATCTGGAAATTCCGAATTCAGCGAACGCTGGATCGAATTTTGCGACTGTCCGAAGCTGAGAAATCGCTAGCATTTTCCTCTTTAGACGAGCTTAGAAATAGCTAGCATTTTCCTCTTTAGACGAGCTTAGAAATAGCTAGCATTTTCCTCTTTAGACGAGCTTAGAAATAGCTAGCATTTTCCTCTTTAGACGAGCTTAGAAATAGCTAACATTTTCCTCTTTAGACGAACTTAGAAATAGCTGGCATTTTTCTCTTTAGACGAGCTTAGAAATAGCTAGCATTTTCCTCTTTAGACGAGCTTAGAAATAGCTAGCATTTTCCTCTTTAGACGAGCTTAAAAATAGCTAGCATTTTCCTCTTTAGACGAGCTTAGAAATAGCTAGCATTTTTCTCTTTAGCCGAACTTAGAAATAGCTAGCATTTTCCTCTTTAGACAACACACACAGACGGATAGAGAAAAAGAAAGACAGAAATCTTCTATTATTATGGAAGATTAGCTTTTCCAAAAGTTTGAAATCTTATTTTTGCATGTATTCGAATGTGGGATATGATCCTCATTAGCAAACATACTAAATTGTGTAAACGTTAAAAACTTAATCGAAAATATTTAAGCAAGTAAATTTTAAACTTCAATTGATACTGCAAAATTTTACATATTTAAATAGGCTATAAAGTTAATTGTCGTATTATAACATACTCTACATAAAATCAAAATTATTATTCAATATACCGACATTTTCCCAGTTATTTACATTTCATGAATAATATATTTAAACAACAATTTAAATGTATGCATAACTATTAGAATATTTATAGGATGGTAGGTTGAAGCCTATAAATGTAACCATGACTATCTGTTTGGAGATACTAATGCCTCTCTAGCATCAGTGATTTTTCAGTGTTTCTTTCAGGTATACCTCTGGCAGGGGCGAAACCCCCCCCCCCCCCCCGAGACATTTCATGTTAACTTAGTTTCTATTCTAGAAAATTTGCCCCCCAAAAATTTCATTAGCTCCCCTCTGCCGGGCAAAAAGTCTTAAAAGACACACCGATTTCAGTTGCAATGTAGCATGCCCATACAGAAATATATCAAAAAATCTTTGGGATGCCAATGTAGCAATATTGCGCAGAATAATACAATTTTCATTATGCATAATATAATTTTAATTATACATAATATAATTTTAATTATGCATAATATAATTTTAATTATGCATAATATAATTTAATTATGCATAATATAATTTTAATTATACATAATATAATTTTAATTATGCATAATATAATTTTCCATATAAAAATATGAGAAAGTAAAAACACTATTCATTGGCAAAATTTCAGATACCGATGGCAATGTGATTATAATTAATTCTTCTCTGTTCTTATGTACGGCATGGGCTATTTAAGGCTCCCCCCCCCCCCCCACACACACCAGGGTCGTAGCCAGGCAGGGGCCAGAGGGGACTAAGCCAGGGGGCTGAGTACACCCCCCCCCCCTCAAGACGTGTACTCAGCCTCCTGATGAAAATAATAAATTTTAGTAGTGATATAATTTAAAAATATTTAAAAATTGTGACAGTATTTAGGATACTATTGTATTATTGTGGGGTTCACTGTTATACGTTATAGAGTCAAAATCAACTGATAAGTAGGCAATATTTCGTTTAAAATGACATTCAAATTTTGCATAAAAATTTCTTTAAAAATATTTTTTTTTTAAATTATTTCATTTTAAACATTTTTTAATTTAGCTGAATTTGTGATTATACTAATGATGAAGTTATTTACATATTTAATTTAAAAATATTTAAAAATTATGACAATTATTTAGGATACTTTTGTATTATTGTGGGGTTCACTGTTATACACTATAGAGTCAAAATCAACTAATAAATAAGAGTTAATATTAAGTATTAACTTGTATTAACTTTTAGAATGTTTCTACAAATTATTAACAGCTTTATTACTAATTAATGCTTACATTAAAATCAATTGTATTTATTATATATTAATATTGATGTATAGTAGCTATGTGGATATTAATATTAAGCTTTTAGCTTAAGCTAAAAGCTTAATATTAATATCCACAATTCTGTATACAATTGTATACAATTGTATGTAATTCTGTATACAATTGTAAATAATATTATTATTATTTACAATTGTAAATATAAATATGCAATTATTTGTTAATAACTTATATGAATTGAAATATATAATAGTAATTATTATGGTTTATAAATGCTAATGATTAATTGTGTTTTTGGTAAGCCCCTCCTGAATTTCGTCTCTGCCTATGGCGCTGCCCCCCATCCCCTGGACGTCAATTGACGTCCAGGGGAAGGTCACAATATTGGGCATCAAGCTAGTCGATTTTGTATGTCGTATCTTTAAGTTTGCCCCACTGACGCCAGTAGTTTCCCCTTGGAAAATGTTCTATGGGCGAGCATGTTTTTATGTTGGAATAAAAGTAATATTATGTCTTTATGCATATAACATATTGCAATGTCCATTTCTTTAGATAATTGCTTATTGCGGATAGAATTTGCTCAAGAAAAGACTCAGACATCACCTATCAAGTGCTCTAGCAACTGTACTTTCCGGTCTGTACTAGGGACATCACACACACACAAAAAAAAATATTGTCATAGGTTTTAAACTATAAGACTTTCTTAAAATATGAAAAAATATGAAAGATTTTTACAAAGATTAAATACATTTTAGAAAACGTAAAAGTACAATGATTCTTTTTTTTTTCTCTGTTCTTCCTGTTCTGCAAAGTTTTGAATGTGCATCTCCAAATTCAAAAGAATTTTTGAAATCCAAATCCACGTTGCTCTGAATTATAAGAATCATACTTTCCTCACATTGAGCGTGATACTTCTCGAAAGAAATTTGCAAGTCGACTGAAATTAGGATTTTATTATTTTTTCAACACAGGAAATCATAAATTTAGCGTCTAACTTAAGTTAGACGCATGAATTTTCTGTGTTTATGATTAAAAATATACAAAGTTGCATTTCCTCAGATTCGTTCTTTTTCCAAATTGAGCATACACAGACAACGTTTTGAAAAACCAAATAAAATTTCTATAATTCGTAATATAATTACTAATATACCAAATATTCAAAGACATGTTTAAAAATTCCATTTTGTATAACATTAACTTTCAAACACATTAAAATTTTTCCTGAGACGTATCTCTAATTAATGGAAATATTGTGGTGTTTATTAATAACTTTAAAAAATAAAACTTTTTAATACTGTAATTATGCTTTCATTTCTTCATTTTATATATGAAATACTTTTTTAATATTTGATTGCGTAAAAAAATCTTCAGTTCAAATACTTGAAATATTTCGACTTCTTATTCATAGATGGCACCACTAAAAAATATTCCCCTTCCTTAATTTATTTTCTCTATCAAAGGTAGAGGAGAAATCTTTACCCTTCACGATTTTATCAACCATAAGTGAAAAATTTACATTTAAAATAAAAAATATAACAATTATTTCAAAATCCCAAAAATATCCTACTTATTTTCTATTCTGTTTTTAAATATTTGTAGTAATTTTAGTTGTTCACTAATTTTATATATTGACGGCAAGAAGCATTGTACAACTCAACTCAACTTAATACTGTTATGTTTTCCAATAAGAAATTTGTTTTGATGTCAGTTTCCTGTTTTCTAAATTAATTTTTAAAAATAATTAAAATATATATCAAGAGTAATTAATTACAAGCAATTACATACGATTTTGAAATTTCATAAATTAATCGGGAAATTTCATGAGGTATATTTCACAGTTTCACTGCGGGAATTTAAGTATGGAAACAGAGGATAAAGAGTTACCAAAATGTGCAATGTTTACAGATTTTCAGGATTCTCAAACATCCCAAGTATGGCATCGTCAAAGTTGTAATATTTCTAATTTATGGGAAAAAGATGCTCATTTCTCAGATCTCACTTATGCAAACGTAAGATGAATATATTTTTTGCTTGCTGTGCCAGTTTTGTTGCCTGTGTTTGCGTACTCGCCTTTTTTATATTTCTTTTTTCTCTATACTTTCTTACCATATCTCGGGAAAAATTTATCTAAAACTGCATTCAAAGGATATTTTCGTTTTGTTTTCTGATGCGTAATGTCTGTAAAAAATACGTGTGGGGGGCTATTATCCGGATTTACCAAGTTAACGATTAAATTTTTATTATTACTTCATTTTAATATTAACAATGTCATATCTCATTTGCAACAATCTAAGCTACCAATTTCTTTAGATTAACTGTTTGGTTTAATACTATATGATATAGCATAGGAAAAAGGAATGAAAAGCAGATTTGTGTACATAAATCTAGAAACAAAGTTTGCTATATATTTTTCTTGCAATAACAGTAAAATAAGATAATTAAGAGAACATCTGCTGAAGCAAATAATTATTTGAGCATTTAGAGTTTGATATAGGAGAAGGATTTAAGTTATATATAAAGCAGGCCCCCACCACCACTGCCAGAAAATAAATATCATTTACAATGCATTTTACCTGAAAAATTGTAAAATCTAGCACTGTAAAGAAGATACATACACATGCTGAGCTTTAGATTCTTTCTCACATGGTTACATATGGTACTTCTAGCCTACTGCCTCAAATTGTGGCACGATTAATTTCTGATTAAAATAAATAAGTTCCCAAAATCTTAGAAGCTCATCTGGTTCCAACAGTGTTAAAATTTTAAATATGAGCATAAATTTTGTGTAGTTTCAATTTTTAACTGAGCAGTCAATCACTAAAGTTTAAACTTCCATGACTGAATCACCCCTTGAAAGGCAAACATGTGAAATCATTTCAGTTCATAACTAAGTTCTAAGTTATCTGCCATGTCATGGAGATGGTCCGTACAGTCCCAGCTCTAGGATTTTATTTAGTTTAACCACAAATTAGTCACATTTATTTTTAAATAGCCGCTTTTTAAAATTTGTAGTCACATTTTATTTTTATAATTTTCGATATATCTTATTTTCTTTTTCATTATAAAATGCAGATAGTTTTCCTGCAATAATCTGTAAAATAATTAGGAAATTTTCTGTAGTTATTTTACCCCTATTTCGTTTGGGTGCGGTAGCCCCTTGGTTAGCGCGCTGGAGTTGCACTCGGTAGGCCCGGGTTCGATTCCAGCCGCTGCCAAAACTGCCGCCGTGTTCATGCGGAGTATGATCACGTTAAACATGTGGGTCCGAAAGTCCTGAGAGGTTGGTGGTAGGGGAAGGAGGGTACGGTCCCTGTGGATGCCTCCCCCACTGGGTTCCGGTCCAAATTGCACTTCCCGACTGTCCAAACAGTTACCTTACACCTTTCTGGTAGGTCGGACGGTCTGGGTTTCAACAGCAACAACCCCTATTTCGTTGTCCAAACGGTTACCTTACACCTTTCTGGTAAGGCCAACGGCCGTACCGTGCTGAAAACACCGGTTCTCGTTAGATCACCGAAGTCATGCAGCATCGGGCGCGGATAGTACTTGGTGGGTGACCACCTCGGAACACTGCGTGCTGTTGGCCATCTCGGGTGCGGTATCCCCGTGGTTTGCGCGCTAGATTTGCACGCTACCACAAATGCCGCCGTGTTCATGCGGAGTACGATCACGTTAAACATGTGGGTCCGTAGGTCTCAACAACAACCCCTATTTCGTTGTTTAATAATTCGTTATTTGTTTCGTTGAATTAATAAAATATTAAAAATATTTGAAAAATTTCCTTGTACTATATTCTGGGATGTAAAAAAATAAAATCATTCATTTTTTAACCACCAAAATTCTCCATTCTTTAAAAAAGTAGCCACAGAGATTTTTTTATGACATTTGATGATCTGCAACACAAGGCCTGCCCATGCATGCATTAGCTAAGCAGATGAAGAGTCATCCGATTATCTGCCAAAAACATTGCATTTAATGAGATAGTCTCAGCTGTCACTACATGACATAATTCTAAAGCATGTACCAAGCTTGCATCATTTTTTGTGTAATTTTAACACTTTACAACATAGTTGAAAAGTGACTTTGTTCATTCTGTCTGTTTGTCTATCTGTTTGCATAACTGCCATAAAAATAACTTTATCAAACTGAAATTTTAGTATGTTATTGATACGGTATGTAGGACATATGGGAATGTAAATGAATAATATCACCTAATTAATTTTGGATTGAATGTGGGTTGAAAACATAAAATACATTAAACCCTATAGGTCCTAATTTTGAAATATTTTTTAAGCGGATTTAAAATTGCTTTGAAAATTTTAGGAAATATTCAAATTATCCCATAAAATATATAAAAAAAATTTCAGTAAAATATATTCGGTAGTTTTTTAAATAATAAAGTAAATAATAATTGCACCCATATTATATGAAGAGATCATGTGACCCACTTTAAAGTAAAATATGGCATCTATCTTGTATCAAAATCGTGATTTTTTAGGTTCTTTTTAATTTATATTTAATGTTGCATCCATCCTAAAACCTCTTTATTTTTGTGCAATTTCTGTGTATCTATATACGGTGCCAACACAATTACAATATTTTTGAGTTTAAATGATTCATCAAACTTTGATTATTTCAACAAAACCTAATTTTAACGTATGCAAAATGTAAACACATGAAGCTGATGAGTTGTATAAGAATTGCTGAAATTTTTTAACAACAAAATTATTTAGCTCTGATGTCTGGAATATAGCTGATATGAATGAAACATTCATTGATTTTACATAGAAAAACAGAAGGTTTTATAGTATTGTCTTTTTTGGTGAAGTTTTAAGCATGGAGTTAGAAAGTACTTTTAACTACATGGTTTAAAGTTTTTAAGTAAAATAAATTATTGTAGTATTGTGATAATTTTAAAAATATTGCCGCTGAATGAAAAGAATGGAATAAAAGTTTATGAATGAAATATTCATTGCTTTTATATAAAGAGTCAGGAAATTTTTATTTCGATGACTTGATTTGAATAAGTTCATTTGTTTTCCGATGAAGTTTTAAGTTTTCAAACATAATAAATTATTGTAAATATCACTGCTAATTGTATTACATTTTATAGATGTTTAATTAAAATTGCATTGCAGTTGGAATGTGTTTCATAATCAATGCTTTATGCATGATTGATTTTTCTTGTTGATAATTTTATAATGGTTTATACAACCATATAGACAAGTAGTTTATAGAGTTTCAGCACTGAAAATTTTCAGGATCTAAGGTCCCAATGATGACTCTTAAATGCATCTCTTTAAAAATATTGGGGATAATTTGCGCTTCATAGTCTGTAAATGCAAACCCTATATCATACTTCTATAGAGCTGCAGATTAACACTTGCCACATGCTAATTTGTGAGTAATTTTTCAAAATGGACTGATAAAACAATATGCAACACTCAGCAAAATTGGTGAATATATTATTTTATACCCTGTCAAGTATGAATTTTGGTAAATTCTGAAAATAGACCCCCACTCTTTTTTCTAAGTACAAAATTGCGCCAAGTTGGTGCATTTCTCAGTGTTTTGAAATTGACTCCTCCCAACTGAAGTGACATATTTTCCCGTGTTTTAAAATAGACTTCTCCTACCAAAGTGACGTCTAATTCTACAAGTGAATAATACTCATAAAAAGATTACAAAATACGATTTTTGTGCATTTTAAAAATATTGCGTAATGGCAGTATTATAAAATTACTGCTTAATGGCAGAATAATTAATTTTTAGAAACCATATACTCTATACTTAAAATATTTTTTGAATTTTAAAAATCAATATCAAAAACTTATAAATCGAAAATTAAAAAAAAGACAATACTTTAACAAAATTTAAGAAAAAACGATAGTTAGAAAAAAGTTTGTACTTTAACTAAATTTAAGAAAAAATGATACTTAGAAAAGTTTGTACTTTAACTAAATTTAAGAAAAACGATACTTTAAAATTAAGAAACCCATTTTAAAAACACGGGAAAATACAAAAGACAATTTCAAAACACGGGATTAACAAATAAAAATCTAACCTCATTCCTCGTCATCCTCTTCTTCCTCCGAATCAGAGTGATGTTGGAAATCACTCTCTTTCTCTGCGTCGTCATCACTTCTATGGGGAGGGAAGATGGAAACGACGGCTTTTAAATATTGGTTCCAAGCTTCCTCCCCAATAGAATGCCCTGCTGTCTCTTCCACATATACTCATACAAGTATGAGTTGAAGTAATTCTTAACTTTTCAACCTTTAACTTTCCTCTTGATTGCAGACAAAGTTCCTTCAATGGAATTGGGATGCGCTCCTGTCTCGGGGTCTTTGAAATGGTAACTGTGATTTACCTGAAGGTGCGTAAAGCCTTTCTGATCAAGACAATTATACACCTTCCAACAGTCTGATATGATCAATGTTCCCTTCTCAACATATTTTTCGATTACATTCAACAAACATTTACTCGACCTGTTACAAACCTTCTAAAAAAAAAACATCTATTCATTTCCCTTTCAACCCCCCCCCCCCCCCCCCCCAAACACCCATTGTCTCTCCAGAGGCTTTCCTCTTACATACTTATTTTTCCCAAACTTACTCTCATCTATCTCCACAATCACACCATCCCCCCAATCTTACTTCTATCTAAAAAACACTCGCACAAATGTCACGGCAAAACTGTTTCCAATTGGTAACAGTATTGTCCGTGGCATTCAACTGACTCATCACAACCTTGCATTCAATATTAAGAAACCACATTAAAGTTAGAATTAAAATCTCAATTATATTTAATTTACTTTTATCAAACCACATACCCTTTCTCACACTCCTACATACTTCATGCTTATCATCACCCGGATCTCTTTCTACACCTCCATTCAAAACCATCAATCAATCTCTCTCTTTCACACAATTTCATCACATCTCCACACTTAGGACATTCATAGCTAGCACTCATTAAACCTTTTAACACACACCAATCAATCACTGCTCTCTTACCTTTAGCTTCCAGCATATAATAAAATTTAAAACTAGACTCATTTTCACCAACATCCACACGTTTTCTTCTTGAACATTCGCTCGAATCCATTTGCTGCTTACCGCATGCCATTTCGTAACTCAATCTGCAATCCAAAAACTATTTAAAATCTTAATAAAATTTTTGCACAGCCAAAATGTATGTAAAATGATTGAAGATTTCCTTCAAAGCAGTTCCAAAAATAACTTTAAGTAAAAGCGATCGAGAAAGATACACTGAAGTTCCAGAAATAATTCTCTCAAATCGATCGGATTGCTCAAATCGTTCGAAATAATTCTGATGAAATACACAGAAGACTATGAAATACTTCCTGCCTATTAAAATGCAGATTCCCAAATAGTTGCACTCTGATTGGATACCAGAAGTCGTGGGCTACCAGATTGGCAAAGTATACGAAATGAAATTGCAACCCGACGAATTGCGCCAACTTGGCGCGGGATCATACTTTGATCCAGAAAGTAGGCCCCCACTCATTTTTCAATCTGAATTTTTAGCAAAATGAAATATATGACCAGCTTTAAATTGTATAATTCACTGGTTGCATTTTCCTTCAAAACTTGCTTATGTGCTGATAAAATTAATTTTCCAAGAATGTCATTCTCAAAATCATAAATATTCTGTCTTTGCCCCAGCACACAATGACAAACTTAAAGCTCAAGTCTTGCTGTGGGAAAATGCTGAACGCTCTCTTGTCATTGTATCATCTGCTGAAAGAGGCCACATATGAATTGCAATTTTCATATATATGCATTGCGCATATGCATATACACTTACTTCTTGATTAAAAAACAAAATGGAGAGATGACAGCATTTGCATTTGTCGTTTGAATTTTACCATCTGCTGACAATTTTTATTCTGATTTGTGATATCTACAAACTTTAAATAGTACAAAGCTTTTTCACCCCGATATTTATTTTTTTATCTTTTTGAAACAATTCCAATCTGGACTAAATAAAGTGCTATTAAAATGAAAGAAAGTATTGTTAAAGGCATGAAATTTCAAAGTACAAAATAGTTCTATAAAAAGACTCTGATATAATTTTGAAAAGTAGAAATTGTCAATTATGAAATGGAAATTATAAAACTAACAGGAAACAAAGAGAAGAAAATTTAAAACTAGAAATAGGAGTGCAGATTGTACATTATCAGTTACGAAAATAGGGAAAATTTTTGGAAGAATTTTAGTTTTGGATTTTTAAGAAAGCTTATGGTAATTACAAATGATTAAAGTAAAGTATGAGGCAAACTATTTTATCCTCACACAAAAAAATCCTAGAACTGGCCCTCCCTATGGATTCTTTAAAAACAAAAACAGTTCTTCACCACTTACAAAGAAACAAATACAAGTCCAAAACAAGTACAAAAACAGGTTCCATGGTAACTTAACAGTTCTATTGAAAGTGAGGACTGAAAGTACTAAGAGCACAGATAATTGTCATGTTGTGCTTCTAAAGCTTTGCTGTTTTTCCCTAGTCATTCTGCTTTTTTATTTCTTTAGTTAATTCTCTATTAGATTTCTGTAACATTGTCGCATTCTTGTTTAATTGTTCGGTGGTAGTAAGGATGTCCATGATGGATGATTTGGCAGTTGTGGTTTTAGATTTTTGCTCATTTGGTTTACTATGGTTTGTTTGTTATTTCCTCAGGTTTGTTTTGGTTTATGTTCTATTTTAATTTTTGCTTCTTGGCACTGTTTTCTAGTAATGGTCTCTGCTGCATCTGAAACACGTTGGAGTTTCTAGTATACATTCATCATTGGTTTTCTGTTCTTTGCCACATTTGTTGTATATAACTTGAGTGTTACTACACTCGTGTTTGTAGTGGTTTAATTTTCCACACTTTAAATATATTCTGGTATTTTCTATGTATGGTAGTACTTTATATCTCATGTAACCTATTTACAAGTCATTTCTACTTATCTTTACTATTTCTCGCAAAAGCATGACAAGAATCTTCTCTGTGTTCTTAAGCTTAATGAAACAGGTTAATTCACTTCATTGCATTTCTTATTACTCATATAGTTCTGCAATATTCTCTAATTTGACTTCCTGTTCAAAGTTGTGTATTATCAATTTAGTGCTTATGGAATCTTCTATAACTATACTACAAACAACAACTCCACAAAAATTAGTTATTTCCAGAAGTTGTATAGCTAGCATACATGAGTTGAGAACAACAGTTATGTTGCCATTTTTAATTGGGTAAACATTCTTGATCCCTTAATATCTGTAATGTTTTTGATTTCTCCTTTGCTGTGGATGGGGTGAAATGGGATTTCCCCCACACTTACAAATATAATTATTTTTTCTTGGGTGGCTCTATTTTTAAAGCCAATAAAATGTTATCTTTGTTATTTAAATTATTGCTGTGCCACAATTCAGCATTTCTGATGCCCTTTCAGCTGTCTTGTGCCACTTTCTGTAACTTTGTGCCTGGTGGTTTCCTAGTAAATCCACCAGCCACTCCCTCCATACACTCTCAAACTAAAGATCAGCTTTAACAGCCAAGCTCTGAAAAAAGTCGATTTTTTACCTGAAAATAAATAAATAAATCGATTGAAATAATTGCCATACTGGCAGTGATAGAGCTTTAAATTCTTACCCTTATGCAGTGATACTTATTCTGCAAATGTCCCTTTATATACTCATTGCGAGATTTTGTGGTATAACAATTCCACCTTTGAAGGCTAGTAACATGTGTATTCGCATGTTATAACATTTTTTCTTATATGTCCAGTAGGAGCTCTAACAAAGTACCAGTGTACTGAATATCAAATCAAATGATATAAAATCATTGTTACCTTTCAATATTGTTTCTTGTGTGTTTAATCAGCTTATGTTTTATTTATTTAAGGACTCTTACCAAAACAATTTTCATTGTATTGATATAGCATAAATGCCAAATTTCAATTTACAATATATATGGATTTCATGATATTGTTCTATCTTGTGTTCTAAATTATTTGGATATTAAAGAAGTAGATAGGAAAGTTGTGGATTGTAGTCAAATCTTTTTTTATTTGTTTCTGTATTTTATGATGTCTAATATAATTATCACATTTACAGCTCCAAAGAGCAAGGAAGCCAACATATCTAAGAAGTAGATCGAGACTGGGGAAATTTTCTTATGAACATCCAAGTCCTTTTAAACGCAGGTCTAAATTGACAGTCCCTGATTCTGATTTATCTGATCCTAAACATCAATTGACAGTTCCTGAATCTGATTTATCAGATTGTAAACATCAAAGGACGGCATTTGAAAAGCGAGAGATAACTACTATCCAAGAAGAAGTATTCTATTACAAAGGTAACTGTAAGCGTAAACAAGGAACTATTTACGGTTGCAGGAAAGCAAAAGAGAGAAAGCTAAAAAGAGAAAAAGTAGCTTCATTGAAAGTGGTGGTTGGACGACTAAAGAAAATGTGCCTTACTAAACCTGAAGTGCTACAGAATAAACTGCCTGAAGAAATTATGAAATTATTTTCTGGAATTCAAATTTAGACTTTCAAATTTTTAATTTGAATTCAGTAAGCTTGAAGTAATTTTTTAATTTGTTTTGTTAGTAATATAATATATTATATTCAAAAGTTTGAAAAATTACTACCATATTACATAAAAAATCAACAATATGTTTTGTTTCAATCTATGGAGCATCTTTAAAATAGCATGTGAATACAAATATTGGAAATGTAATTTCATTTAATATTAAAAGTTACTGATTAATGTCAAGTTTCTAAGGCATTAAAAATGTTTTTTTAATTTGTATTCATTTATAGTTCAGATTGAGCACGAAAGACAATATCTGGAAAAGACCAAAATTATCCTTAGTATACATAAACTTGCAATTGTCATGATACTTGTGAGCTTAGTATATTTGTGTATTTTCTTTATTTGCCAATTGGTGTATTTATGAAGTTTTAGTTACTCTGATGAAAATGAATTAATTACATTTATTTATTTATATGATGTATATACTTAACAATTAGGATGTATATATACTTAATAATTAATTGGCTTGGGGCATAATAAGACTGAAAACTAAGCTATAAATTTACATAAGTCATATTTTTTAAATTTATGATTATTATTAAATATTAGTAATTGTTTTGTTATTGGCTTTTTTTTACCATTATCATTTGTAATGCAGACTTTGGACATCCAAAATGGAGCATATCACGAATGCTGGGACAAGACTAAACGGACATGCCAGGCGACCTAGAGAGGTTTACACCGTATTAAGGCAAGCCGCGAACAAACCATCTCTCACCCAGCAAAGCCGCAACCTTGGTCACGTGATAAGCGGGATCATTCACCGGGTAGGGTCCGAAGAACAACCGCCAAACCCGACCCCAGTTGCTGGTCGGATCTAGGCTCAGGGCATGAATAGCCACAATCCCTGAGATCACACCCACCTGGAAGAGTCCGAGGCCTAACTGCCTCACCGATACGACGATTGGTTCCTCAACAGCCGGTTTCTTGGATTAGTATATCCCTCAGGAATGAAGGATCAAGGCTACAGAGCCAACATCCGTAACCACCATCAATGGGTGGCTCGCCCCGAGGGGACATGAATGCTGGGACAGTGCATTAGCTATAATGGGAGGGCATATGCAATAATTCTATGCTCAGTTCTGTATGCTACACAAAACTATGCCTGTGTCTATGCAGAGTATGGGCACAATACATCTGTATGTCTGAAATTCCATCTGACATGTGATGGTTTAAGGGTTGAATCTTATGGTACCTCTGGTTGCTACCCCCATTGGGTTTCAGATTTAATATGATGGCTCTCTACCAGATATCCAAACAGGTACTTTATACTTTCGGGTAGGTCAAATGGTCAGAGAAGTATGTTTGTCTTGCATTTAGTGTATGGGGCTGCCAATAGCAATGCAAGAACTGCTGTAAGATTGTATTGATAATCTTACAGCAGCTCTTCCATTTCCATTGGCAATTCTATATGCTAGATGCTATCAGCAATCTTAGCATTTGGGAAATGTTCCATGTTATATGTATGAGTTTCATATTATGAATGATGATGGCAACAGGTGTCCAGTTGCCGCACTGCTCAACAGTGCTCTCTAGTACCAAAAGGTGATTATACATGTACAAACATGGTACATACATGGACATACATTCATTAACAAAAAGGGTTTGTTTTAGTGTTTCCTTTCTCTCTTTAATGTTTTACAGAGAGTTTCAAATCCTTCTATATTATATTGCCAATATAGCATTTACAAAAGAATAATATTTTTTTCTTAATTTTGGTTTTTTCTTCATATTATCTAGGGGGATAAGTCAAAGCTTGCTCTTATTTTAGTTTCATAGATTGTGCTGGTTGTGTTGGACTCAAGACCACTTGATCGAAAACTTATAGTTTTTTTATTTTTACATATATAACATGCATTTCATATATTTAAAGCATTAGTATGCATTATCTTATATTATCTCACATTCTAAAAAAAAGTTTGTGTTAAAGTGCTGTTCCATTGCAGTTTAAATAATCATTAAAATATTTTCTGATAGATTTTCTTGGGTTTATTTTATATTTAAAGATTGATTTGAGTATATATATATATATATGTAAAACTGTTTGTTTCTTTTATTTTATACACTGCACTTTTTCTGTGTTGCAAATTTTTAAATAATTTTCTTTGATGGTTCAGTTATTTGTTTATCTTTGTAAATTATATTGTATATTTATTTGTTATTATAGAGATATTTTTTCTTTTCATTTTGCTAATGTAATGTCGAAGAACTTCTCTAGTATTAAGAGGGCAACTGATCAAATAAACTCCTCATTGAATGAATTAAAATCAGAAAAATTTAGTTAATGATGATATACTAGCAGAAAGCAGGACTTTGAATGGACTTACGCATATAAAATATGCAAGATGTGGAATATTATGAATTAAAACTTAATTTCATAAATAATTATAAATTAGAAGTATAAAAAATTAATTTCAATACTTAAGAATCTTTATATTAAAGAGCATGTAAGTTTTTAGAATTTGAATATTAAATTAAACAAATTAGAATACAGGAAAGCAATGAAATCAAAGTGACACATTTAAATGACAAAAATGTATTTAATATACAGTAGCACGTAAAAATCACAAAGCATGCAAGTGCACAAACTTTGATTAGCTGTTTAAAAGTTGTTGTTTACTTGTTATTTGTATGAAGTGTAGTGAGCATTCACAGTTTAAAAATGGGCATTTCACCCTGCTACACTTAGTTCATTAAAATTATTGAAATTATAATTCTGCACATCTGTGTGCAATTTTACATGTTCAAATTTTCATTTTCCTACCTATTGTAGTTTTCAAGTAGAAACGATTATAAAATTCAGGCAAATGTTGATTTCACTTTGTTAAAAATAGACAATGGAGTACATTTCGTTCCCATAAAAATGTATTAGTTTATATTTTAATGTACTGTTACTTTTTACGGTTTCTTTGAAATATTTTCTTGCCACTTGTTTATTATACCAGTTTTTCCATCAATATTATTTTATAATACTTGTGATTGATGCTGATATGCAAAAACTGATACCAGCCAAAATATTTATTTACATAATTAAAATCAGTTTAGCAAGTTTTTGCTGCCATGGCAGACATTGGCTATCTGCTGAAAAGTGTATAAAATCAAAAACTGGTCCATGTGTGCTGTTATTTACAATAGGGATGTGATCCTAAATTTAGTTCAAATTATGGATGCTGATATAATTATAATGCATATGTCAAAAGTGAAATTGCAGCACGATGAAGGAATGCATATAGCCATATGAAAATGATTAAAAGAACAAACAAAAATATGCAAAAGAAACCTTTTTATTCAGTAAAGAATGTGGTCCCCACGCCCCACGGGCAGCTATACAGGCCGCTAAACGATCAGGTGTACTATTGATGAGGCTATTAATGGTTGCCTGAGGTAATATTTGCCAAGCAGCATCCACTGCAGCACACAGTTTGTCTACGGTATGTACCGGTGGTCCCCCGGTGCACCTGACGTCCGGTGAGGACCACATGTGTTTAATGGGAGAGAGATCTGGTGAAATTGCCAGCCAGGAAAGTATGTGAGTTCTATTCAGGCTGTTGAGAGTTTGTTGTGCTGTGTGCATACCTGCCAACTTTTAGCATTTTAACTGCTCTTTACGCTTTTACGCATATATTGCTATATTTTACGCATTTCCACATTTATTTGAATTTTTTAACATTACTAGAGAGTCAATCTCTGACGAAATTCTCCGGCTTTTTTTGTTTAAAATTTATCAATTAACCAGACATGGTATAATATCTCTGAAACACCGATTTCCCGCTTTTTTAGCACTTATTTCTACCATTTCCGGGATCGTAGCAAATCCATAATAAAATGCAGGGTAATACCAATCAAATTAACAGAGATTTACGGCCGCGTGTAATGTAAATGAAGATCTCGATCGCTTATTTTATGAAAGTAATAAATATACTTCTTCAAAGGTTGTTTAATTCAGCATAAATCGCTAAAATGTTATTTTGTTCATTAATTTCGCATAAACACTGCAATTGCGCAATTCAGTTTGTTCTTATGAATCGCCGAGAGTACAAAAGTATCTTTTTCCATCCATCTCAATCTTCTAAATATTGCATTTTTGATTGACTAAACTAGCTTATTTTCATGTTCTAATTAATTATTATGGTTAATTTCTTAATTATTTTCGCATAAACTGTGCGATTGCGCAATTCAGTTACTTCGTGTGAATTGCCGAGAGTACGTTAGTATCTTTTCCTATCCATCTCCATCATTTAAATGTTGCATATTAGATCGACTAAACTAGCTTATTTTCACATTTTGATTAATTATTACGGTTAATTTCTTAATTATTTTCGCATAAACAGTGTGATTGCGCAATTCAGTTACTTCGCATGAATTGCCAAGAGTACGTCAGTATCTCGGCAATTCACACGAGCACGCAATCTTTTCCCATCCAACTCCATCATTTAAATGTTGCATATTAGATCGACTGAACTAGCTTATTTTCATATTATAGCTGATTATTAAACTAGCTTATTTTCATATTATGGATAATTATTAAACTAGCTTATTTTCATATTAAGGTTAATTTTTTAATTATATTTGCATAATACAAATTTTTCTATTTTGAAAAATGGGTATGAACTCTGTGAAGGGATATTTTCCAAAAAGTGGTATTAAAACAATGATTTAGGCAAATAAAAAGGAAACCATTTTGGCAGGAATATAATTCAATGCTATTTTTTCTTTTATTATTATTAAAGATCTATATTCGTTACTCTCTTTAGTGAAAACTTGTGTTTTACCAAACATAAATATTTGTTTTCATTATAAAATAAATTTCACGGGATAAAACCTTTATATATTTTTTGTTAATTTATTGTCGTGAAATTTTATAAAATTGGTGTCTTGTATTTTCATATTCTACCAGTACTATGCCTGATATTTAATGCAGTATTTTTTTACTGCAGGTACTTGTACATAGTTAAATTCATTAGAAATGCCGTTTATCCGTGTAATTAAAAAAAATCATTATAAATGTCATCCACGCAAAATTTTACACATTCCAATTTTCCCAGGTTGGCAGGTATATGTGTGGCATTATCTTACTGGAATACCATGCCAGGGATGGCCTGCACCAGTGTCTGAACCACAGGCATCACAATTTGTGTGACATACCGGTTCACTGTCAGATTACCTGCAATGTCCACCAGAACTGTCCATTGATCGAACATGATACCGTCCCAAACCATGATGCCTTCTGTGTTGCTAGTGTGTAGGGAATTTTGATGTTGCGAGGCCCAAACCAGGAACCAGGTGCTTACAAGACCGACATTATATGGTTAGAACAAAAACTATCTTCGACTCCGAGCTTGTGATTCGGGTATCCTAGTATCTTCGATCGATGTCTTTGGCAGGAGCAGAGTCGGCTGCCAGGTAGGGAATTTTGATGTTGCCAAGTCTGAACCAGGGACCCGGTGCTTACAAGACCGACATTATAAGGTTAGAGCAAAAGCTAGCTTCTACTCCGAACTTATAATTTGGGAATCCTAGCATCTTTGATCGATGTCTTTGGCAGGAGCAGAGTCGGCTGCTGCCACAGGTGTAAGAGCTTGGTGATATGGACTGGCAAGTGGCAGTCCCCAGGAGGCCACTGCACTTGTCCACGGCTGTCATTCCGCCATAGGCAGAAGCATGATCCATTCATAAATAATACCCGATGTCATTCATTAATCGAGTTGCAATAACACCGCGCCATTTGTGCATTCCTGTGTGGAGCACTTAATGGCACCCCAGTGGCTGACCGTTGTGTGCACAGCTGTACTTCATGCAACTTGTTGGGTGTATGTAGGTGCAACCGTTGATGGTGACAGGCTGTTTTGGATGTCACTTGCCATTGCGAATGGATTTCGAAAAGCCATTCCGTGAATCTGCCTGTGTGCTTCTATCGTGCACCTGTTTGATCCACTCCCTCTTTGGCATGTTCTCTGATGTTCCTGTGTCCACCATATCACACATCGATGGGTACTCCTGTCATGCCCAACACATTTAATTACATGCATTGACAAACCCACCTCATGCATCTCCAGAATATGGTCTCATTCCTCAGGCTTAAACTGCTGGCTTACATTTCGCTAATATGTTCAAGGCATCGCTTGCTTCTTCTCCTTTTCGAAAGTTCAACTGCTGCAAATCGTTGCTTATAGCATTTATGAAATGAACCATCTGCTGGTCTTTATCACTCAAAACTGGGTGTCACATGACCCTGATACATACGAAAACTTTATCATTTGCATATGGCTATGTTCATTCCTTCATGGTGTTGCAATTTCACTTTTGATGAGTATAACTACAACTTATTATTTAATCTCATAATATCATCTAATTACACAGACCTGCGATGAAAAAGTTTTCTGAGAAATAATAATTGTTTCTTATAGATTTTTAGGTGCCCATTTCAAAAAAAAATTCCATCACCCACCAATTTTGCTTAATTTCCAATTTTTAGTAGTATTTGGATTAAAATTAAACATATTGGTATACCAATATGCTTAATTTTTATATTAAAAATAAATATATTTATTTTAATTCTCCATTATTTACAGCTAATTAGCTTTATTAGGGCTTTGTTGAAGTTTATTTTAATGGTAAGTGAAGAAATTTCCACGAAACTCCGCATTATTAAGATAGGAGGGGAGGGAGGAGTAAAAGTGCAGGTAGCTGATGCAGATAAAAGTGCAGGTGGCCACTTTGACTCTGATTCACCGAGATAACGGATGACTTATTTGAAGAATTTACTATAGAAGGTAATCAAAGGGATAACAAAAACCTTTCTGTTTCAGAATTCCCATGGTATGGTGGGAACCCTGCAACCATTATGATGACTGTTACTTCTGTTCTTTGAATGTTCGAGGTAATGTAATATAAAAATAAAAATGTAATATCCTAATTTATCATCAGCAATATGCTCAGTGGAACATAGTTCTGAAATACCTGTGCTAACACCTCCACAGATTTTAGAAGAACCACTCAGTGCGATTCAAATAAAGAATTGAAAATTTCAAAGATGATGAACACAAAGAAAGTGGCACACTTAAATTTTTTTCACAGACCAATTTAAACGACTTGATTTGAGATTTTGTGTCTAATTAAGAAATTTGTAAAACTGCTGGGCTCGATTCGAAACAAAAATAATTTTTTAGTCCTTGTCACTTCTTTCTCATGGTTTAGATATAGAGAAAGAGATTTTATTCCTTACTTTTCAGAGGAAGATGATTTAGTTTACTTTAGCGATATTCCCGGATTGATAGCACATTCAATGTAAAATATGAAGTCACTGATTGAAGGTTGTTTTACAATTCCTTCAAAAAGAAGCCTCTCTATTGTTCTTCTCCATATTAACAATATGTATGCTTCAGTACCAGTAAGACATTCTGTGCATTTGAAAGAACAATATGAAAATTGAACCTTCAATATCAGTAAACTTAAGTACAATGATCATGGATGGACAGTCTACTGTGATCTTAGTCATGTCTATCATTTTGGACAACAAAGTGGATGCACTTGATATCCATTCTTTTTGTGCGAGCGGGACAGTTGAGATCAATAGGAACACCAAATCAATGACCTATGGCCAGAAAGAGTCATATTAGATCCTGGAAGTAAAAATGCTTTACATGAAACTTTAGTTGTTCGGAAAAAATTTATTTTATTCCCGCTTTACATAATGCTGGGATTTATAAAGCAATTTGTCATAAAAAAAGACACCACAAGGAAATGATTGTTTGTAAAAGAAAAATACACCACAAGGAAATATAACTAATCTATCAGTATGTATATTAATCTTTAATTACTTTAATTAAAACATTTTTTCTAATGCTTTCATTCCAAAAATGTTTACTTAAAATTTTAAATAATGTTACTTTACTTAATATGCATTTTAAAGCTATTGTTCTGTAATATTGAGTTTCATTTTAGGAAAATTCCTTACATGATAGAGAAAATTGGAATTAATATTTAGAAATGACGGCCAAACATACAGGGTGTCCAACAAAGACTCCCTGAATTTAAAATTAAATAACATGAAAACAAAGATCGATAGAGGAATGCAACAAACAGTGTGTTTATTGTGAAAGCTGTAAGAATTTTTATAGAAGTTTCGAAACAGTAGTTACAAAAGATGCTATCAGATGGCGCTGTACAGCTCATATCAGCATGCATAAATAACCTCGTCCTCTGCAAGCAGTCTTTGCAATCACATCGCAATCTTTTTAAAATGTCCACCGCTCGCAGCACAGAGGTGGCGCAAACGAACTATGAAATTTGTCATCACATCTTGTAATGTCTCAACGGCAATGGATTCAGATGCCACACAGATTGGCGATTCAAGCTCGTCCAGCATGGTGGGATGGTTCCGATAGACAGTGTCTTTCAATGTGCCCCACAAAAAATAGTCACAAAGAGTCAGATCAGGCGAATATGGAAGCCAATCCATGCCTGTGCCAGTACATTTGGGATAATCCAACGTAATGACTCTTCCCAAAGTATTCATCAAGAAAGCGAAATATCTATCCGGTGCGATGTCGTCGGGCCCCATCTTGCATGATCCACTCGGTGCCTGGTCGATCCTCCAACGCTCACTGTGTGGCGACAAATTGTTCCAAAATTGCAACGTAACTTTCACTAGTTATTGTTTCTCACATGAAGAAAGGGCCGATAATACCTCTGCTGCATACTGCAGCCCAAACAGTAACTTTGGGAGAATGCAGTGGTTTCACTTCACACAAATGGGGATTTTCAGAACCCCAAAATTGCCAGTTTTTTTTATTCACGTATCCATTCAGATGGAAGTGTGCTTCATCTGTAAACCAGATGAAGTCAACATCAAATCCTTCATAATCAATCATTGTGAGAATCTGGTTTGCAAAGTCAGCCCTTTGTCGCACAGCTGGTACGGGTGTGACTTGGCGACTTTGGATTTTGAATGGAAACATGTGTAGACTGTCCATTTGAATTTGGCGAAGAGCTTGCGAATGGTTTTCGCATTGGGTCTTTTTGAAACATTAAATCATGATTGAAAACTGCACCTTGTTCTAACCTGTGATATTCCAGTACCAGAAACACACATTCTTCAATGGAATACATGATTTCAACACCTTCCTTCGGTACGCTAACCTCCTTTCACGTTTGAATGGTAGAACTGATCGCTCTGGGCTTCGGAGCACTACTTATTGCGATTACAGCGACATCTATTAGCAGCTTTTATAACTACTATTTAGAAACTTCTGTAAAAATTCTTACAGCTTGCACAATAAACATACCATTTGTTGCATTCTTCTATCGATCTTTGTTTTCATGTTATTTAATTTTAAATTCAGGGAGTCCTTTGTTGGACACCCTGTACATCAGAAATAGTTAATAGCATTCAGATAACTTTTCATGAATTTAATTTTGCAGGCCTGTGTTATTATATTTTCTTTCTCTAATAAGGCATACCTGCCAACCTGAGAAAATTGAAATGTGTAAAATTTTGCGTGAATGACATTTATAATGTGTTTTTTTAAACTACATGTACAAACGACATTTCTAATGAATTTAACAATGTACAAGTACCTGCATTAAAAAAATACTGCATTAAATATAAGGCATACTACTGGTAGAATATGAAAATTCAGGACACCAATTTTATAAAATTTCAGGACAATAAATTATAAAACAAAAAATATATAAAGGTTTTATCCGGTGAGAATTACTTTATAATGAAAACAAATATTTATGTTTGGCAAAGCACAGGTTTTCACTAAAGAGAGTAACAAATATTGATCTTTAATTAATAAAAAAAAAATATATTATAGTACTGAATTATATTCCTACCAAAATGGTTTCCTTATTATTTGCTTAAATCATTGCTTTAATAGTACTTTTTGGAAAATATCCCTTAATGGAGTTCATACCCATTTTTTAAATAGAAAAATTTATATTATGCAAATATAATTAAAAAAATAACTTTAATAATTAGCCATAATATGAAAATAAGCTAGTTTAGTTGATCTAATATGCAACATTTAAACGATGGAGATGAATGGCAAAAGATACTAACGTACACTCGGCAATTCACACGATGTAACTGAATTACGTAATCGCACTGTTTATGCGAAAATAATTAAGAAATTAGCCGTAGTAATAAATCAGAATATGAAAATAAGCTAGTGTAGTCGATCTAATATGCAACATTTAAATGATGAAGATGGATGGAAAAAGATAGTAACGTACACTCGGCAATTCACACAATGTAACTGAATTGCGTAATCGCACTGTTTATACGAAAATAATTAAGAAATTAACTGTAATAATTAATTAGAACATGAAAATAAGCTAGTTTAGTCAATCAAAAATGCAATATTTAGAAGATTGGGATGGATGAAAAAAGATACTATTGTACTCTCAGCGATTCATGAGAACAAACTGAATTGCGCAATCGCTGTGTTTATGCGAAATTAATGAACAAAATAACATTTTAGCGATTTATGCTGAATTAGACAACCTTTAAAGAAGTATATTTATAACTTTCATAAAATAAGCGATCGAGATCTTGATTTACATTACACGCGGCCGTAAATCTCTGTTAATTTTATTGGCATTACCCTGCATTTTATTATGGATTTACTATGATCCTGGGAATGGTAGATATATATCAGTGCTAAAAAAGCGCAAAATCGGTGTTTCCGAGGAATTATACCATGTCTCGCTAATTCGTAAATTTCAAACAAAAAAAAGCCGGAGAATTTCGCCGGAGATTGATTTCCTAGTAATGTTAAAAAATTCAAATAAATGCGGAAATGCGTAAAATATAGCAATATATGCGTAAAAGCGTAAAGAGCAGTTAAAATGCGTAAATTTTACGCATAATGCGTAAAAGTTGGCAGGTATGATAAGGAATGAAAAGTTAGTTTTCGAACTTCCTCCGAAAAACTTCAGGAATT
This sequence comes from Amaurobius ferox, assembly GCA_951213105.1. Classification (NCBI taxonomy): domain Eukaryota; kingdom Metazoa; phylum Arthropoda; class Arachnida; order Araneae; family Amaurobiidae; genus Amaurobius; species Amaurobius ferox. The sequence continues at coordinate 52,947,797 of OX578152.1, forward strand.
ACTGCTTAAAAAGTGTACACTTTAATCTTGTTATTTCTTACACTTTGCTGAAGACATAGATGCCAACTCTCTTGGTTTTACTTTGATGCCTCTGGAATTTCTTCCCATATCCCGGTTGCCCAATCTCTGGATTTTCAGTTGCCTTTATTTACCTATTTTACAAGTTTGTAATAGTCACAAAGCACCCTTTTGTATCCATTTTCATCATCGAATTATTCCACATTAGAGTAATAAAACTATTTTATTACATTAAATAGATATTTTACTAAACGAAATAATTTTCAGATAGTGTGATTGTGCAATTCACCTGTGCATTGCAGGTAGTCCAGAAACATCTTTCTCCATCCATCTTCACTCCATCCTTAATTATTGCACAATAGGCAAGCAAACTGGCTTATTTTCATATTCTGGTTACTTTTAAAGAAATATTTTGTATAATTAACCAAATATTATGAGAATGATCTATTATGAAAGTAAGATTCTTATAATTAACATTCCCAAGCGACTTTGAATTTAAGCCATTTTCTTGGTTTTGAAACATTTCATATTTTTACATCATAAATTTGCAGTAGTGGTGTTTATTCTGAAATATATTTACTGACAGCTTCTTAAAAAATGTGTAAATTTTAATTTTTCTGTTTATAATAACATTTAGCCACGATTTTTTCAAAATAGACTTTTGAATAACCGGAAGTGGATACATTTCAATTTTTCCATTTATTGTATTGTAAATACTTTTTTTCTGGTTTCTTTTGGTTTGTTATTTCTATGTTTAATCAATATCACCCCACCTGAAGTATTTTAATCTATGCAGCATATTTTCATTTATTGTGCCTTTGAAGACTTCATTACCTTAACTCTTAACATATATGTTTAATATGTAAATATCTGTATTTTAGTTTTGTTTTAAATCTGTTAAATATAATCATGAGTTCATATTTCATTTTTATTTGTTGAAAAGTTATGCATTTTGTATTTAGATCGAATATATAATTGTCAGGGATATACAGGATGATCTAAATTAAAGAGGAGGTGTTTAGACCTCTCTGTCAAAAAAACTACTTTGTGAATTGCAACCAAATTCCATACATATACTTTCCTGTGTATGTGATTTCAATTTTTTAAAACAAAAATTAATTCAAATTTTGACTGACATATGTGAAATCTGATGCTACAAGCCCCATAATTTGCATATTGCAAAGTATGTCTTATAACCACTACCTGTAAAAGGAGTCACAAAGCCTTTTTCACAAATGCATGGCTGGCTAAGGGTCATGTAGCTCACCTTACCCGATCACACTTTACTTGTTAAACTCTTCTATCAAGGAAACAGCAATACTTCTGCACTTAAGGCATTTTGACAGTTTAAAAATTTACATACCTCTTGCTTTGTTTGGGAGTGCTATACTGCACTTTGTAATATTGCCAGCAACAATCAAGTCACACTTTATTGGATGTCTGGACATTCAGGCATTTCAGGTAATGAATTAGCTGATGAGTTGGCTAGAAGAGGTTTGAGCACACCCTTTGTTGGTCCAGAGCCAGCTTTGAGTGTCTCTAGAGAACTGTTTATGGCATCAAAAGAACTGTTCAGAACTAATCAGAACTGCTTATGACATCTTTAGGAAGCTGCAGTGCAAGAACCGACACGACATCAAGCTCTAAAGGCAGGCGAAAGAACTGAACTGTAAGTGCCTAGTGTGCATCATAGGGAGCTATTCAAGCTCAATAGAACTGACATTAGAAGGACTGTTGGGCTCCTTACTGGGTACTGCACTCTTAAAAGACCCCTAAGCATTATGGGTGTCACTAAGGACCCGATCTGTAGAGGCTGTCACTACAACGAAGAATCTGCCACACACATACTCTGTGAGTGTGAAGTCTTTTCTGCCCATAGGTTTGAACATTTGGGGCGACATGTGATCAAGCCCTGGGAGTTGCAGGATATTTCTGTCAATTGCCTACCGATCTTTGCTTCGGCTACTGGTCTCTTTTCTTAGAGACTGCTTTTGGGGACAGGACAGTACAATAGACCTTTGGCCGCTGTGCTAGGCTCTCTTTGAGTCACCCAACTATAAGTCATAAAGCTTTACGTAGAGGTCCACTCATGACTTGTAATCTTTAGAACTCTTTTTTGCCGATATTTTTAGATAAGTTAGACAATGTGCAGCTTGCCGCACTGCACTGGCAAATCTCACCCCCTGAAGGCCGAATTTGAACTATTTTTCCTTCAAAAATCGTAACCGCATACTCAGGAAGGTATTTGTTAGTTTTGTTTCGCCCCATAGTTTTTCTTATACAGAGGTAGGTCTAAACACCTCCACTTTAATTTCGATCACCATGTACTTTGTGTCGCTACACAAAAATCTCCTGTTATTTTTTATTTGGAGGTTGCAGCTATTTGAAGAGTATCAAAAGATATCAAAACTAAGAGTATTGAAAAGATGCCTGAAAGATCATATTCTGGAGTATTGAGTAAATTTATCCTAATTTAATTTCATACTTTTTAGACACTTTAAATCATAAAATCAGAGTCTAACTGTAACTATTTGAATGTGATCAGATTTCGGTTAGTTATTTATCATATTTGATGTAATATTTTTTGCTGTTTTATCGAACGTGCACTACATTCCCCTTTTAAATAAGCATTTATTTTACAGTTCCTAATTATTTATGTATGACTCTATGTCATAAATAATGCAGATGACTTTCATTTTATTTTTAAAATATTTAAATGTGTAATTTCATATACTCTAATTTATGGCAAAGAAGAAATGACATTAAGAGTGTAGAAATATACTGATGAACCAAAACATTAAAACCACCTGCCTAATATTATGTGGGTCCTCTTTCTTCTACCTAAGAGCCTTTACGCAACAAGTCATAGATGGAACAAAGAGATTTTGATACATAGCTGTTGCCATTTCATATAATGTCTGCAATAGAAGATCATGCAGCTCATAAACGTTTCTCCAAGATCAAACAAATATTTGGTAGTAAACCTGCCTGGAGAATTTGAAAGCCATGCCATTAAAGAGAATTTTGCACCATGCTCTTGGAACTATTCCTGAACCTTCTTCACAGTATGACAGGGTGCATTAACTTATTGAAAGGTGTCATCTTCTGCATTAAATATAGGCACCATAATGAGGTGCATTTGGTCTAAGTGTCAACTTTCAGAGTAACTACTACAGGGATGAAGGGTTCTAATGCTCTCTAGTAAAATATTCCCCAGACTACCAAACTCCCACAACTAGCCTGGGTGCATCCAGGTGCTAAGCTTTCCTTAGCACCTGATAAATGGGTCTAAACTCTGGATAAATGGTGCACACAAGCTCTACCGTCCACTTGGTGCAACAAAAATTAGGTTTTCGTCAGACTATGCAACCATCTTCCAGTCATCAATGGTACAATAGCAATGCTTATTTGGCCACTGCAGGTATTTATGATGATAAGCAATGGTGAGCATAGGCACACAAATGGATCTGTGGCTATAGAAACCCATATCCAACAATGTACGATGAACTGTGTGTACAGACACATTGGCCCCATCACCATGATTAACATTATGATTGATGTCCCTCAAGTATCTCTCCTGCTTCTGTGGATAAGATGAATAAACCTCTGCTGATCTCTGGCATCAATGAGGCTTAGCCATCCCCCATCTTGTTGAAAGCCTGAAGTGTCACCTGTTTTGGACCATCTTTGATACATACTAACTACTGTATAATATAAACAGCCTACCAGCATTGCTGTTTCTGAGATGCTCTTACCTAGGCGTCATGCTATAAACTGCTCCTTGTCAAAATCTGATAAATCCTTTCTTTTCCGCATGTTGTGGCGAAACGAAGTACTGACTGCGAGAGCATTGGACCAGGTTTTAGTTATCAGCTACCTAACCTTGACGTGTGCCATACTTTTGCTGTGAAAGCTTCATGCATTTGAATGTCACACAGGTGGTTTTAATGTTTTGGCTCGTCAGTGTATAATTTTACAATTTTACCATGTTGTTGTTGTTGAGATCCAGACCGTCCGACTTACCAGAAAGGTGTAAGGTAACTGTTTGGACGGCCAGGAAGTGCCACCCAATTTAGACCGGAACCCAATGGGGGAGGCATCCACAAGGACCGTACCCTCCTTCCCCTACCACCAACCTCTCGGAAGGACTTACGGACCCACATGTTTAACGTGATCGTACTCCGCATGAACACGGCGGTAGTTGTGGCAGCGTGCAAACCACCGGGCTACTGCGGCCAAAATGTGCCAACAGCACGCGGTGGTCCCAAGTGGTCATCCACCCAAGTACTAACCACGCCCAATGCTGCCTGACTTCGGTGATCTAACGAGAACCGGTGTTTTCAGCACGGTACGGCCGTTGGCTCACAATTTTACCATGTGCAACATTTACTCCCAAGTTTTCATTCCATTTAATTTTATTTTTGTTAACATGGTTAAGCAAGTAAAATGGAAAGGCAGACCAAGAATTTCTAAAAAGTTCCCACTTGTGATTAGTTTTGACATTAATGCCAGAAGTGTTAGTCTAACTGTTCATGTCTGTAAACTCATTCATGTCAAACATGATAGTTCATCATTCTGCTTCATTTTGCATCACTTTGCTTACTTTAACTCGAAATGCCTTTTAAACAATAACTGATAAGTATAAACGCTAAGCAAAAAATGTTCAGTAAAAAATCAATTTCTAGATCAATATTTTGTTATTACAAAGTTCTTATATCTTTTAAGCAATCAACTTGTAGAAGACTGAAATTTTTCGATTTTTGAAGTTTGTAATGTTTATATCTCAAAAACTAAAAGTGCTATCCATAAACAGTTATCAAATGATAATTAATTTGTAACCCTTTGAAAGTCCTACACAAATGTATAATAGGATTTCAAATTGAATTCTTAGTTTTCTGTACATTGATAATTTGAACTGTTTTGAAAAAGTGCTTCTAATATTGATATTTTAGGAGCTATGAATACTATGTGAGTAATGAATGTGTAACCCTGCGATTTGCCTACAAAGATGTATAATTTGATTTTGGATCGGATTCTTAGGTTTAGAAATATAATTGTTATAATTTTGATATTTTAATATTTTGACCTATTTTGAAAAGGTAGTTATAATTTTATAATGTGTTATTCATACACAATCATTTCAGCTCCAGAATTCAAATATGGCCCTTTCATTGCTGCATATATTATTATGTACTTATTGTGTCACTGGCAATATATCCGTTCTTTGTAAGGAATATGTAATATAAAGAAACTTAGAATTCACAATTATGTTGATACATTTCTTATAATATCACAAATTCCTATAGTATTCTAAATGACATTGTTATTCAAAACATTCTATTGGAAATATTTAATTTAATTCTCCTAAAAAGAAGTCTAAGAATCTCTGTTCTCGCTATACAAAATTATCTTCACAGGCGGATCTAAAAAATAAACATCCTGGTCCCATTTGTAAGCAAATTTACAAAATGATATGAAATTCGATTAATATATGCCAAAATGAAAGCACTATAAAAGTGGATAATTATATGCAAAATGAAAGTGCTAAAATGGTACTAGCAAACATACCCGTAAAACCTTTATTCTGGTTTATAAATTGACTACAATATATTTTTGAAAAATTTTTACCAAAATAAGACAGATGACTTGAGAAATTGAAAATATCAATAATCCTCATAACTTTCAACCTGAAAGCTGTAATTGATATAATCCAGTCAAAAATGTAATTTCAATAAAAATTAATTTTTATATACATTTCTTAATTATTTAAATCATAAAGCATTTAATAAAAATCGCTAGCTGTATAAACTCATTAGGTTTAATACCATTGATTAGCAGCAACATATATTTTTTTTTTCCAAATAAATTTGCAGAAGAAATATTTGCATAATGCTATCTCTATGGGATGTTCGTTTTTTGTTATGCTCTTAACCCCTGACCCTAGAAACGTGAAACATGGACTAAATTTTAAGTGGAGCTTTTTCACTGCTACCCACAAAATTTAATGAAATTTGGTGTAGTTGTTCTCACGTGGTGGTGAGACAAACACACACACATACAGGCAGATTATCAATTTTATTTATATAGCTTATTATAATCTTATATGCTCAAGAAATTATGTTAATAATTTTTCTATTGTTTTACTTTATTGTTATCACATTCTCTGAATGATTACAGCTATATATATTTTTTTACATTTATGAATTTAGATTCGTTTAATTTTTATTTAACCCTGTCCCTGAGTCAGTAACATATAACAATCTGTTGACTTCAAAAGATAAAGGAGATATTGGTTGAAAAAGGTATTGCTTATATGTTTGTAATGAGTTTTATTTTTCATATTTTACATCTATTAATGAAGAACATTCAATGGGCATAGTGAATTTTTGTCATGCTCCCCAAAATTGTGGATGGTGTCTGAAACAGATTTTCTATTGAAGACTATTTAAATATTCAAAATAATTAATAGATCTTATTTGCAAAATACTGCTGAAAATTGGGTACTAAATATTTTGATAATTAATTGTAAAACATTAAAATGCTTTCTAAGAGATTCTTAAATGGCTATCTAATTATGTATATATATATATATATATATATATATATATATATATATATACTACATACAGGATGTCCCAAAAAAATTTAAACACGATTTAATTCTTTACCTGTTGGAGATAAGTGGGCAATGTAAATTGCAAACATGTTGAAAGTACAGTAGGAAATAAGGCTACATTAATAAAATAGTCCTCTCATTAATTTTCAAAAAGTTACACTTTTTAAATTTTTATACAACCCCCTTAGACAAATTTGGTCAATCAGAAAATTTTTATTTTTAATGCAACAGGATCATTAAAAAAACCTGCATATCTGTATCTTTAAAATTGAGCGAGTTATATTTAATTGATCATTGTGAATGGGGACCATATATCAAATTAGAAATGTAAATTTGTGACATATTACAAAAAAGATTAAACTGGATGATAATACATAGAATACCCAACCGCATAGTGAGTACCACTGCTTTATAATATCTCTGTCTGTGTAATGCTTTATTTAGATGCATTTGTGATAAAAAATTTAGACACATATTAACATATTTTTGATCTAAACAATTTCCATCGTCAATATGTTTACGATCCCTATTTTCACTGATGAAGCACACATGGTATGGAAAAGTGGCATAAGTCAGATTTTTTTCCTTTATCAACATTTTTGCAATTTACATTGCCCACTTATCTCCAACAGGTAAAGCATTTAAGCTTGTTTCAATCCTTTTGGTCAGCCCTGTATATTGCTTAGGTACAGAGCTATAGAAAAGGACTTAAATATCATTTGCTGAATTGCAAAGAGTTTAACCTTAATTACATTGTAAAACATGAAGATAAAAAGAAACTTTATCTCCATTGTTTAAAAACTTAATCAAATGTTATATCCCAATTAGTTATTAATTAGTTTGTTTAGACTTTTGTTCAAGATTTATTGATTATTTTCTACAGACTTTTGCTCAACAGTGGAAAATATGCCTTCAAAATAGTTATTTAATTATGAGTATTTTATAAGCAAGATTTTGTCATAATTATTGTAACAATTTTTGCACTACAAATTATATATTATTTGATCTGAAGCTAATTTTATTTAAATAAGTATATGTTTTATGTTCCATTTGAGGGTCATGTAATAATTAATCTGCATATGTTTGAGGATATGAGGAGTGTAAGAGCTACTTTCTTTCTGATAATGATTGTAAGACAAACAGAGTTAAATACTATGAAATATTAATGTTTGAAAAGGTCAAATGGAGACTCACACTGCAGATGTTGGATGGTAAGTTACCAACAGATACTGACCATAAAAAGACACTAAAGTGGAGGTACTCTGTGTAGGTACAGCGAGTAATTTATAATTGAATCACCAGCTGTTCAAAAGGCAATATTTAGTCTGCCTTTTTCCCTTAGATATGTAGTGGGTAGCACTGGGTATCTGGGGTGTAGTGGGTAGATAGCCATTTTTGATTCAATTTCAGGAATGTTAGTTTCTATCGTTAGTGTAGAGGGCGGACTTAAGGCATATACCAAGGCAGAGCAGCCCATGTAGCAGGCAAAGAATGCACTCCTGCAATAATTTCTTCTATAAAGAAATATCAGCTATTGCAAGTTAAAAGCTTTTTCAAGAAATGGCCAAGTTGGTTGTTGAAGGTCGCTAGTTTTATTGCAACATTTATCTGTTTATGTTTAATTTTGCATTTTCAAGTAAATAAAGCAATTCAATTAATTAGCAGGTAAAATTAAGAAGCAGCAGGCACTGTGCTCTCCTAATGATGGAATATGAATTTTTTCACATGTAAAATATTTCTTAAAATTAGCACTAAACATTAAAAATAGTTATTTTACTTGTACCATTGATTGAAAGAATGTTGCTTAAGTATTTTGATTATCTTAAGTAGGATAATGAATTGAAATAATATATGTTTATCAGCAAAAGAAATTGAAAATCTTAAACATTAAAAATACTTATTTTACTTGTACCACCGATTGAAAGAATGTTGCTTAAGCATTTTGAGTATCTTAAGTAGGATAATGAACTGGAATAATATATGTTATCAGCAAAAGAAATTGAACATTTTATATAGTTAAGCTTGCAATTTATTTTGTTTTAACTAACTTTTAGGTGTATATCTTTAATTTTGTATGACTGCCATTTTTAATAAGTGTCAATTGCTTATAGCAAACTAGCTATATTGAGAAAAAATATTTTTGCCTTTTGAGCTTATTATAAATGGTCTTGATTGTGCATTCCTTTTAGAAAATAATTGTATTGTGATAAAAATATTTGAGAAACACTCGAATGGTGTATTTACACTATGCAATTATCTAGAGTACAAATATTGATTGTGTGATAAAGTTCAACTGCCAATAAAGTTTTTTAAATATGATTATGAAATTTCATAAAAATAATGCTATTAAATAAATGATTGCATTTTTGAAGTGAAGTTATGAGTATGCTTACAAAGTGTAAAATACATTCGTGGTTTATATATAAATACAAGTCTGTGGTATAGGTATAGGTAAATTTTGTTGTACTCATTATTACTTTATGTACTCATTGTACTTCTTATTTTCATATTATCTATTTTATTATTATTATTTTGCAATGTATGCACTGTGTCCTCTTATTTTTGTGTATATAGGAAGGGCTAGCGGTTAAATTTGTTTGCTCACATGTGTTTTGATACATTGTTTTGATATTTTCTGTCCATTAAAGCATTTTGATATTTATATCTCACAGTTTTGAACTAGTTTTAACTTTCTCATGAATATATAACTGAGTATATGATATTTGTCAATTTTGAGGTTTCAAAAAAGATTTTCTTTTATTTTTTTGTTTCTTGAAACTTGTTTGAAATAGGTTTGTGGAAATATCTTTTAACAATTCTAATAGATGACTGAGCTGTTTTACATGATTAATGAAATTTCAATGCATATTCATCATGTTCCTATGTCAGAAATGACTGACAGAAATGAGATATGGGTGTGTGTATGTTACACATGAGAATTGAAACTAGTATTAGGAAGCAAAGTATGGACTATGCATAACTCACACTAAAAGAAAACTCAGTATTTTAAAATTTCCATTCATATTAAAAATAATTAAATGCATTTCTGAAATGATGAGTAATAATTATATATACTCATCAAAAATGAGCAATGAATTTTGGTTTTCCTCTTACCTGTTAATAGCAAAGTTTCAAAACTACAAACAGATGTGGAACAAAATTCTAAATAGTGTTTTTCAGCTGACTAACAAAGTCACTGTTGTCACCATTTAATGGATGAAAAAGATCATTTTTTGGACAGTATCATAATGTCGCCAATTTTTGTGGACAAACACATATCAGCAATTTTGCAAAATGATATCCTAAAAATTTTATAAATAAAGAGATTTCTTTTACAAGCTAATATTGTAATTCTTAAGTTCCTCCAATAGATTTTCATTATTTAAGTTTTTTACTGGTATAATTAGAAAAAATTTTACTTGGGGACAGTGACAGAAATGATAAATTTGCTTTTTTATGCTGTCAAAAGTGAGTTTAATACTAATGAAAAATATGTAGAATAGAGTGTATTTTACACAAATACTGCAAAAAATATCTACATTATTTATTTTTTTAAAGCTAGCTCAGGGGATACAAAATTGACAATATCCGATATTTAGTCATATACACTATTTGCCCATCTTGTAACACATATTGTTGTATATGACTAATTTATTTTAATTATATATTATTCAAAGAAAAAAATATTTAATGGAAAAAGTTTTGTTTGAGTCATGCTCTCACTGCTGCACTCAGAATTGGTAGACCAGTTTCAATCTTATCGGAGCTAAAGGTGGAGCTAGGATTTTCAGTTTGGGGTGCTAAAGTCGCATTAGAATTTATTTCATTTGCAATGCACAATATCAGTATATTTTTAAAAAGTTGCTGGAGTGCTATTGAAAGATTTGGGACTGTTTTGCATCGGCAACCTCAACCAACCTAGCTCCACCTATAATTGGAGTCTATCAGCATTGAATAGCCTTTAACTACACTAGTTGCTAAAAAACATGATATGTACTGTAATTTTTTAGTGGCCTACAGAATGAGTCCTACCATGCGCCCAATCTGAAATTTATATAAGAATAAACCGAGAATACATAAGGCTGCATTGCTAAACCAGGTGCATAATCACCAGACTTTGCAATGCAGCTATGCAGATCCATAGTATTGAGCTTGCAGCAAGAGAGCTTGCTGCCAGCTCAATTGATATTTATTTAGTACTGATGAGCTCTAATCAAAATAAAATTGGCCCACTGATAATGGTTACTGCAGTGAAAGTATGATTCTGCGTATACTTAGGAATAGTCTCTATACCAGCCGCAGTGGCAAAGCGATTTTGGGGAATCAATCCTTAACCTTATTTCAGGGCTTGTATGATGTCATTGGCTTTGTATGATCCATCAAAAAACTATTTTTTTTTTTAATGTTTCTATTTTTCAATGAGAGCATCCTGTACATTTCAGGTATGCTACCATTTTTGTTTTTTAATTTCCACATGTTCCATTTGGAGTTAAAGATAGTATGGAAGAAACTGGTTATTCTAACTCAAAGAGAATGATATTTCTTTGAACTGGCCTCAAAAGAGTGCAACACTTTATGGAGAAAATGAACTTATTTGCTATGTAAGTTTTCTCTAAAGAACATGCCATATCCTAAAATTTGCAGCAATGGGAGATTCTTGACATTAGTAAAACAATGTCAGGCTTCAAAACATCATTCATTTATCAAGGGTGTTACAGATATAAATTCGATTGTAACTTTTATTTTATACACTGGAAAAAGAAAAAAAAAATGCATATCTCAGCAAGAAATTAAACAATCGATGCTCTATAAACTACTGCCATTAATTTCCTTTTATATTAGAAGTGTACAATATACACTGCAAGTGATTGCTGCAACTATATTTTCAGCTTGTCTCAGACATGTTCAATTGGCGAAACATCTGGAGACCTTACTGATCATTGAAATGTATGAACTTTACAGAGGCATTATTGAGAGAGTCTCACCATGTGAGGTCTGGCATTATTGCCCCTGAAAGGCTTGACATCATAGGCAATACAATTTGCTATGGAATGTTATCAAAGTTTAGCCGTGCTGCCAAAGTACCTTATGGCAAAGGTAAAGGGTTTATCTGACATACAAGATAGCTCCCCCAGACTGTAACTCCAGGTCTAACGGTCGTGTGCCACTTGATCCTTGATGTCAGATTTAAGCCCCCCAAATAGATGTTTAATAAATTTTGTTAGTGGGCAAATCACCTCCTTAAATTGCATTATTATTTTTTTTTTTTACTATTTTCCTAAGTCACTAAAAGAAAAAAATAAATTACACTTCTGAATAAAATGTAATGTTTTCTTTGTTGTTAGGGGGCACCCTTAATTATAGTTTAGAGTCAGTGTCTAAGTAGACAGATTCTAAATAACTAAATAGATTCTAAGTAACTTTTAACATCTTTTTTTGTTTCTAATTTCAAATGATTTTTTAAATTTTCCATTGCTGTATGCTTGGCACAGCATTTTTTGTTCAACAAGCAGGAAAAATATTTTTTTCGAGATCACTCAACAACCACATTGTTGTTCCTACTGCAAGTTTTATAAAGTCAACGTAAAATCAAGAAAAATTGAACATACGAGTATGTGGTTTTTTTTTTTTTAAGTTAAACGCTTTGAGAGCCAAGGATTTGATTTGGATAGTAATTATCAGGAAATTACAAAATATGAACTCAATTGCTGAATAAAATAAGTGGTGAGTAAAACTTAATAAAGCATGAAAATAACCAAGCGATTGATTTAAAGTGTCATGTTGGGTTTAAAGTACCAAACAATAAATGTTTTTTTTTTTTTAATTTTCCAGATAGCATGGAGTATATCTGCTAGTGCATAACATTTTCTGTTTATTATTATTATCTTGTTATACTTTTATATGCATGAAAAAAGAACAAATATAGATAATTACTGTTTTAGCATTTTATAAAAACCTTATTAAGACAACCCTGACATGCATTGGTGCGAAATAAAATTTTGAGGCTGAAAGTAAGCTCAAATCAAATTTAAAAAAATTATATTTTAATAAATTTCAATTGCAGAACTATTGAACACTCCCAATTTACAAAAGTTTGTATATATATATATATATATAATCAAAGAGTTTAAATACAAAATACTAAGCATATGAAAATTGTAAGTTTTACTATAGAAATGTATTAAAAAAAAACGGTACAATTAAAATTACATTACTTATTGTGCTAGTGCAGCATAAATGATAAAGATGAATTAAAATAGAATTATTGGAGAGAAATAGTAAAGCATCCATAATAAACAAAAGTATTCAATTACCAACCAGAAAAAACTGAAAGAGAATGTCAGTCATGAACATCAAAAACCAGGAAACCACCCATTAAATTTAAAACAAAAATATTAAAGAAAAATGAAATATCAATTAATAGAATGAAGATGATGTAATAGTAAAATCTTCAAGGGGCGACTACTATACATCAGCTTCAATTAGCACATTTCATTTATTAACCTGTTACTTTGAACAAAAGGTCAATAGTAGCGCCTATGTGCTAAAAATGGAAAATGATTGAGAAATTTGAAAAACTAAAAATCATTAAATAAATTGAAAAAATAGAATTGACTTACATGTGTGTGAAGTTAAAGCAGCTAAACCATCTCAACATAATGTTCAAAGAAGATGTTACCAACCCTAAGGAGTAATGTCCATGTTTTCATTCTTAAAAATTGTAAATAGTAAATCAATTCCATAGTATTAGAAGGTATGAAAATCAGATAAACTGCATCAAAATGCGAGTACTTATTAATACATATAGATAAAAATGATAATCATCGTCACACCTATAAAATAATTTAAAGAATTAATAAAATATCTATCGAATAGACAATCAAATATTAATCGATTATAGAAATTAGACAAGACCTTCCCTGATTCCTTGCATCTATCTCCTGGCAGAATGCACTGTTAGATGATGCATGTCTAACAAAATGCGTAATAATAGAAAATATAACCATAAGTGTCAGTTAATAATAAGGAATGATTAAAATTCTATAGTGATTTAGACATAAGTGCATTAACAAAGCTGAGTTACCCTAATCTTTTTTACTATACTGTTAACCAAATATAATGGATAAATGTGTGATTTGCTAGTTTGAATGTTTTTTTTATCAAAATTAGATATTTTTGTTTAGAATAATGTAACTAACACAGTTGAGTGCAAGTAAATTCCTCTCATCTTCTGTGGTGCTGCCATCTATACACAATAGTTTGAAATAAATTAAGATTAATGGAATTCTTTTCTTGAAGTACAAAAAATCCTAGTAATCGAACCCACACAAGGTCTAAATTAAAAGACATGGGGCACAGGACGTGACTTACGGAAAATTGGGCACGGCCTAGTTGACTTTTGTGTCCCATACTATGGCTTTTAACATTTATTTTCACTGCCTAAAGTTAATAAATTTTTAAAGCAAATATTATAAAGGATAGCATTATTTATTAATTACACACATGTGTGTGCTTATTTTGCTGTATACATATTACTTTAGTGCTAATATAAAATTTAAAACGAAATCAGCTACACGAGAATATCCATTAAATTAGAAGTAATATTTGTGGGTTCATATTTTCACGATTTAAATAACCATAAACGCACGTGGAAAGTTTTATATTTGTACTTTTCGGGTTTTGGTATTTTAAGAAGACATAAACCGTTTTTCTCAATACTATCAGCATTTTTGCTTCTAATACCTTTCGGTGTTTTATTTGGTAAATTTCGTTCTTTCACTGAAAGAACGAAAGAACTTTCACTTTCGTTCTTCTGCGAATGGTATGTTTATTAACAATGAAATATAAAATTTGGGATGCAATATTTTGAAAATCATTGGACCCGAGATAATAAAATTTAGTAAATCACACATTTTGAGAGCTAACATCTTTAGAAAGATGTTACTCGTGAAAATCAGATAAGGCATGCGTGCTTAATGGAAATCAATAATCACCATAAAAGCAAGAAAGTTTTCGACTGTTCATCACTAACCGGGGTATATGCATTGGTGAAGCGTGATAAAATAATTTGGGGAGACATATAGGACCAAAGACCAAAATTAACAAATAAAATGTTTCAAGCTGTATATTTTAGCAAGATTACAAATAAATTAAAAGATAATAACTGAATTACAATGAAAATGAATATATGACATTTTGCAATTTTTTTATTAAAGTGGAAGTCCGTTTTTGCGATTTTCAGTGAAAACGATTGAAAAGATTTATTTGCGTGCAAACACTAGGAAACTCTAACCAGCATATAAAAGTCCAAGAAAATAAATATACCACTCATAAGTTTTACTTTTCCACTTATTAAAAATTTAATTTGTGATTTACATAGAAAAAATTCGTATCGAAAATGTCAAAACCCCTATTTGTATTTATTTAATTGTTTTGGAGGGTGGGGTGGGGGTCTGCCCTTGCTCACTAGTGTTTCCCACCTCACGTAACTCGGTTTGGGGCTTCGCTTCTTACTCTCTGACGCTCGCTTCACGAGCTCTTTAGTGTCGTCTGCTACAATGGCTCCTATATAGAAAGCTGGCGTATCTGCCAATTTAAATCATATATGCACATTAATTTACTATTGTGCAGTGACTCGATATCGTACATTGTGGTATAAATTTGCAATAAAATGGGAGGATGTTTCGCCGTAAAATAGGAGTGTGTAATAATTCCAGAAAAGGGGTACGAATGTTTAGGTTCTAGAAAAAAAAGGAAAAAAAAATATTGGATAAGTTGTAGAAGCGATGGATGCACGACTATCATTTCTTCTCCATAATGGACGATAAGTGTACCAATTGAGGTGCACTTATCGCCCATTGGGCAGTGCATATAATCGAGGTCAGTAACACAGGAGATCAGTGCAAAGATATTTTAGTGGCCAGTAGTTCTGGTTCTCACTTCTTGTCGCCAAAAATTTTGTTTCTACTATGCTTTTTCGCTATGATTCAACATGGGACCAAATTTGGTATGTCGTTGTTTTTTGTGACACATTTTAATTCTTGGTTCTGAACCTTATCGGGTTAGCGATAGGAATACACTCATTTCAGGGAATGCTTCAAGAACAGGAGCAGGAATGTCCAAATTTAGTATGTGGTTGTCATTTTTACATTTAAGTTGCATACATTTTAATGAATACATTTTTCATGCATTTAAGTTGCATACAAATAATGAAAGGGTATACTCTCAAGAAACTGCGTTTTGTGCTTTTCCTTTTTTTTTTTTTTTTTTTGTCGTCCGCAAACAATTAATTAATTATTCAATAATACTAAAGTAGTACAAATGAAAAGAAAATTGCATAAATAATTCTTTTCTGTCTGTGGCAATAAAATTATGTGATTGGTTAGATTACATTTTATTTGGTGGAGTGAATCATTAAAAGTTAGGATTCAACACATTAAACTCAATTTAGCCTTGTAATAAATAGTGTTGTTGTTGAGACCCAGACCGTCCGACCTACCAGAAAGGTGTAAGGTAACTGTTTGGACGGCCGGGAAGTGCCACCCAATTTAGATCGGAACCCAGTGGGGGAGGCATCCACAGGGACCGTACCCTCCTTCCCCTACCACCAACCTCTCGGAAGGACTTACGGACCCACATGTTTAACGTGATCGTACTCCGCATGAACACGGCGGCAGTTCTGGCAGCGGCGAGAATTGCGCGCTAACCACTGGGCTGCCGCGCCCGAAAAGAGCCAACAACACGCGGTGTTCCCAGATGGTCACCCACCCATGTAATAAATAGTGTGTACAATATCATGTACGTTCGACATATAACCCACCATTTTGCAGCTTCCGGTATCAATCTATAAATAAACAAATTTTCTAAAAGATAGAACATTAACAAGCAAACACTACTATAAATGATAACACTTTGTTTTTCTTTATTTCATTATTTATTAACAATATATTATTCTTATTAAAATTATTTTAAAATTCTTGTCAAATTTTCAATGATACTTTTATAGTTCTTACTAAGTGTTGATTCCCTCTAATTAGATGTGGGTGGAATGACAGATTGGTAATTTTGATATGTGACTTTACAGTCAATTTTTTATTTAAATGATAAGTCCTCATGTACATTAAAAGGGTACATGTTTGCAGTAGTTTACTGGTTGTTGTGTCACAGGATTAGGCACCTTTGGCCACAGTCATTGTCGCCAAATCAATACTCGATTCCACACTTATCTATTTTATCATTGTACTTTGAAACCTTCTATATGACGCTGGATTCATCACTTCCTTCTCTGCACTGGTATATATGAAGTCTTATGAATGAATTGTCCTTCTCGGCTAGTTAATGTAAACTCTGGGATTCTTTTAATTCTAATGAATTCTTTTTCTGACTGACTTCTACATCTGAGTAAAAAACTCATCCTGTATTTCTTCAATTCTTGCTGCTCGTTCCGCGTTATCCTCCCCCCCCCCCTTCATAACATTAGCCCATCTGCTGGCAGGATTCTCGTGTTAAGCTTCTGTTTGCATTGGCATGAGTTATCTGATGTGAGAACGCACTCACTGGCTGGAGATCACTGGGTAATCACTGCCAGCGAACTCCATACCCGCAGGAATTAAGCGCCTATCAAAGAAGCGTGGGGCGATTTTTATTGCTCCCATATAAATTAATTTGAATTTAGTGTCTATCGCTTGCGTCTGCCAGTCTTCATGTATGTTAGCAGTAACTTTGCTTTTATTGGCAAGACTTCAACTTGACATTTATTACATTTGGTACTCCACAGCATTCCAATGTCAAATATTTCCACCACCGCACAAATATTTCATCTCACTATCATTTTTGCTTTTTCATACTACTGTTTCGAAAAAGTATTATTTTCAGGAACATTTTTGAGTTTGAACCTTTCACGCATAAGCAAGCTTTAATCCGGACGGCGGCATTCCGGAACTACCCTGGCCCAAAGGACGGAGCGCTTCGCTTCCAAACTTTTCCCTAAGGACGGCTAATTTGTTGCGCTAAGCCTAATTCTCGAAATAAATTCACTAAAAATCACCCTTTCAACACAGAAATCTACCTTTTTTCAGGAATAATAGAAATACTTATTTTCTATTTGATGTACGTTTTTCATACGAAGCTCAATGCAAAATACTTGTTAGTTGCTTTTACTATGAATTCTATTAT
This sequence comes from Amaurobius ferox, assembly GCA_951213105.1. Taxonomy (NCBI): domain Eukaryota; kingdom Metazoa; phylum Arthropoda; class Arachnida; order Araneae; family Amaurobiidae; genus Amaurobius; species Amaurobius ferox. Next base: position 52,965,606 of record OX578152.1, read on the forward strand.
TCATCATCGAAAAATATGTTAAAAAAATTAATTGCCTTATCCAAATTAGGCGGCATAGTATTGTGATTGATTACGAGTATGCTCAAAAACTCAAAAGAATTCAGATCTTTCAAATCTCCTGTCCAAAAACATAATTAGCAGAAACAGTTACTGAAGCTGGCGGCGTTGTAATAAGAGTACGCTCAGAATCTGAAGAATAATTTGCATTTTCATATTCATCTTCAGAAATACCACAATTCCATGAATCTTTACTATCTGCATCACTTTCATTACTGCCCGGTTCATTTCTCATACGAGTATATTCTTCCACAGAAAGAAAACGTCCTGGACCAGCCATTCTTTTAATCGAAATAACCTAATAATTTCACTGCCGCACGTTCCCCTAAAACCCAAACTTAAAAAGAAATACTCTCTTACATTCCTATAATTCACCAACGAAATCATTAAGCTAAAATGAAAACGAGACCCGAAACCCAATTATAAAACTGTAGATGCTGCGAGAAGTGCTCTGTTTCTTTATATTACAAAACCATGTTTCACCACTCCAGATGGAGAAATAATTCATTGGATCCCCCCTATGCCAAGGTCAAGTATCTGCAAAATACATTGGAGTTGTTCGCATGGGCATTTAACGCCATCTAGTGGACAAATAAATTCAAATAAAAACGTTCCATATGAAAACGCTCTCACGTGACCGTCGTCTTTTAGGGTAATTTTTCCTCAACGCGGATGCGTGACAGCTGTCCTTGAATGCAAGTTCGCAGCCGAAGCGCGGGAGAGTCAACCGTCTGGAAAGGATCAAGAGCTCCTAAATAAATTTCAAAAACTTTTGAAAATACAATGTGCCTTTGTGTGTGTTGGGTGTGGACATGATAATTCAGTAAAGAATGCATAAACCGATATAAAATTTTATAGAGATACATTATGTGAAAAATTAGAATTCGATAGAAATTTTAGCATTTTTTATAATTAAAATTCGAATTATAATTTTAAGATTTTCACCGTCTTATTTCTCATATGCAAAATAGAGATAATTACCGGAAGAGTTATGATTTTGGGGATTGATAATTTGAATGCTATGGATGTTACTTGTATCACGCTCTGGATGTTAAAGGTATTTAATTTGTACCAATGTGTTATTATTTGTTATTACTTGACACAATATCAAGTTCTATAGGAAAATAAAAAATAAATAAATAACTGAAGATAATACTTAATACTTGTAAACTTTTCGTTAAAAAAAATTGTGAAACAGCAATATATTTCTCACGCTAGTCAAATATATGAAAACCCGAAAACGCTAGCTTGTATAAACATTACGAAATGTCACGCAAGACGAAAGGGATTTTCACTGACTCTTTTATTCCATCAAACATAATATGGAGAAGGTATATTTGAATATAAAGGAAGAATTGTAAATGGGAATAGGAAATGGATATTTTAGTGCATAGTTCTAAATATCTTTTTATAACTTTCTATCTATCTATTTACATAGATAGATAGAATTCTAGTAGAATAGAATACCAGACAATTTTTACTTTACCTATTTCTACAAATTATGTATTACTTCTGTATGGTTTTTACTTTCCCTACAAAACGGAAAATATTATGATGAGGTCAAAAATCTGACTGCCGGATTTTGATGTCGAATTTTTTTACACGATTTTATACACATCGCTGAATGCCAATCTGCATAATTTAAAAACAATATTATGAAATATAATCATATAATAAAATTGCAGTTTTCAACCTTCTCCAGCCGATTAGAATGAAGCAAACTCTAGAGTCTGCACTGATGTGCATTCAAAGAAAAGCGAAGCTACATATTAGACTCCTTTTTAACTTTCTTTTAACAACGGGATTACACATATATTATACATATTACACATATATTATACATGTATATATAAGGATTGCAAATATATTGGATTATATATATATATATATATATGATGTTCCAGATATGCTCAATTGGCGACAAATCCGGAGAATATGCTGGGCAAAGCAGTATATGAAAATTTTGTAGACTATTCATAGTTACCAGACCAGTACGTGGCCCGACATTATCCTTCTGAAAAAGCAGTCCAGGCCTGGTTGATCGATATGGCAGTACCACAGGTCTCACAATGTCAGAGACGTATCGTTGTGCCGTGATACTGCCAGGAACGTGGACCAAAAGTGTACGTTCACTAAATGTTATACCACCCCAAACCATGGTACCACTTAGAGGGGCTGTGTGGCGACTGATAGATAAAGCTTCCTGGTGACGTTGTTGAAAGCGCTGCCATACGCGAGCCATCTGGCATACCAAAACAGAATCGTGATTCATCCGTGAACAAAATGTCTCGCCATTCTGCCAATCAATTGCGTCTCATTTGACACTACTGGAGGCGACGTAATCAGTGAAGACGTTGAAACGGCAAGAGTCGAAAAGGTCGTCTGCCTCAGAGTCCTGCGTCATGGCATGCAGTGATGATTTTTACAATCTAACACCGATGACGCTACAATTTAGCTGTGATATCGCTCCTCCTTGACCTGACGCTTTTATGCTACTCGGCAAGGTGTTACGTCACTATGCGTAACGAAACTGTGATTATTTGCATATCTCGCCTTGCTGTTTCCATTGCCTGATTTACATAAAGCTACACCTACAACTTTATGGTGTTGCGATTTAAGTTGCGAGCAGTGTAGTATATAAGTGATATCTTTTTTAATGTTCGACACAAAAATGTAAAATGCATATCAAATCAAATGGCGCTGTTTGTAGATTTCCGTGTTGTTATTGGTGACAAAAATTTTGCATGCTATTGTTTTTACTAAAAAAAATTTCAGGCACAAAATTTATGTCTAGGGATCTACCATAGATACAGCTTAGATGATGACTGATTTGGATTCAAAATCAAATTTCAGAGGAGAATGGGAACGGGGTAAGTATTTTCACTTCGTGTGTTTTCATTTCCGGTTTAAATTTTTCATTTTATTTGTGAAACACCTATTTCTCAAGATTGAACACAAGGAAGTTTGTCTGAACATTACTCACCGGTTTTAACAAAATTAATTCAAGTAATAGTCCAATAAGTAAATAAATAAATAAAGTGATGTGTAAATCAGCAGCTTAGTCTTTTGAATTAAGATTAGGCTCTGAATTGAAATTACATCAGCAGCTTACTCTTTTAATTTAAGATAAAGATCTGAATTGAGATTACATCAGCAGCTTAATTTTCTGAATTAAGATTAAACTCGGAATTGAGATTATATCAGCAGCTTACTCTTCTAATTAAGATTACATCAGCACAGGGCCAGATTAAGACTGTTTGGGGCTCAAAACACCGACAATTTTGATGCTCCTTGGCAGTGGCGCTGATAATTTTCTTCCTATCCGAAAAAAAAAATGTCATTAGCCCCCCCCAAGGTTCATATTAGCAAATTAACTTACTCATTTGGTCGTCGAATGTCCCTTTAAAAAGATCTCGGCAACGTCTATGTCCTTACATATCTTTATCAAAATACTCCTATGCTACGAGCTCCTGAATTACCCCTTTAAATTTTTGGAGGGAGTGATTTTAAGAAAAGGACCTTAAAAAAGATCCGGTGTTTTTGTTTGTACCTCTGACTAAAGTGTGTCGAAAACCCAGACAGTCTGACTGAAGTGTGTTGTTGTTGTTGAGACCCAGACCATCCGACCTACCCGAAAGGTGTAAGATAACTGTTTGAACCGCCGGGATGTGCAACCCAATTTAGATCGGAATCCAGTGGGGGAGGCATCCACAGGGACCGTACCCTCCTTCCCTACCACCAACCTCTCGGAAGGACTTACGGACCTACATGTTTAACGTGATCGTACTCCGCGTGAACACGGCGGCAGTTTTGGCAATAGAGGGAATCGAGCCCGCGCCTACCGAGTGCAATTCCCGCGCACTAACCACTGGGCTACAGCGCCCTGACTAACTGAAGTGTATTGTTTTTGTTGAGACCCAGACCATCCGACCTACCAGAAAGGTGTAAGGTAACCGTTAACTGAAGTGTGTGGAAACCCCAGGCCGTCCGACTCATCTAGAGGACTTGAGTAACTATTTGAACGACCGGTAAAAACTGAAGTGTGTGAAACATCTTTTCCAAAAAGACCAGCTGCAAATTGAGGAAGTTCTTCACATAGCGAAAAATATGATTTAGGTACAAATTAGCAAAAAAGAAAAAGAGTGTTGCGTTGTGTTTCAATTATAAACTCATCGTGACAAATGCATCCTCATAACTGTTTGTTTATTGTTGTTAAGTTTTCATTCATTTTAACAAACTGTACTTTTTATTTGATACAGTGTTCTTGATCATAGACTCTCAGTAACACGTTGATACGTAGTGTCGTACAAGACAGAGCACCAGGCGCGAAGCGCCTTTAATCTCCAGTTTCAATATGTGGTTCTTATCGTCAAACTGTGACATTAATTCAGTGACCCTAATTGGAGGTTCGAGGTTTTTATTTACTACTTTTTATTATTTATCCTAGCTCCTAGTGTGGCAGTTTGTTGCACATTTAGAGTTTAAGCAGTTTGGGGGGTTGATGCAGATCTAAGAGTTACCTAGCGTTTTGGCAGTTTAGTGTTTAGAATATTTTTTTTTTTTTTTTTTTTTTTTTATAAAATAATAGTCGCGAGTTTTATTTTAAAATCAGATGTTTGAGGTGGGATCATTTAATTCCGATTATCGATGTTTAGAACAGCGCGGGGTCTCTTACGAGATTTGGCCTTGCGATGATCATAGTCATGCAGATTGAATAACAGTTCGTTTGGAACGGATGGCAAATTTCTGTAAAATTTAAGCGCTAGCTTTTTAATTTGGGCTCTAACAGTTTTTATTTTGAAGTCATTCCTAATTACCGAGTTTCTTAAGTACCTGGGAGCTTTCCTGATAATCCGTAGGATTTTGTTTTGTTTTGTCTCTAGGAGGTCTATTGTAGTTTTACAGGCATATCCCCATACGGGTGCTGCATACAGCATTCCCGGGCGGATGACCGATTTATAAATTAGGAGTTTATTTTGATAACTTAGATTTCCGTTTCCTATCATTGGGTATAAGGCTCCTGTGGCCATATACGCTTTTTTGATTAAGTTCGTTACGTGCTGTTTCCAGGTTAGGTGGGAATCTATCGTTACGCCTAGGTATTTAGTAGATTTTTCTGCTTTTAGGGCATGGTTGTTTATGTACAGAGGCGGCGGAGGTTTACGTTTTCTTGAGAAATAAATCCAATGACATTTATTGGGGTTTAATTTTATTCGCTATTTTTCCAGCCAAGTTTGGAGTATGTCTAAGTGTTGTTGTAGCTGTCTGTGCATTACTGAGACATAGGGGTGTTTTGCAAGTATCGCACTGTCGTCTGCATAGAGTGCCAGCTCTGTGTTTGGAGTCCTAGGGATGTCGTTCAGGTATATGTTAAAGAGTGTCGGGCCCAGGATAGAACCTTGCGGTACACTACTTTTAATGAGCTTGGGTGTAGATAAGTTACCTCCTACTCTGACTTGAAAGTGTCTGTTATTTAAGTATGAGATTAAAAGTTTGACAATAGCGTCAGGGACTTTTAAAGTGATCAATTTGTACGCTAATCCACAATGCCATACTTTATCAAAGGCTTTTTGTATGTCCAGAAAAATCGCAGCTGTGGGTGTCTTGTTATTGAGACCAGAAGATATGTACTCTACCACTCTCAGCAATTGATGAGTGGTGGAGTGCTTTGGCCGAAATCCAAACTGCTCCGGAATGATAATGTCATTCTCACTAAGGTGCGTGTTCAGTCTCTTAAGAATAATTTTCTCAGTAATTTTACTAAGTGTCGGTAGCAAGCTAATTGGTCTATAGTTGGCTGGAATTGTGGCATCCTCACCAGGCTTATGGATTGCTATAATTATCGCTTCCTTCCATTCTTTGGGAAAATAGTTTAGTTTTAAAATTTTATTTATTAAGATTGTCAAGTAACATATTACGTTTAAGGGTAGGTTTTTAACCGCAATATTTCTGATTTTGTCGTGGCCTGGGCTTTTACGGTTTTTGAGATTTTTAATGATTTCTACTATCTCCTGCGGGGTGGCTGGGCTAATCTCAGCCGTTACCGGGGAATTCCTGAAATTATTTAAAGTTTGTCTGACCATTCTTAGGGTGTCCTGACACATTAGATCGTGGTTTGGTTGGAATTGTTTTTCATAATGGCTTGCGAGCGCCTCGGCTTTTTCCTCGTCTGAGTACGCGATTTTGCACCATCTATTAGTGACGGGAGCTTAATTTGAGGTTTCCTGAGTCTTTTTGCGAATTGCCAGAGCGATACGTCTTCTGGGCTAAGGGATTCGATTAGTTCTTTATACTGTTGCTGCTTTTCTGCGACAATTTTTTCCCTGACTTTGCACGTGAGTCTGTTAAGCTCCCTTTTAAGGGCGGGGTCTCTGTTAGCCTGCCATGTCTTACGTATTCTGTTTCTTTGCCTGACTAATTGTTTGACATGGTGGGAAAGTGTGGGCAATTTTGGAGACTCACGATGTGTTGTGGCAGAGGCAATTGCTCTCTTGATTTCTGTTGTGAGTGTGTGCGTGGCAGAGTCAATATCCGCCGTGCTCATTATGTTAGGTACTGCTAAGTGCGGCTCGAAGAGTGCTCTTTTGAATACTTCCCAGTTGACCCTCTCTTGTCCCAAAGAGGCTGGAAGAGGTGTGTTCAGGTCGAATGTCACCAGTACCGGCAGATGATCCGAGTCGAATTCATCCAAGGTACTAATAGTGTGAGCGTAATCTATGTTTCGCGTTAGGACAAAGTCTATAAATGAGCCGTTGGCGCCTGAGAAGCAGGTTGGTGTCGACGGTACAATAATGTTAGTGTTTGTCGTGTTCAGCAGTCTGTGTATCTGTGTACCGCGTGAATTGGATCTCCTACAGCCCCACGCTCGGTGGTGCGCGTTGAAGTCGCCTGCGAGTATAGTGTTCGGATATCGCGCGAAAAGCAGTTCCAGTTGCGCAGCTACATCTACTCTACTCATATTTTTGACATATGTTGAGGTTAGGATAAAGGGGCTAGTATTATTAATTTTAATTTTTATACTAGTATTTTCTATACCTTGAAGATTTATGTTGTTTAGTTCCTCGTAGGGAATATTTCTTTTAATATATACTGCTGTTCCTCCATGGGGCGTTCTAGCATTAGTATTTGAGCTAAGATTATGATAGCATATATAGTTGGCTATGTTTAGTTTTTTACTTTCTCTAACTTTAGTTTCCTGAATTAATAAGGCGTCTACGTCATTTTCATTTACATAGTTCCTAAGTTCATTTATTCTTGGAGATATGCCGTTCGCATTCCAAAATATTATTTTTAAGGATTCTTTTTGTGACCTAGCCATGACGGGTTTGATTCTCACTGTTATTTTTAAAGTCCGCGATTATTTTAAGGGCCTCAAAGACCATTACCATAGGATCGCTCTTTTTTTGTACTAACTCTGCGAACTGCATCAACAGATGTTTTATGTCGTCTAGATTGAACATGCTAATAAATCCTCTGATGAGGTTGATGATATCCTCCATCTTTTCAGCTTCAGATTTATCAGTCGGTTCAGTCTCAGCTTCCATTTCCTCAGCCTCAACCGCGGTTTGCACTTTTTTGTGAGTGTCCTTTTGGAACTCGATAGTTTTTTGCTTTTTTTCACCCGTTTTAACTAACGGCTGGGTTTGCGCGATCTCTTCATCCCTGACTCGTTTATTTTGTTTCCAATCCTCAACCTTAATGTCAAGCCTATCCTTTGCCTGTCTGGCTTTTTCTATTTCCGATCTCTTTTTAATGGCAGCTGTAGCTGCTCTTACTTCCTCCAGGGTCAATTCTCTGGAGGTCGATGATTTGGGGGCCTGCTCTTGCACCGATCTGGTAGGTGCTGAAGGTTGGTGTCTTTTTTCCTGTGGCACTATGTGCGAGGAGCCCTGAGGGGGTGCCTGAGGGTTTAGTCCGACAGCCTTTTGCCTCCAAGGTGGCATCTGATTTTTTGGGGGAGGGGGGGCATACTCCGGTGCCTTTCCTCTGTTCCAGGGGTTCTTCGGGCATTGCCTGAAGTTCGCTGGATGGTCTCCATTACAATTTGCACACGTTGCCTTCTCTGTCCTGGGTCTCTGGCAGTCCCGTGTGAAATGATCTTGTGCACACTTCAGGCACTTTGGTGGCATACTGCAGTTCTCAGAGGAGTGGTTGAACTGCTGGCACCGGTAGCAAATCTTAAAGCCCCGTGCTCTGAAGGCCTCTACCTTCACAGCCAAGTATCCTAACCTTGTCAGTCTGTAAATCCTCTGCCAGTCTTCCGTGGGCCTAAGGCTAAGTAAGAAGATCGGCAGGGGTAATCTTGTTTTTGTGTTTCTCAATTGAGAAACCCGGACTACATCTAATCCAATGGATGTTAGCGTCATTTTAATCTCCTCAATGTCATAGTTAGTTGGTAGCCCCTTCAAAACTACCTTTTTTGGCCTTTCAGTTTTTAGGTTTAAACTATGGAAGGGGATTTTCTCGCTAGTCAAATGGCGCTGAACAACCCTATAGGAGTCAGCGTCATTGGGTATGAGTTTGAGCATATCTCCTGAGAGTTTGCCAGATACTTTATTGCCTGTAATTTCATTTAGCTTTTTAAGGAGAGCCTGGTAGTTGTCTCTAAACTTTATGAAGAAACATTCTGCTTTTGGTTCTTTTTTTTCTACCTCCATAATATTTTCTCTAACACTATTTTCAACCGCTTTAGGTTTAGGTGCACTCTTAAATTGAACCGGTTGCGCGGCAATTTCAGCATAAGTCTTAGTTTTAACTTTTTCATTTACAGTTACAACATTATCACTAACCTTTTCATTCACAACACTATCACTAGCAGCATTACAGTCCATGTTATCATGGTCATTAGATTTTAATTTTAAATTTCCATCCTGGTTTTTAGTAGGAGTTCCCTCAGTGTGAGACTCCTCTATCCTAGCCCTTTTACATGGATTTACAACCGTTTCAGTTTTGTCAACAAGTTTAATTTCATTTATTAGTCCTAACTCTAACAGTTTAGCTCTAATTACTCTATCATTATACTCCTCAACTGAGTTAAAGATCACATAAATATCACTATCACAATTTCTAAATTTACCAATGTCACAGCAGAACAAAAAAGAATTCACAAAATTGAACGAACCTAGAATCCGGGAGACTTGGTCCTTGTCCTGTCCGAGGAGTCCATACTTGAGCATATCCTGGATATGCAGTGTCAGCACGTAGATCACCATTCCACAATAGTTCACCGCATCCTTCACTTCCTGGGTCTTTGCGGCAAGAAGTCCAGCGTCCGGCAGGCGTCCAAGATACGCATCCATTGCATCCTTGAGAGGCCGAGCATCGTCACCCTCCAGCTCACTAGCAACTTCCTTCGTCTTCTCCAAAAGGTCGTTGTCAAGATCCATCATAAATCAGGGTCAAATAACTCGAAGTACGAAAAGCACAACCACGTGGGAAAAACACACGTGGCAATCCAAGTTCGAACAGCACAAAATGGCGATACACAGAAAAGTTGAAGATTACTTAGCCCGACGTGCTCTATCGTAACTAGATATAACACGCCCAAGCGTAAGTAAGAAAAGTCACCACAAGATAAAAACAGCAGCTGCGCAAAATCACAACCTCTGTCGATTTCGATTGGCGTAGCGAATTCAGAAGTTGACCAACACGTTGATCAAACGAAAAAAATTTCTATATAGGATATACCAATAAAATATTATCGGTACATATTAACGGTCTGCATAAATATTTCATTTTATATTTTTAGCAAAATCATAATCTATGCGATAATAACTGTTATCTATTTAGGGTTTAACAAATTACTGTCCAGATGATTGGTGCTAAAGTTATAACCAATAACCCTTCCATCTTAAAATAAAAGGAAAATTTGAACCTGATATGGCAGAATTAATGTCGATCACACTGTCGATCACACTTGCTGAAATAGTGATTCGGATTGAAATCATGTAATTAAAATTTTTCACACTCCCCACTTTCCTATTTATTAAAAATAAGTTTTTGAATTGGTAACAGCTTTTTCGACAGAGAAAGTTAAACCATCTGAATTGAACCTTCTTTTGAAATGGTAACAGCCTTTTCAACAATGAAAGATTTGATTTTGAAGATACAACAAAGAAATTGAAATTTTCCTACAAAAATAGCGTAAAAATATATTCGCTTTAAAATTGTATAATAAATAGAAATTTTCACCAGATTGTAACCAAAATAGGAGGCGACACATGACAATATATTCTAAATCGTCATGCCAAACTGCAAATAATTTGATGCATAGATCCTTCCCTAGCCTTGACAGCCTTGAAAATCTCTCTATTTTAAACGGATTTGGTCAGTGGTTGCATCTAGTGTTTTGTAAATATGGAGAGATAAAGGAATTTTTCAACAATTTAAACAGATTCACAGGCCACAAAAAAATTCTAAAGATTAATTAAAGATTAATTAATTCTAAAGATTGATATTATTAACAAAAATTTAATAAATAAATAAATAAGTACCACTAATTATTTTTAAAGTATTCCCTGTGGTTTCTTTGAAGGCAGCAAAATTGCAAAAAAAAAATAATAATAATAACATAATTAAATTTAAAAAGCCAATTATTTAAAAATCTCTCCATAATAAAATTCTTTTATTATCTGATCAAAATAATTTTCAGTAGTTCACTTTCAGTGGATATCAGAGATTTAAGCGGTTTTGTATTGCGCGTGTTCTTCGCTTATTCCTTTTATTTATTTGAGTTTTAGTACTATCATTTCACCTTTTGAAACTGACATCTTTTACTTACATTCTTTGGGAAACCCAGTCATTTAGGGGCCTCCAGGCGAAGGATTACATACACCCAGTGGATAATGACCCTAACAGATTCGTATTATCTACGGGTTGCTGTGGTTTGGGCTCAATTGCAGCATAATTAGCAATATTTCAATTTTTAAAGAACTATAATGAAATTGTAATTGAAAAAGACAGCCGGCGTTAAAAGGACTTCTGAAATTTTGCACAAAGCTTCTCCCCTCCCTACGAGCATTTTTATGCAGATAATGTTACTACTTACCGTAATACTGACCAATTGATTATATTAATATTGATGAGGTGTAATAAAGTCACCAATGAAGGATATTACCACTATATAGCCCTGGAAGACAGAAAAATTTTAAAGGTCGCTCGGGTCCCAAAAGTTTACGGGGCTGTAGAAAATTCACTGCCCTCTGTTATTAGGTAAGCATTAAGCAAAAATATACAAATTAACGCATTTTGGATTTTTATTGGTGCCCCCTAATTTGCTGGTGCCCTAAGCACGTGCTTAGTGTGCCTATTGGGTAATCCAGCATCACATTAGCAGCTTACTCTTCTGAATTATGATTAAGCTCTGAATTTAGATCAAACCAGCAGTTTAATCTTTTGAATTAAGCCCTGAATTGGGATTGCATCAGCAGTTCAATCTTCTCAGAAAGTTAAAATTTAAATTTTAAAATTCGCTAAAATAGCGCCAAATGCTATGCTTAGTAGCACATACCGAAGATTGAAAAGGAAGTTACCATATTTGGCAATTTATCGCCAATATGGAGACATTTGTCAACTTCCCGAAGGTTCGAAAAGCATCTCGAAATAACGATTATTCTACAAGGTATGAGATAATTCTATAAGTTTCTACAGAGAGAGTCTACAAAATAAGTCATCACTTAATTGAAGAGCAGTTGATGTGATATAAGCTACATTGAACTGTGATACTCGCCAAAATTTTGATAATAGTAGCTATTGTTTTTTGAAATGAAATATGTCAATGTTTCGAGAATATATTGACATATTTCATCGGGTTGTTTTGTGAAATTAGTGGAGCATTTTAGTGCTGTTTCATTGTTTATTGTTCCTGTTTAAGCCGTGCTTGTCAATAAACGTGTTGGGTATCCAGAAATTTGAACACATTCTTGTAACGTGAAATCACACCTACAATTCTAGAGGATGCGTCGTAACAAATCGGTGTCAGATGTGGGAGTCGAACTATTGTCGGTGATAACTTGCCGGAAAAATCACAAAATCTGGAAACTCTTGTTCGAACTTCTGCATAAGGCAACCCTAGATACACGTCATGGGAAAATATGCCTGAATGTTTGTTTTCTGGGTCTGGTTTTCAAACGAGACTCCGGTGAACGAGAGCACTATGTACGTTCGCAACAATATTGTGGTTGCCTGATTTGTACATTTAACCCAGGCATTGTTGCCTAGCAAATTCTTCCAGAGAAAGTAAAGGGCTATTCTCTACAGAAGAGCTCTGATAAAATAAAACACTGAGACAACGGTTGTGCCTCATTACTGAGAATATGATATCAATTTTTCGGATGCCAGGTTCAGTAAAATTATTGAACTACAAAATAAAACTGCTCTGTTTTCATAATGTTACAAACTTATCCTCTGGAATCGGGGATGTACACACATGATACAAAAATGAGTCCAAGTTTCTGGATAACTGACATTTATTCACAAGAACGACGTAAACAGGAAGGATATGCAGTCAAACAACACTTAAATGCTCCACTAATTTCTCAAAATAACTGATATTAATCATAAAACATTGACAAAAGTAATTTCACAAAACAACCGTTACTATTCTCAAAACATTGACAAAAATCACCGTCCAATGAAGCTTGTATCTTGCCAACTGAACTCTAATGGAGTGATGATTCCTTTTATAGTCTCTCTATAGAAATTTCTGAAATTTTCCATATTTCCTAGAGTCTAGGAGCAATTAACTCGTAACTAGTAGTAACTGTCCTCAAGTCTAGGACTAATATTTCGTGGTACTTCTCGAACCTTCGGGAAGTCGCCAAATTGACGACAAATCGTCCAATCTGTCAACCCCTCTTGAATTTCAAAATTCTGGTAACCCTATGGTCACGCCATGCTCATGTCAGGGCCTGATCACGCCAAGTTTTCGAAAGAAACGAAAAAAAGACGCCAGTGAGGGAATATTACGCGCTCGGAACAATACTATATATTGTTTATATTTAACAATTAAATTTCTGTTTCAAAGGTATGTTATTTACTTAATTATGTTTATTTTAAATGCAGTTTATACAGCCAATACTTTGCGCTTAGTTCAAAATAGTTTTACTGCATAATTAAAGTTATTCTGACTTCTTATATTTTAACAAAAAGAATGAAAAGTTTTAATCGTCAGTCTTATGCATAAAAATGTTAAAATAAAAGAAATAAAAAGTAAGGCTTTCTATAATTGTAAATACGTGGATAGAAGAAAAATAATATAAGAGCCTTTTTTGTGTCTCTAAATTTGTAAACAATTTGTTATATATTCTCTAATAAATGCAAAGAGGGTCTCGTACTATACTTTTGCATAGGAGTCCAGGTAAGGAATAAAGCAGCCCTGCCTTCTGTAAGAAATGAAATTAAAAATCCTAACAATTATATTCATTTTTTGAAAATTAGCATTACTTAGAATTAGCATTATCCTCAAAATTCAAATAGGAATCACCGCCACGTGTATCAGGTTTGTATATGGCCACGCCCACATTTTCCCATTTCCATTTTTAGCATTCTTGGCCGGTGCTTTAAAGGAAGCAATGGAATAGTGTTTATTTGCCATCCATATGAAAGACGGGGAATACATTTTTAAACAGATGATTGCATTCCAAATTACTATTCTAGCAGGTGCGAAAATGACAAAGGAAAAATACGTAAATTAAAAGAAACCCTTTCCTGTGTGGATTTCATATTGGCACTAATTCTATCATTTCAAGTTCAAATTTCATTTTATTTTATTCATGGATTGGCTGCTCATTGGTAATTCATTTACTGCCGCGATTTAGGCATCTTTTAGTTAAGCTCATAACTTTATTCTATCTCCCCACAAAGTATGAGATTATAAAACGTTAAAATTGAAATAATTTTGGATACTATCCATTCATACCGATAATATTTTGAAATTATGCTTTATATGAATCATAATTTTAAAAAATGAATTGTAAACACTTTGATAGAACGTCCCATCCAGAAAGCTTCGCCGAATACGGCTCGTAGCTAATTGAAATGATAATCGGTATGAACAAATAGCCGTAGAAGATGCGATCCGGAATACATTGCTGACTATGAGGAAATGTGTTGCAACAATCTAATTTGTAGGGTTGGCCAAAATATCTCCAATGTTAATGTAGAGCAATTAACTTCTACTTCACGAATTTGTAAAGGCATATAAATATTATGTTTGTAGATCTGCACGGTTTCCCAGTAGCGTTTTGACTCGCGGGTCGAACCCAAACTGTGAAGTAACTTTGTAACTCGTAAAACCAGCGAACTTTAAAACATTTTAAATAAATTTAATTATTTGAATTTTTCACCATTTCTGAATGAAGTTCCAGCATTTACGCGTGCCTGTTAACAGAGAAGTCTTGGATGCATTAAAATTCGTATTTTTAAACTACTAGGGGGCTCCTTCCACTGCTATACTATCCTTCGCCAACTCTCGTAACTCGCGCTGCGAGCACTTTCCTGCTGTCTGCTGCGCAGGAATAATACGCTCATTGGGAACCGTCCTTGTTAACTGACATTCACCAGCCCTAGAGCTTACTTCGCTAGCTTTTTCAATCTGGATGGCGCACATGATCACCTAAGTGTCCAATGCTTGATGACGCTTGCAGAAACTTGGGGCTTCGCTCTTGATTAGGTGCTGCTTATTAACATCCCTTTACTCGATTCGCGAGTCGGGAGGCTTCGCCTCCAACTCGCTGACGCTCACTGAGCTCACTTCGCAAGCATTTTCGTGTCGTCTTCTATGCAGGCGTAATGCACCCGTTGGTGACAATTCCTTATTAACTGGCATTCACCAGCCCTAGGAACTATTTCAATTCGGACGGCGTACACGATTGCCTACGTGTCCCAAACTCGCTGAAGCTAGCAAAACCACGAGACACCATGCCCATTGGCTATCTGTCATTAATCGCAGCTAGCCCCAATCGTGATGCCCCCTTTGGGATTTTGCCTCATTATTATTTGACACTCATCAACTCCCTTAACTTCGCGAACAATCTCGCCAAGCTTAAACCCATCTCGCTACGCTCGCCAACTCCGATTCTTGCTTCGTGAGTTGGGAGGCTTCGTCTTCTACTTCCTGGCGCTCGCTGAGTCTGCATTGAGAATGTTTTCATACCGCCTGCTATTAAGAACGATTGTTTATTGTCTTCGGAAGAAACGGCAAAATTTCATAACTGTACGTTTTGCTGCTTGTTCGTAATACAGTAGCATAATATCGTGTTACGCTATCAGTATAGATATATTTACAACAATAAAGCGTATAATTGTTGTGCAATGTAACAATGGAATTGTGATGTACAGCGCGGTAAAAAAAAAACGCCCCACCCTTTGTTAATCGAGCATCGTTCAACGTAGAGAAAATTGAATGATACCATTCTATTAGGAATAACATCCTCTACAAATTAATGTGCGTAAAATTTGCATAAGGGACCGTCTTCATATCTAAACGCGCACAAACTTTGAAATTTTCAATAGCAACACCCAATTTTGACGTCACCCACAAGTTCTAGACCCCCAAATTAGTCCAAATTCAAATTTTCACGACGTTTCTATATATCCGAAGATATTCAATATTCCGGAATGTGCAATTTTCGGTGATAAGCTCCATATTGAAAACCATAATTTGAAGGGCGATGTTTCGTTGATTGACCACAGCACTGTTGTAAATTATTGAACTATCATTTTGACATTCAGCATTATGACTTACCTCACAGCCAAAGGGTCGCAGGCTTGATTCCTGCATGAGATGGTGAGCATTTTCATGGCTGTGTGTGGTGTTGGCTTGCGTGTGTGTGTGTGTTACTAAGGCAGTGGGCCTGTAATAGGTAAGATTATGTGAGCCTCAAATAGGGCACGATTATTAGGGGTAAAAGGTCGTACTGGGTACGTTACTAAAAACTAATGGGGCATTAGTGTCAGGGTCAATAAAAGGCAGAAGAAATAAAGAAGAATGAAATGTTTATTTTCAAATGTCATTTTATAATGCTGTTTCAAAATTAATTTATGAAACTAACAAATATCTGCAGATGACGCAACAAAACAACTCCGTTGGAACTTGGTGACGAATTTAAAAGTTTCAATCCGTCATTATCAATCACCGTTTGAAGTCTTGTTGGTGTTTAGAATCACATAATTTTATAATTTGTTATTGTTTCAAATAAATATTTTTTATTATAAATTATTACATTTTGTGGGAGATTTCAACTCGCAGTAGCTCGGTAAATATTAATCGGCAGTAACATAAGTAGATCCCATTTATAACAATACAAGTTTGTACCCTTCAATACAGTAGCAGAATTACGTCGATTAGGTTGCATCTATACAACACTGTTTATAAAGTTTTTAGTAAAATTGGGTAAAAATAAATGCCCGTTTTCTTAAATAAAGATTAACTTACAATTTATATAACTTTTTCAAATTAGTCATTTTTTAAACTAATTTACGACCCCTAAAGTCATCGTGATGCTGAATATTTAAACATTTCAAAAGAACTAGTGGGAGGAAACACCTGGAAATTTATATAAACATACAAAAACTTTTTGTGAATCGATTTTTATTAAAACTTGTCCAGGTTTGTATTCATATTTTTTCGATTATTAATTTCATAATTAATATTTCATACAAACAATTTATTCTACAAAAATAAAAATCGCGTAAATGTATTTGGGTTGTTTAGTAGTAACGTCATACAAATAATCAGCGCGAGCAGATAATTATTACAGAAGATATGAATGGAAGTCTTGGAAACTAATTTAACATTAGGAGCTCAAAACTTTACATACTCACAACTCAGAAACGCTTTACCAAATGACTTGAAATTTGGTATCACAGGTTGAATTTTGCTCTAGTTTTGAACTATGTTGTCAAACTTGAGTGTTGCCATTTAAAATTTCAAAGTTTGTGCGCGTTTAGATATGGAGACGGCCCCTTATGCAAATTTTACGCACATTAATTTGTAGAGGATGTTATTCCTAATCGAATGGTATCATTCAATTTTCTTTACGATGAACGATGCTCGATTAACAGAGGGTGGGGCGTTTTTTTTCCACGGCTGTACATGGCAACAATAGTTGCGAAACGCTGTTTGTTTGTCAGAATAAACGATAAAGCATATGATTGTCAACGTTTCACATTTTCCTAAGTCCACTAACTAAAGTTGTAGTGATGTTTAGAAATAAATATCTATACTTTTAACGTTTTCAATGCTTTAATAACACAGTACTCGACCATTTTATAACTTTTCTGCCAGAAAACAATTAGAGAGAAATTAGCAATTGCCTTGACCAATTAAATCTTCACAGGTAGAGAAGGAAAACTTTCACTTCAGAAGTGCATAAAAATTGAATAACTTATTAACTAAATCAAAATTTTAAACAAGAAAGATCAATCATGCATAAAGCATTGATTACGAAACACTTTCCAACTGCAATGCAATTTTTTTTAAACATCTCTAAAATGCTATAAGCTATCATATTTTTAAAATTATCACAATACCACAATAATTTATTATATTTGAAAACTTAAAACTTCATCGAAAAAAATGAACTTTATACAAATGACGTCAATTAAATATAAATCGCCTGGTTCTCTATGTAAAAGCAATAAATATTTTATTCATAAACTTTTAATCCATTACTTTCATTCATCACAATACTACAATAATTTATTTTACTCGAAAACTTAAAACCATGGAAGTAAAAGTATTTTATGCTTAAAACGTCATCGAAAACGTCTACTATAAAATCGTCTGCGTCTCTATATAAAATCAATAAATGTTTCATTCATATCAGCTATATTGCAGACTCCTGCAGAGCTAAATAATTTTTCGTTAAAGAAATTCAGCAATTCTTATACAACTCATCTTATAGCTTGATGTGTTTACATTCTCCATAAGAGAAAATTAGTATCGTTGTAGAAATACTCAACGTTTGATGATCATTTAAACTCAATATATTGTAATTGCGTTGTTTCAGAATATAGATGCACAGAAATTAAGCAAAAATAAAGAGGTTTTAAGTCGCATACATCACTAAATGTAAATTTGAAAGAACTTTAAAAATCACGATTTTGACACAAGATGGATGCCATATTTTATTTTGAAGTGGGTCACGTGGTCTCTTTATATAATATGGGTGTACTTACTATTTTAATTTTCATTTAAAATCTACCGGATATATTTTGCTGAATTTTTTGCGCATTATTTATGGGATAATTTGAGTATTTCCTAAAATTTGTGAATTTTAAATTCGTTTAAAAAATGTTTGAAAAATTAGGTCTCATAGGGTTCAATGTATTTAACTTTTTCAACCCGGGTTCAATCCAAAACTAATAGGATGATATCATTCATTTATATTCCCATAGGTCCCATAGACCGTCTGAAAAAAGAATGAACAAAGTCATAAACACTTTTCAACTATGTTGTAAAATGTTAAAAATAACAAATTAGCAATTAAAAATTAAATAATTTAAAAACTGGAATTTTAATGCAATTTTAAATATATTTCAGCTTTATAGGAAAAAGGAATATTTACTAATTTAAATATCAAAATAGAAAGAGACTAAAATTACTGAACAGGGACACTCATGTGCTGTTCGCATAATGTAGACTTTATTTATTTATTAGATAAAACATTAAGAATAACGTGCACTACATCGAAATGAGTACAGTCCAATGTTTTGATAGTTGTAAAATTTTTTGCAAAATAAAATAAAATGACTGTTTATTTATCTTGATTGATTTTTATTATTTTGATGTATAATTTTATGAATCATTAGTGGTTCTTAGATACTATGCATTTACACTCATACCTGTAGAAGTGGAAACTGGGACAAATTCCCGGAACCTATGCTGCCTGCAAAGCCCAGCTCTGATTAAGAACAATTTCCGTCTACACGCAGTTTTTTCTGTTATTGGGCTCCAAATTATTGTTTTGCTGGGGCCCAGGCGAGCTCTCGGCAACCCTGTTTACACTAACTGTAATAACTATATAACATTTTTGTTTGAATAGCTTTATGTATTTCAAAGATAAAACTGTTCACACTGTCTCCTACACACGCAAAATCCATGGGAGCTCATAGGAGAGGACAAGAGGAGCCACTTGTCTACGTGGATCTTCAAGGTCACAAAAGTGGGTATCAAGCTAGTCGATGTTTTACGTCTTATCTTTGAGTTTGACAAAAAGTTCCATAGGCGCTCGTGCATTCTGTGACGTTCGTGCATACTTTCTACACATTTATTATGCATTGAAATAATTAATGTTTCATTGAAAGATATCTTTCTCTATTATGCTAATGCTAACACTTTTCTTATAAACCAGTCGTTACTCTCAATATCTTTTATATGACAACTACTGAGGTGAAAAAAATATTCCCATCTGCTCTTCTTTTTTTATCCAAAAAGAAGTCAATTGTCCTATATGTCTTTATGAAAATAGGACCTGTACTCTCACACTTAACCTCTCATCAAGCAACCATTTATTCAATTGGCGTAGTTGCCAGCTGCTTGGGCATATGTGCAAGATTGCCCACCCCTGACTTCTAGATGCGTAGGCGCAACACACCATAATTTTAAGAGCCTAAATACGCTTTTAACAATGGACAAAATGTTACACCAAAATGATGTTTTTTCTTTTTTCAGAAAAATAAATTTTTATGCAACCCTGAAAGAGGGAAATTCTTTCACGATCACTTACCGCTGGTTTAAAACACAAAGTAACGTGGTCATAGTGTTTTTTTTTCCTCTAACCGGGATAAAACGAAAAACAGGTCGGTACTCTGGGATATATACACTCATGTCCAAAAGTTAAGCATCAAAGTGTAAAAAAGCGGATAAAAAGAAAAGTATTTATGCGAATTCATTGAAACTTTCACAGATCATGGAGCATAATTAGCGTGAAGAAATAAATAAATAATAATAAAAAAATCAATAAATAATAAAATGAGAGAGATAAACAAAAACGCAGGATTTTGGGCGGCAAAAACAGTTCAATGGTGGAGGTCTGTCAATACGGAATGTGATGACCTCTGCTGGAAACAACTGCCCGACAGCGTAATTTCATGCCAAGAATAAGATCATCTATGGCGGTTTGGGGTAAATGTGTCCATTCACGGAGCAGGCATATTCTTAGCTCGTAAAGGTTCCGGGAAGGAGCATGTAGAGAACTTAAACATCTCCCAAGCATGTCTCATACATACTCGATGGTATTCAAATCGGGTGATCTTGATGGCCATTCCCTATGAAGCAGTGCTTCCGATTCTAAGTAATGGCCGACAATGTGAGCCCTGTGAACTCGCGTTATCGTCCATAAAAATGGCATCAGGACCCATGGCCACAAGAAATGAGCGAACATAATGATCAATCATCTCTATACCGCTCTGCAGTCACACTATCCCGAGGGAAGTTATGGAGATCAGTGCAGGCGTCGACAACATTACCAGCCTAAACCATCAAACCACCACCTTTGCATGCGTGCATTTGGCGGATGTTACTGGCATGATAGCGAGTTCTAGGCATTCTCCAGACTAGCAACTCTCGTGAATCACTATGTACACCAAACAGTGACTTTTCCGTGAAAATCACAGTACTCCATTTTTGTGGAGTTCAGTTGAGGTGATGTCGAGCTTAGTTTAAGCAGACCTCTTTGTTCGAGAGGGTCAGTGGGACGCAACCCACTGGACGTCTTGCATGCAGTTGACCTGCATGTAGCAGCCTGTAAACAGTTTGTCGAGATATCTCTGGTCCTGTGGACGCTGTAGGGTCGTAAGCAAGCTATTGTGCAGTGATTGATCAGTAGAGGCGTACTTGCAGACTCAGAAAACAATCATCCTGAGCGGTTGTGAACCTTGGGCATCCACATACTGGTCTTCGCGACACTGTTCCTTTCCTTTGATACTGGTTACACAGGATTCTAATGACGGAACGATTGGCATTTAAGGCTCGGGCTACTTCAGACTGTCACTGGGCCTCATCGAGACGCTCTATTATTTGCTGTCACTTGGCGTTATTCAGATGTAGCCTACCCATTTTTCAAAATATGGCTATTTCGATTTTTCATCTTGAATCCCTAACGCGGAGATACAGGTCCTGTACAAAACATGACGTTTTTATGCAAGAAAATGTTTCCTTATTAATAAATGTTGGGTATGCAAAATGTTTTCTCTTCGTGCGTGCGTTTTTCATGTATACAGATTTTGTGGCTGCACGTCATTTCTTTCACAGAATATGCTAATTTTTCCGATTATTACTCAACTTTTGGAATATATATATATAAATTTTTGTATTTACTTTTTTTTTACATTTTATCTCTTAGTAGTAACTTATTTTGCATTACTGTCAAAATCACTTCTTTTGCTTTTATTTTATCTTGGCGCAAAATCGAGTCCTGTGGAAACTAAGTCACACGTGCAGAATGTTTGAGAACGTTTCGTCAAATAGAAAATAATCAAATAGCAGTATATCCTTGACGTTAGGCAAGTACATAAAAACCTTGGATCTTCTTCTGCCTGTATAAATATTGTAAAACGTCACGCAAGACGAAAGGGATTTTCTTTAAATCCGATTTCCCCTAGCATTAAAGAGAATACCGAAAAGGTATGTGTATTCAAAATGTAAAAGAAAGAGTTGCAAATGGAAGAAGGAAATATATATTTTACTATATCTGTAAATATCTTTATTGACATTAGATAACATTTTAGGAGAATAGAAATAGCGACAATTTTTTTTTATCTGTCTCTACAATCTGTATATTATATCTGTAATATTTTTACTTTCCCTACAATACATGGTGATGTGTAGGGAAATAATTGGCATATATGCTGAAAATCGCAACTCGAGGTTTCGATACGTTTCGAGCACTTTCCCTAACAGCATTTCTTTTACAGTTACGTAACATTTACATCCTTCACATTCACGTCACAGCGAAGCCATTTTGGTCATTTTCAGGGTGCTTTATGACGTCACACGTTAACTTGTTTGTGGTATCACATTGTACTGTCTCTGTACCGTAATTTTGTAACACTGTTGCTACGTTAAGTTACGTTTCTGCAACGTGACTTTCACGACACAGCAAAGTTTTCTAGAACTTGAAAAACTATTTTTAGTGTGACGCCTGTGTGTGTGTGTCTGTCTAGTATGTGTACCGTCTGTGCAATGTATGCATCCACACAAACTCAAAAACCAATTAACCAAATTTCATAACATTCGATAGGTAAGTCATTTGTGTGTTACTCTGGAGCTGATCATATTTTGGTACTATTCAGAAAAAAGAACCTGATTTGTTTTGCAAAATGTCCAGCACAAATCGTCAAAAACAAACATAAAAGACTATATGTACCAAATGTATCAATTAAGTTCTTGTTTTAAACGTAATTTTTGACGAAGTACAAAATAAGACCCACACCATTATTCTAAGATGGACCATTGTCGTGATAATTAGGTTTTTTAATTTTGAAGACGTTTTCCCCTGTAGTTAAAAAATTGTTTAGTAAAATTTCTTAAAATTCACCTTTGAGAGTTATCCAAATGCTGATTTGATTTTGGCCATAATCCGGAAAAAAATATAACTTTTTAAAAAATGGCACGTAGCGATTGTAGAAATCTGAATTGAATGACAGAAATTATTGAAATACGTTTATGTTGTTGTTCATGTAATTTTTGACAGCAAAACAACACAAACCAATACGACTGTCCATGCGACTCTAGAGTGAGATTTTATTTTTAGATATTTATCTCGAGATATTCATTTTTGCAATTTTGAGCAGTTGAAGACGTTTTAAAATGAATCAAGATGCAAAATGAAAGATGCATTAAAATTGCAAAAATGCAAATTGAATATAATATTAGAAAAGTATCCATGGTATTTTCTGCAATAAACACAATTTATTGCACCATGAAATAAAAAAATAAGAAAAATAGTTTGAATCAGTAGGGGAAGTAATGTGCTGCTTACATCAAGTTTGTTTCTTTCTGTACAATGTATGGCGTTGAATATGGAAAATATTGAACTTCTTCTTCGACACAGACTATCCAATCTACCCGAGGGTTAACGTATCTGTCTGTGGAAGGCCTGGAAGAAATTTAAACCAAAACCCAGTGGAAACGGCATCCACAGGGTCTGTGCCCTCCTCCTACCAAAAACCTCTCGTCAGGACTTACGGAACCATATATGTAGCGTGCCAGTAATCCGCGTGAACAAGGGGGAGAGTTTGAGCAGAGTCGGAAATCGAACTCGGATCGTCTGAGAGCAATCCCCTTGCGCTAACCACTGGACTGTTCCACACCGGAAAGTATTGGACTAAGCTTGGTAATTTGAACACGAATTTTTTAACAAAGCAATTACAATATATTTGAGCTTAAATGATCACCCAAATTTGATTATTTCTACAACGAAGCCTAATTTTTACTTATGGAGTGTGTAAATACCAAAAGATGTAGAATGAGTTGTATAAGAATTGCTGCATTTCTTTAACGCAAAATTATTTAGCTCATGGAGTCTGCAATATAGCTGATATGAATGAAATATTCATTGATTTTACACAGAGAAGGACGATTTTTTCGACGAAGTTTTAAGCATAGAGTTTAATTACTTGTACCTCCATTGTCTTCAGTTTTTAAATAAAACAAATTATTATAAAATTGTAATGAATGAAGTGAATGGAAAAAAGTTTGTGAATGAAATGCTGCTTTTATAGAGAGAGCCAGGCGTGTTATATTTCGATGACGTCATTTAAATAAATTTCATTTGTTTTCGATGACGTTTTCAAATATAATAAATGATTGTAGTATTATGATAATTTTAAAGATATTACCGAGGAATGCATCGCATTTTAGAGATGTTTAAACCAGGCAATTTATATTTCAATGACGTCATTTGAATGAAGTTCAATTTTTAGATAAAATTTTAAGTTTTCAAATATAATAAATGAATGTAGTATTGTGATAATTTAAAAAATATTATACAGGAATGTATCGCATTTTAGAGATGTTTAAATAAAATTGCATTGAAGTTGGAAAGTGTTTCATAATCAATTATTTATGTATATTTGATCTTTCTTGTTATCTATTACATTCGAAGTTTAATCGTCCAAAGTGTTTACATTTTTCGTAACGCTCCGATTTCAGCCAAAAACACCCAACCATAGATGTTGTTCATATTAAAAAAAGCATTATATACTATAATCACATTAAAATGTTTAGATAAATAGCCATTTAATATGGTATTGTCGCTAAAAAGAGATATGGCTTGATATTGGCACTAATTCTGCATTTTTATGTCTAATTTTCTTTTATTTTATTTATAGCCCGAAAGATCATATGTAGATAATTCAACTGCAACTATTTGTACAGCTCTTAGTTAAGCCCAAAACGAATAACATTATTCTATCTCTCCACCGAGTATCAGAATGCAAAAAATTAAAAATGAAATATATTAGCGTACATTCTATATGTACCGCAAATATTTTAATAGAATGTATTATATAAAATATGATTTCGCTTAATCATCGTAGTAAATCAATAGAAATAGTCCCTCCAGAAATCTGCGCCAAATATGGTAGCAGCGAATTGAAAAAATGACAAGTAAAATGTTGGCAATCCGTCCTCTCCAGACTGTATTGTCCTGTCATACCGATACGTGCAGGGTTGCTAATTCAGAGATTTTGTTGCCGGATCTGAATATGTTGATTTCCATCTAGCGACGAAATTCTCATTTCTTCGACACGTCTCAATTCTAGAGATATTACTTTTCTTCAGGTGACAAATCTGGAGATTTATTACTGTAAACTGTTGTTTTTAGTTGGAAACCTTGGCTCTGAACTTCCATTTCCGTGAAGTGGAAAAGTAAGTTAGTTTATATGGAATGATTTATCAGAATTTTTCCAGATTCCCCTGTGCAACGTACTGTGCAACGTATGCACTGTGCAACGTACCCTCATTGATATGGGCTTTCGCAGCCGCAGACCAACTCATGCACCGTTGTTGACTCCGCGGCACAAAGCTTTGCGCCTCGCCTGGGCTCGCCAACACCGTCATTGGACTGTTAATGACTGTTAAAACGTTGCCTGGTCTGACGAGTCACGTTTCCAATTGTATCAGGCGGATGGCCGTGTACGGGTGTGGAGACAAGCCTATGAATCCATGGATCCCTCATGCCAACAGGGGACTGTTCAAGCTGGTGGAGGCTCTGTGACAGTATAGGGCGTGTGCTGTTGGCATGCTATGGGACCGTTGATACGTCTAAACACGACTCTGACAGGTGACCGGTACGTTTACATCCTTTCTGATCACCTGCACCCATTCATGTCCTGTGTGCATTCCGACGGACTTGGACAATTCCAACAGGAAAATGTGACACCCCTACACGTCCAGAGGAGCTATCGAGTGGCTTCAGCAGCACTCTTCTGGCTTTAGTTACCTCCTTTGGCCACCTAATTCCCCAGACATGAACGTTATCGAGCATATCTGGGATGTCTTGCAACGTGCTGTCCTTAAGAGATGTCCACCACCTCGCACTCCCATGACTTTGTGGACTGCCCTGCATGATTCATGGTGTTAATTTCCTCTAGGATATCTTCACACATTAGTTGAATTCATGCCACGGCGTGTTGTGGCACTTCTGCGTGCTCATGGAGGCTCTACACGATATTAGGTAGGTGTACCAGTTTTTCTGGCTTTTCAGTGTATGTGTTTCAGTGCTTCTATATACTGGTTCCTCAGTGTGCATATGTGTATTCAGTTCAAATGGTTTTCTCCCGTTTTTCGGTTTTCGGATGTATGTGTTTTTCCATATTACGATATATGATGCCATCCGAGAAGCGATGTTGTCTCCAATTCCTTGATATACGTATTTCTGTGCATATGCTGGTTCCTCAGTGTGCATATGTGTATTCAGTGCAAATGGTTTTCTCCCGTTTTCCGGTCTTCGGATATATTCCATATTACGATATATGGTGCCATCCGAGAAGCGGTGTTGTCTCCAATTCCTTGATATATGTGTTTCAGTGCTTCTGTATACTGGTTCCTCAGTGCGCATATGTGTATTCAGTGCAAATGGTTTTCTCTCGTTTTTCGGTCTTCGGATTGGTGGTTGGTTGGTGTCGTGTCCATAAGAGGTCAGATTGAACGATGTGAAGATATTACTGACTTAGCGAGATCCACAATCTTCTCATTATAAAGATTTCCCTCGGTCTTCGGATGTATGTGTTTTTTCATATTACGATATATGATGCCATCCGAGAAGCGATGTTGTCTCCAATTCCTTGAAATATGTATTTCAGTGCATATACTGGTTCCTCAGTGTGCATATGTGTATTCAGTGCAAATGGTTTTCTCCCGTTTTTCAGTCTTCTTTCATGCAGAGGGGGATATCATGTCGCACGACATGTTGACATTTCGGAGACAAATGCCAGTTAAGTTAAGAAACGCTTTAAATGCAGAACATAAGTGAATAATACATTCACGAGAACCAATGGGAACTCATACATATATAAACAACAACGCTTCCCCTCCAGCGCCAAGAACATATTAAGAGGTTGTATGACATCACAGGGGGGAATGAAAAAGTGTGTTCCTACCGAGAGTATGAGAAACATCCGGGTTTTGATGTTTAACCAGAATGCAGTAAACACGTAAAAAGGAGTATCCGTTCAACGAGATTGTGTCAAAATAATGCGATGGCATTACGATGCGCAAACATAAATGCTGAATGATAGCAGAGCTGAATGATAGCTGATCATGTAATAACTGGAAAAGTTAATAACTGCATATGGATCATTCGACATTGTCACTCCAATCTTAATATCCACTGCATCTAATACAATTGTGCTCTGGGGAATTCAATCGTCTTTATGCAAACTGAGATAACCATTTATTTATCCCATGTTAATATCGGTCAAGGAGTGAACTTACAAATTAAAGATCGCAATAATCTCAATTTGAGTGAGAACTCTAACCTGCATAAATAATACTTGTTCTGCTAGAAGATAACCTATAAATGTGTTTATGTAATATTAATTATTTTGATATATATGAGTGTTTATCTAAGTAAATTTAATGGGTGCATTTTGTGACTTAATCAAGATATATATATATATAAAATTAAAAAATTGATCAATTTAAATGTGAGTTAGTATTGTATGTGTTGAGTGTTATTCCGCAGTGCCTGAGAGCCAGGAGTTTTTCATACTCCATCTTAAGTGTATCCATCAAAGGTAAGTCCTTTTATTTAAATAATGATAATAATGAATTGCCTTATGACAAACAACAAAGTCGACACAAGAAATACATTTCAATTTACGCGATGTTAATTCAATGCCAACAACATTGTGGCAATTTATACATACATTTATCTAGTTTACGTGCGATAAATAAATGGTTGTCATGGCAATGATATTCGCATTTTCAAAATAAATTACGAAAAAAACATATTTCAGTCTCGATAATCCGAGTCCCCGAAAACCGAGTTCCGCTTAATCCGAGACCCAGAAAACTGTGTTTCGCTTAAGCCGAGTCCCAGAAAACCGAGTTCTGCTTAATCCGAGTCCTAGGAAACCAAATTCCGCTTAATCCAAGTTCTGGAAAACCAAATTCCGCTTAATCCGAGCCCCCGAAAACCAAATTCCGCTTAATCCAAGTACCGGAAAACAGAGTTCTGCTTAATTCGAGTCCCCGAAAACCAAATTCCGCTTAATCTGAGTTAAGAAAAACCAGGTTCCGATTAATACGAGGTCATTCGCGGAATTTCTTTTAGCTCGTTTTCAACCTGAGCACGTGTTATTTTCGACAAACCAGAAAATACTAGATGATATTTATTGTCGTTAATATGATGTAATACTTATATCATATTAACGACAATACATATCCTTAAGTCTTATAATCATTGTTTTATTTATTTTTAAAGTCATTTTCTTGATCATTTAAAATTGTCTTTACGATATTCTGGTTCATATTTAATTTCATTTACCTCAGCATCGTGCTCGTGTTTTGAAATGTCGCTTAATCCGAGTTTCCCGTAATCAGAGTTTCCGGTAATCTGGGTTTCCGGTAATCTGAGTTGTGTATCAGTCCCGTACCATATATTTTATACCGTATAGACATATTAAGAATATAAATAGTTTGACATATGACAAACTTAATTAGATTGAAACATTAAAAACATAATTAGAATTTGAATTATTAATTGCGGGAATCTATCGATTTGAAACTCAACCGGTTTATATAATAAAATGTTAGCTTCTAATTATAAAAATCGCTTAATGTATGGACTATATCGTTAAACGGTTACTCCCAATTTCTTTACTGTCAAATTAAATTTGCGCAAAATATAAGTTAATTTAGCTTTTTAAAATAATTTTACATGTTGTTTAAAAAAAAGGGCCATATTTTAATATATAATTTATCTCCAAATATATTGTGCCGTGGATCTTTAAAATATTTATTATCACTTTGCTGTGAAAGAAATCGTTGAATTGTGTTGGAAAAGTCATATGCCTCCTACAATAAACTTTATTATTGAGTTTGAAGTGAGCTTTTGCATTTTGTACTTCTATAGTAACGGATTTTCTTATTACTGCCAAATCCGTTTTCTGTGCTTGGATCCTATCATGCGGTAAAGTAAACAAGAAAGATTAATCATGCATAAAGCATTGATTATGAAACACTTTCCAACTTCAATTCAATTTTATTTAAGCACCTCTAAAATGCGATACATTCCTCGGTAATATTTTTAAAATTATCATAATACTACAATAATTTATTATATTTGAAAACTTCATCGACAAAAAATGAACTTTATTCAAATGACGTCATCGAAATATAAATCGCCTCTATATAAAAGCATCATTTCATTCATAAACTGTTTTCCATTCATCACAAAACTATAATAATTTATTTTATTTAAAAACTTAAAACCATGGAGGTACAAGTAATTTAACTCTGTGTTTAAAACTTCATTGAAAAAATCGCTTGCTTCTCTGTGTCAATGAATGTTTCATTCGTATTAGCTATATTGCAGACTTTATGAGCTAAATAATTTTGCGTTAAAGAAATGCAGCAATTCTTATACAACTCATTCTACATCTTTTGGTATTTTCATTCTCCATAAGTGAAAATTAGGCTTCGTTGTAGAAATAATCAAAGATGGATGATCATTTAAACTCAACTATATTGTAATTGCGTCGTTTCAGTATGTTGATGCACAGAACTTAAGCAAAAATAAAGCGGTTTTAGGACGGATACAACACTACATATGAAATAAAAAGAACCTTAAAAATCAGGATTTTGACACAAAAGATGGATGACATATTTTATTTTGAAATGGGTCACATGGTCTCTTCATATAATGGTCACGTGACCTCTCCATATAAAGGGTGTAATTATTATTTTAATTTTTATTTAATAAACTACTGAATATATTTCGCTGATTTTTTTTTCATATATTTTTGGGATAATTTGAATATTTCCTAAAACTTTCGAAGCAATTTTTGAATTTAAAATCCGCTTAAAAAATGTTTGAAAAATTAGGTCTCATAAGGTTCAATGTATTTCAATTTTTAAACCCGGGTTCAATCCAAAACTAATTGGATGACATTATTAATTTATATTCCTATAAGTCCCACAGACCGTCTGAACAACATACTACAATTTCATTTTGGTAAAGTCACTTTTACGGCAGTTATCGTCGGACAGACAGACAGACAGAATGAACTAGGTCATAAACACTTTTCAATTATGTTGTAAAGTGTTAAAAAAATAAATAAAGAGATTATTTAAAAATGATTCGTTAAAAAAAAATCGTCAAAAAGTAATATATCCTTTATGCTGATAAAGTACATAAAATCCCAGACACGCTAACTCGGATAAATATTACGAAAAGTCACGCAAGACGAAAGGGATTTTCTTTGAATCATTTTCTTTATTTCAAACATTAACGGGAATACCGAAAAAAGCAGACGCGGCTTTAGACTTTTGGCGGCCTCCCGGCGATGATTGTAATAGCCATAGGGTATTGTGACTGGCAACTTTGCTATCCTCAGCTGACAGGGCTGTCAATTTTAAGTTGTTAATGTTTGTTTGTTCCACCCAGACTGCCCGAAAGTGTAAGGTATCTGTTTAAATGGCCGAGAAGTGCCACTCAATTTAGGTTCGAGCCCAGTGAGGGAAGCATCCATAAAGACCGTATCTTCCATTCCCTACCACCAATCTCTCAAAAGAATATGCAAATCCACATATTTAATGTACCCATATTCTGCGTGTTTAAATCCTGAGGTGGAGTGAGAAAGTGAGGACGATATCCACAGGGACTGTACCTTCCGTCTTCTACCACCAACCTCTAGGAAGGACTTACGGACCCACATATTTAACGTGCCCTCCACTCGTCGGGAACACGGGAACAGTTTGGGCAAAGGCGGGATAAGGTAAACTTTAATGAACAGAAATCTCCTTATTCATTGAAACTCGCATTGCGAGCTATTTAGATCCTGTCGGTACACACTATCGCCCTATTATTCTCTGCTTTCTAGCGTTGGGTGACCCACGTAGCTCGGGGACTCTGCCCTGTGTTTGTTGTCGCTCACTAATTGCCAACAACCACCGGATTTATCTCTGCGAGCTTCTTGGACCCACCTGCTAAGCAGACGTAATACGGCATTTGGGGATCGGTCTCGTGGCGGTGATTGTTAAACTTTTTTTTATATAGATAATTATAATCCATTATTAATATACACAATTCTACTGAATTCAATATATTAGCGAATCTAAAGTAATATTATTCTAAGCTGTGCATTTAAAGCAATTTATTTTTGCATATATTTTATATACGAGTATATAAGGTTAAATATATAGAATTCCACACAATGGAATTTAATCGCGAATCTAAGTTAAATCTATTCTAAGTTGCTATATTTAAAGCAATTTGTGTTGTATAAATTCCATTCAATAAATTTAATTATACATAATTCTATACTGCGGAATTTGATAATGAATCTAAATTAATCCTATTCTAATTTGTATTTAAGGCAAATTGTCTGTTATATACATTTCATGAATTAAGTATAAATATACATGAGATTCTACAGAACTGCTTTTGCTAGCGAATGAAAATTAATCCTACGTCACCGTATTTAAAGTAATTTGTTTCAGATTTTAAAAATGTGTAGGATTGTTACATTAGCTACTTCTAATCAAACGCATTCTTAAGTTAAACGTTAGAGTATTTTAAACTGACAAGAAGATTGTAAAATTAGTTAATAGGAGAGAACATCTGATCAGTCATTTTTTTCAATATACACACAGTATGACAGTAAAGTGTTGTGACGGAATTTAAACTTTGAAATCGAGATTTAAATGGACCTACATTTTTGGGCATTTTGGAATTCAAACTAAATGTTTTTGAGATGATATATGTGCGTATGCCCATTTGTGTGATAACCTATTGTTATATCTCAAGAGAAACATAAATTGGAAGAAAATCTGATGCAATTTATTACAATCTATAAAAATGGTGCCTCACAAACTTTGAGTATGATTAAACAGTCAAAATTCCCACCAAGCTTAAAAATTGTGTTTATATAGAATGATAGCCCTTTCGCGACGATCGGCACACCCACGTGCCAGATGCGAACTTGCATTCAAGGACGAACGGCACTCACTCGGGCCAGAGGAAATTTTACCGCAAGCGGATAGTGGCACCTATAAGTGCCACCACGCGGAACGTTTTTATTTATGTACTAGATGGCGTTACGTGTCCATGGAACTAACTTCAGTGTATTTTGCAGAGGCATGACCTTGGCAGAAGAGGATCGAATGAATTATTTCCCCATTTGGAGCGGTGAAAATCATTTTGTAACATAAACAAACAGAGCAATTCTCGTAGCATCAACAATTTTATAATTGAGTTTGGGTTTTTATTTTTATTTCAGCGTTATGATTTCGTTGGTGAATCATAGGAATATAAGAGAGTATTTTTTTTGTTTGGGTTTTAGAGGCAGTGAAATTATTCGTTTATTTCGGATAAAAGAATGGGAGCAACTAACGAGTATTTTTATTCAGATTTGTATGAAAATTATACATAAAATAGAACATAAATATTTCTTTTATTCCTGAAAAAAGTAGATTTCTGTGTTGAATAGGTGATTTTTAGTGAATTTTTTTCGAGAGTTAGGCTTAGCGCAAAAAATGCGCCGTCCTTTTCGACCAGTTCGGAAGCGAAGCGCTTTGTCTTTTGGGCCGCGACAGCTCCGGAATGCCGCCGTCCCGAAAGGGATAGTCAATATACAACAGCCCATCATTGGAAAAAAAAGCCAATTAGTTTATACTTACTTCCTCTCTAGATCTAATGGCTCCGTCCCTGCTTGAACGCCCGGTGAAACTCTTTATATTATGAAAAATTATTATGTAAATTAGCAATTAATTGTGATTAACAAATGTGTTCTTACTATTTTCTCCTTAAACACATCTCAATAAATAACGAATTTTCTCCTTAAACACATTCATAAAAAACGAATTAAATTGTTACCAATTAAATAGACAATTATTATGCTAAAAATGCTGCCAATCGTGATCTTGAACAGTTACTTATCGTAGATAAAATCAAGGACAAAGCGTTTTTTAAAAAGCGAAAGGTTTGCAAATTTCCATAAAATATAAAATGGTAAATGAACTTACTAAAAATAATACAAGAAATATACACCGAAATTACAAAATAAGTTTAAACGCTTACTAATTTTAAAATATTAGAAGAAAAGAACTAATAAAAATTTGAGAAAAACGTTAAGCAGGATATTCCTGAGAATGACGTCACAAAAAACTTTTAAGAGGTTTGAATTGCACAGAGTCGAGAATGAGTCGCCAAGCATAACTTAAAATTTGAACAAGATCAAAATTACAAATTGATTCACGGAAAATATATATAAGCAGGGATTCATAAAGAAGAATACTACGTGGATTGTTACAACGAACCAAAAGGAAAGTTTTTTCAAAAACGGGAAGAAATTTATCATCAACCACATATTGAGCAAGAGCCGTAGAAAGTTTACCAGATTCGACATCGCAAGTATGTTCTGCTAAACGGATGCCAACAGTACGTTTTGTACTACCAATGTAAAATTTATAGTCACCAGCAGGGGATAACAGGGAAACGACATACACCCCAGCAAAGCTTTTAAAGTCATCAAAATTCCCAAATTTATCGGATCGAATACGATTAAATAAAGTGGTAATATTAGACTGAGCGGGTTTGAAACCAAATTCATGGCAGAAATTCATAAAAGGACGGTAAATCCTAGGATGGTAAGGAACACTAGATTTATGGACTAAACGATCTTTAATAGCAACATGTATAGTATCAAATTGAGTAAATTTAAGGTGAGCGTGGGCAAAGATCTTGTAAATAAATTCAAAGGAATGAGCAACCTCGTGGCCAAGTTTAAAAATAAAATTAATTTCATCAGTGAAAGCGGGGATAGAAGAGCAAGCATAAAATGCGCGATTAAAATACGCGTTAGAAGAAGCTTTTTTAGAGGATACTGGATGGAAATAATTAGCGAGGATACAATAGTTAGTAAAAGTGGATTTACGGAAAGCGGAAGTATGAAATCCAAAATCAGAACGGGTGACCAGAACATCAAAGAAAGGCAAGGAACAGTTAGATTCATGCTCAACAGTAAAGTCAATCAAAAGGTAAAAATCATTAACTTTATCCAAAAGGTGAAAGAGATCATTTAAATCATGATCCCAGATAATAAAAACATCATCCACGTAACGGCACCAAACAATAGGTTTAATTGTTAAAGAAGGCAAAATCTCATTCTCGAGCTCCTGCAAAACGACCTCAGCCAAAGTACCAGATAAAGGGCTACCCCTAGGGGCGCCAGAAGTTTGCAAGAAAACAGCGTCACGGAAAGCAAAGTAATTTGTCCCCCGCAATAATATTCAAAGCAGAAGGATAGTGGGGGTTTTACATTGGTGACTATGAAGTTTTTTGGCAATAATATCAATAGCAATGTTAACGGGGATACTAGGGAAAAGGGAAACGACATCAAAACTAAGGATAGTACTATTAGGATTAAATATATATATATTTTCTATGCAATTAAAACCTCTTAAAAGTTATTTGTGACGTCATTCTCAGGAATATCATGCTTGACGTTTTCTCAAATTTGTATTAGTGCTTTTCTTGTAATATTTAAAATTCGTAAGCGTTTAAATTTATTTTGTAATTTCCGTGTATATTTCTTGTATTATTTTTAGTAAGTTCTTTAACCATTTTACATTTTATGCAAATTTGCTTTAAATTGGTCTCTCTCTATATAAACATTCCAAGTTTTTATTATTCATGTAGCCACTGATGAATGGCGTATATACGTCCGAAAGAGCTCTGGCAGTTTTTAACATATTTTGCACGTCTTTCAGGATGTGTTAAATAAAAGACCTTTCGTTTTTAACACTTTACAACAAAGTTGAAAAGTGTTTATGACTTTGTTCATTCTGTCTGTCTGTCCGTTAGCACGATAACTGCCGTAAAAATGACTTTATCAAAATGAAATTTTAGTATGTTTTTCAGACGGTATGTGGGACCTATGGGAATATAAATAAATAATATCACCCAATTAGTTTTGGATTGGACCCGGGTTGAAAAAATGAATTACATTGAACCTTATAGAACCTAATTCTTCAAACATTTTTCACGCAAATTTGAAATTCACAAATTGCTTCGAAATTTTACGAAAATATTAAAATTATCTCTTAAAATATATAAAAAAAAATTCAGTAAAATATATTAGGTAGTTTTTTAATTAAAAATTATTTAATATAGGGGGAAAAACAAATTCAATTAAATTCTGACTTTTGCTATATCCTCCAGAAAGGAAAAAGAGATATATTATATAATAAATATCTTTTCCAGTGTTTAATTACTTTATATATAAGAGAGGCTTCACGCTTTAAAATAAATTTGGTAGATAACAATTTTTCAAACTTTTTTTTAAATTTTATATAACTCTTCATGATATACTTATTTGATGGTATTTTTAATGCACTTTCCTACGTCCGAGAGAGTTAAAATTTAGTACACAGCTTGAATTTGCAGAGAATTTTATTTTGCAAAAATTTGGTGGATCCTTAAATACAGATCCTACATTTTTTGCGAAATCCCCGTTCACTTCTATGAATCATTGCTGTAATATTGTTAAAAATTCTGATGTAGGCAGCACATGTCTTTCCCTGCAGACTCATATTCACGTTCTCTTTATTTCTTCAATAATAATTTGAGTTTATCTGCACAAAATAACAGTCATAGGTGTTTTAAATGACATTGAATTTGCACGTTAAACATAAATTTGGTTTCATTTGATAGCTGGACAAATTGTCAAAGGTGGCGTAGCGAAAACGCGAAAAAAATAAAATATGTCAACGGCTAGTCCTAGAGTAATGGGGTTAGTTTTATTCTTTTTGTTGTCAAAAATCACGTATAAAATAAGCATTTAATTGATATAATTGAGCACACGTAGTCTTTTATTTTTATATTTAGCGATTTTTGCGGGTCATTTCGGAAAAACAACCTGTTCCTTTTTCCCGAATTGTACTAGAATAACCTACAAGTGATTTATATACCAAATTTTGTTAAATTTGTTCCATTAGTTTTTAGCTAGAGTGGATAAAGGCAATTTCTGCCAGCCATTTCGCAAAGAGGGCAGATTCTTTTATTAAGAATAGTACTATAATCTAATGAACATCAGGGTTTCCCACAAAAAACTTACTTACCAAATTTTATGAAATTTGGTCCATTAGTTTTTCAGTTAGAGTGGATGCAATATCCTCACAGACACACAGAAATACACACAGATACATCCTTACACACACAGACGTCTCCCTAAAAATAGTTTTTTCAGGTTCTAGAAGTCCCAAAACGTGTAGATCCTTCGAAAACTCGAGTTCCGATCTTCGGCACGATTCCAATACTTTGAATACATACACACACATATATTATCTGCGTATCTGTGTATTATCTGTGTATCTAAATTCCGTGCTTACGCAATTGCAATAGTTGTGATTTTAAATGATCCCTAAACTTTTATTATTTCTTCAACGAAGCCTAATGTTAACTTATGCAGAATGCAAATATCTCAAGCGATTGTAAGGTGAGTTATATAAAAATCGTTGATTTTTTTTCACACAAAATTATTTAGCTCTGGAGTCTGGAATACAAGTTATATGAATGAAATATTCATTGATTTTGCATAGAGAATCAGACGATTTATATTTCGATGAAGTTTTAAATATTTAAGTTTAATAATTTACTATACTTGTGACAATGTAAAAGATATCACCACTGAATATATCACATTCTAAAGATTTTTAAATGAAATTGCATTTCAGTTGGAAAGTGTTTCATAATCAATGCTTTTACATGATTGATATTTCTTGTTTAAAAAACGCTTTGTCCTTGATTTTATCTATTGAATGCAGACGTGATACCAATCTTGTTTATTTATCGTATTTACTTTGCTTCACTGTACATGAATTTGCTGTCTGTTTGTTCTCAATGCAGTGTCAAACGTTCGAAATATGTGTTTTCAATATATTAGAGACAAGAGGACCTATACAGTTTGGAATATTGATGTATACGAAAATGGGATGGCGCCTCATACTTCCAGATATTAACACAAAGATATAAATATGTAGGGAAAAACTGATTTAACTCTTATCAAACATTATTCTTGAATTAAACGTAGTTTTCAATCGGCATGAAAAAATCTGAATATTATTCAAGTTATTCAAAGATTTTCAAATAATTCAAGACACAGTTAATTACTTCGTTTAAAAAAAAATATAATATATTTATTTTTTTATGTCTTCCTATATCATCAGCATAAAAAGTCGCTTATAATAATTTCCGCACTATTTACTCGTGTGACAACTGACAGGCTTTTTGTGTAAGACAATTTTTTTTAAGTTTAAAAAACACTTCGTAAATTACAAGTCGTTATAAAAATAGAGTCAGTTTTTCTCTTTAGATAATTACAGCGTTTACCGCAAAATTGTGATACTTTTCTTTTTGTGTTTGGCTGTAAATGAGAGTACATGTACATTTTTAAACAGCTTGCATTTGAAAATGTAAAGTTTTATTTTTATATCAGTTATTTAACGTTGCATTTATCATTTATTTAAATGCGACGTTTGAAATATTTATTCGTCTTATGTCATCAAGATGGTTTTAGAACACTACGGATGTATTTTATATTTTTGTCATATATGTCTATTATGATTAAATTTGTTATTCATGACTTTATAAAAATTTATAAACTTACATAAATTATAATACCTTTAAATCGATGTAGTAGTATTCAAGGCGGAAAATTATATGCATATTACATTCCCTGCATAGATAGTATAATGCATAAAGGAAGTATTGTGACGGAGACGAAAATTTGAATTCGAATTATTTTTCCACAGATGAGCACGTTTAAAGCAACCCTGAACTCGAATCCAAAGTTTCTGTAGTAATGTCTGTTTGTGTGTACGTTAGTGTGTGTGTATATGAGTATTTTAGTGTGTTCGTAAGTATATTAGTGTGTTCGTAAATATATTAGTGTGTGTATGAGTGCATATAAGTGTATATGTGTGTATTTTATTACGTGTGTATGTTAATGTGTGTGCATGTTAGTATGTGTGTGTGTATGTTAGTATGTGTGTGTATGTTAGTGTGCGTATGTGTGTGTATGTTAGTGTGTGTATGTGTGTGTATGTGTGTGTGAGGGTGCGTGTGTGAGAGAGGGTATGTGTGAGGGTTTTTTTTTGTGTGTGTGAGGGTGTATATATGTGTTAGAGGATGTGTGTGAGGGTTTGTGTGTGTGTGTGTGTGAATGTGTGTGTGTGAGGATGTGTATGTATGTGAGGGAGTGTGCGTGTGTGTGAGGGTGTGTGTATATGCGAGTGTATGTGTGTATGTGTGAGTGTGTATGTGTATGTGTGAGTGTGTGTGTGTATGCGTGTAAGGGTGAGTGTGTGTGTGAGGGTTTGTGTGTGTGTGAGGATGTGTGTGTGTGAGGGTGTGTGTGTGAGAGAGAGGGTGTGTGTGTGTCCTTGAGTCAGTGAACCCGATATATCATGAACTCAATACAGCTTTTCGAATAAAATTTTGTACGATTGTTACAATCAGTGAGTACTGGAACTCTACTGATTTTAAACGCGATAGTGTGTTCGTGGGACCCCCTATATTTCGAATTATTTTTTTGAAAGAAATCATTAAAATAACAGCACTTTTAATAATTATAAAAGAATAATAATTTCAGTTGTAATTTGTCATTAGAAAACGAATTAAATAAACTTTAGAAAGCTCTCCAGAACTGTTGTTCTCAGAATTTTGCAGGATTTTGGAATAAATTTTGAAAAATCATTAAAAAATCAGGAAATTGCAAACTGTTAAATAAATAATCATTTTATACGTAATTGTTAATTGGAAAACGATGGACATAAGCTGCCGAACTCTAAACGCTAACTTGAACCGTTCTGGAGATATTGCTCGTCTACCAAAGTTCTACGAGATCTACAAAAGTTCAGGTATTATGTTATCATCTCAAGTCCAAAGAGGTTATCCTAAAAACTGTTTCAGGAGTCCATCTCGTCAGCATACAAAGAACAAAAAACTATCTGTAAAGTACACACCGTCATCATTCAAAGATCAAAAACTGTTTTTAAGCGGACATAATGTTATCGCTCAAAAATTATTGATGAAGCTTAAAGATGACAATCTATCAGCTCCGACAGGTTCAATATTTCAAATTGCATCTGCTGAGGTGGAAAAAGCTTTTTTCTTCCACTATATATAAATATGTATATAAAACATTTAAAAAAATCTGATGTGGGCAACACATGACTTTCCTTATATAATGCAATGTATTTACTACTTTTACAGTTGAAAAAAAAATTATTCTTATAGTAGATATTTATATTCTTTCAAAGAAATTGAATTTTCTTGAATTAGTTGTCATTTTTATTGATTTAGCGTCATTTTTATCCATTTAGCGAGATTTTCGTTAATTTGGCAACATTTAAAAATGTCGCCAAGTTGGCGACATTTCGCTAAATTCGTCGCCAAAATATCGCCAAGCGTTATGGACGGAGAAATAAGTTATTCTTACAGCCGATAAATGACTATTGGTGTTCAAATACAAAAATATTACTCAAAGTATCTTTTCTCGTGAATGGAACGATATGATCCACGAGAATGATGTCACCCAATTTATCGCATGATATTACATATGAAAAGTGAACATGTTTCTTAACTGTTAATATTTTTTTTTAATTTATGGGACTTTTTGATAAATCTATTTGGAAAATGTACAATATCTCGAGAAAGGTTCGTGCTATCGTTCTAAAATTTATGTCAATAGTTTTCTAAGGAAAAATTCCATAAGAAATGTCTATTTGCGTAACTTTATTAATGGTTTTGATTTTTTGATGATTTTTTCAAAATTTCACTCTAAAATTTAGGAGGGTTCTGAACATTCTATTGTGTTTTAAAACAATAGTATTCCAGTATTTATGGATTGTGATTTTTGCACCAAATTTCATTCGAATCGCTCCATTCGTTTGTGAGATATCGGCTCCAGAGACTCACTGACACATACACACACACACACATACTTTCACACACACACACACACACACACACACACACACACACACACACACACACACACAGACAGACATCACCCCAAAAATGTTCGATTCGTGATCAGGGATGCTTGAAACTTGCTCTTCCGCCGAAAACTCGAATTCGAATTTTCGACCCCTTCACAATATTTCCTTATACATTATGTATATAAGGAAAGTAAAAATGTCTGGTCTTATATATTTTCCAAACTCGTGAATTAAAAGGATTCTGTTTTATATTCATTGGAAATTTTCATTTATTTGTGGCCCGCTTATTAAGTGTTTATTAAAGGAACATTTTTAGAGCGTATTAAAGGAGAGTACTATACCGCGTTGTGTAATTGGTATAATTGCGCATGGAAAACAAAGGAGCATCTGAATGATTTTAGTTCAAGACAAACGAGTTGGAAATTGAGTGGTGTTATCTGTATCTGTGGAATTAAGAGTAGGGAGTGTTTATTTAGGATCCGGACAAGGCTGGTTATTTCGATCTAGTACACAATCTGCAGTGCAAAAATATAGTTCAAGCTAAACAACCATGTTTCATTAACACTTTACAACATAGTTGAAAAGTGTTTATGACTTTGTTTATTCTGTCTGTCTGTCTGTCTGTCCGTTTGCATGATAGCTGCCGTGAAAATGATTTTATCAACATGAAATTTTAATATGTTGGTCAGACGGTCTGTGGGACATATGGGAATATAAATGAATAATATCATCCAATTAGTTTTGGATTGAACCCGGGTTGAAAACATGAAATACATTGAGCCCTATAGGACCTAATTTTTCAAACATTTTTTAAGTGAATTTTAATTTACAAATTGCTGTGAAAGTTTTATGAAATATTCAAATTATCCCATAAAAAATTGAAAAAAATGTCAGTAAAATACATTCGGTAGTTTTTTAAATAAAAATTAAAATAATAATTACACCCATATTATATGAAAAGACCACGTAACCCACTTGAAAATAAAATATGTCTTCCATCTTGTGTCAAAATCGCGATTTTTAAAGTTCTTTTTAATTTATATTTAGTGTTGCAACCGTCCTAAAACCACTTTAGTTTAGCTTAATTTCTGTGCATCTATATTCTGAAAGGAGGCAATTACAATATATTTGAGTCTAAATGATCAATGCTATCCATATTGTGTCAAAATCGTGATTTTTAACGTTCTTTTTAATTTATATTTAGTGTTGCATCCGTTCTAAAACTGCTCTATTTTTTTTCTGTGCATCTATCCACTGTGCCCACTCAATTACAATATTTTTGATTTTAAGTGATTATCCAACTTTGATTATTTCTACAACGAAACTTAATTTTCACTTATGAAGAATGTAAAAACATCAAACTGTAAGATGAGTTGTATAAGAATTGCTGAATTTCCTTAACGCAAAGTTATCTAGCTCTGGGGTCTGCAATATAGTTGATATGAATGAAACATTCATTGATTTTACATAGAGAAGCAGCCGATTCTATAGTGTTGACATTCCGATGAAGTTTTAAGCATGGAGTTAGAAAGTACTTTTACCTCCATGGTTTTAAGATTTTAAGCAAAATAAATTATTGTAGTATTGTGATAATTTTAAAGATATCGCCGCTGAATAAAGAGAATGGAAAAATGTTTATGAATGAAATATTTACTGCTTTCATATAGAGAGCCAGGTAATTTATTTTTCAATGATGTCATTTGAATAAAGTTCATTTGTTTTCGATGGCGTTTTCAAATATAATAAATTATTGCAGTATTGTGATAATCTTAAAAATATTACCGCTGAATGTATCGCATTTTATAGATGTTTAAATAAAATTGCATTGCAGTTGGAAAGTGTTTCATAATCAATGGTTTGTGCATGATTGATCTTTCTTGTTTATATTCATGCGCAAAATCCTCATGAAAGTGCAACTGATATTTAATTAATAGCCCGTTTAATAAATGACTATTGACGAATCTTGGGAGTCAAAATACAAAACTATTACAAAATGTGTCTTATTTCGCCAATGGAATGAGCTAGATCCATGGGAATGATGTAAATGGGAATGATGAAAGTGCGTTTTGCGTATCGTATGATGATCAAGGCGTATGGTGTTTGGTGAATGAAACAAGAAGAATCTAATAAACAATGTATGAAACGTTCTGTAAAAAAAATATATATATTTAATAATAGTGCATATGGAAAGTGAGCATATTTGATGTTACTTACTTTTAAATTTTTATGCAATTATTTTGATAAATTTACTTGAAAAACCTGTAATATCTTAAGAACGGTGTATACTATCAATCGAAAAAAAAAACATACGTTTGAAAAAATTATTTGTGTATCATTATTGAAGGTCTAGATTTTTGAATGATTTTTCAAAAATTCATTCAAGAAGTCGGGGGGGGGGGTGTTTCTGAACATTCGATCGCTTTTAAAATCAGTAGGGACAATAAATAAAATCAATGGGGTATTACAATCACTGATTGGAAATAAGTGTACCAAATTATTTTTAAAATAGCCGCATATATTCAGGCGCTATTTCCCGGAGATACACACATTAACATACGAACCAGACATCACTCCAAAAACTTTCGATTTGAGTTCAGGGGTGCTTGAAATCACGTGCTATTCCTTCGAAAAGTTCATTGTCAATTTTTGGCTTCGTTACAATTCCTTCTCTACACAGTAAACTATGTATGTAGGGAAAGTACTAAAAATATTTCTTTATGTACCAAAAATATTATTATAATATATAGTATATAAAATATGAATTTGTCTAATCAGTAGTGAATTTCTCAAGTTTTTTTGTTAATCAAGAAAGCTGCTAAAATAACAATGCAGTAAATTGAAATAAAAATTTGTGTATGTCAAGTATACTTAGTATTTACCGTTTTTGACACTTTTCAACTGAGTTGGAAGGTGTTTATGACTTTGTTCATTCTGTCTGTCTGTCCGTTTGCACGATAACTGCCGTAAAAATGACTTTATCAAAATGAAATTTTAGAATGTTGTTCAGAAGGTCTGTGGAACATATGGGAATATAAATGAATAATATCACTCAATTAGTTTTGAACTGAACCCGGGTTGATAAAATGAAATACATTGAACGCTATGGAACCCAATTTTTCAAACGTTTATTAAGCGGATTTAAAATTCACAAATTGCTTTGAAAATTTTGGGAAATATTCAAATTATCCCATAAAAATATGAAAAGAAAATTCAGAAAAAAAATATGAAAAGAAAATGTAATCGGTAGTTTTTAAATAAAAATTAAAATAATAATTACACCCATATTATATGAAGAGATCACGTGACTCACTTCAAAATAAAATATGGCATCCATCTTGCGTCAAAATCTGGATTTTTAAAGTTCTTTTAAATTTATATTTAGTGTTGCATCAGTTCTAAAACCGCCAGCGCAATTACAATATTTTTAAGTGATCATCAAACCTTGATTATTTCTACAACGAAGCCTAATTTTCACGTATGGAGAATGTAAAATCATCAAGCTGTAAGATGAGTTGTATAAGAATTTCTGAATTTCTTTAACGCAGAATTATTTAGCTCTGGAGTCTGCAATATAGCTGATATGAATGAAACATTCATTGATTTTACATAGAGAAGCAGCCGATTCTATAGTGTTGACATTCCGATGAGGTTTTAAGCATGGAGTTACAAAGTACTTTTACCTCCATGGTTTTAAATTTTTAAGTAAAGTAAATTATTGTAGTATTGTGATAATTTTAAGGACATCGCCGCTGAATGAAAGGAATGGAAAATTGTTTATGAATGACATATCTACTGCTTTTATATAGAGAGCCAGGTAATTTATATTTTTATGAGGTCATTTGAATAAAGCTTATTTGTTTCTCGATGAAGTTTTCAAATATAATAAATTATTGTAGTAGTATGATAATTTTAAGAATATCACAGCTGCATGTATCGCATATTAGAGTTGTTAAAAGAAAATTGCATTGCAGTTGGAAAGTGTTTCATAATTAATGTTCATGCATGATTGGTCTTTCTTGTTTATTATTCAAATCGAAAAAAAAATAGTAATAAAAATTAACAAACACATTTAATTCAATTGCGTTGCTAAACAACATGATATAACATATAATCTTCCTCATAAAATGCTGCTAATTAAATAACCATTGTGATTTCTTAATACTTTTCATTATTGACTAATAGCTTATGAAAAATAAACCATGGTGATAGATTTTCAATTCAAATTCATGTTTCAAACATTCATGTTTTCAAACAATTCATGTTTTCAAAAAGTGACTGATTAGCGCAATAAACACCCACCAAACTCAGAGATATGATTTTAATTCACTTTCACGTTTTAAATTAGCGATTTCCAACCTTTTACGTTTGGAGATACCAGGGAGTTAAAGAGAAGAACTACTACGAAAAGTTTCGTATTTCATTAACGTCTCGACAACTTTTGGACTTAGAAACTCGAAGTTTGAACAAAACTTTAAGTGGGCTATTTCAAGGCCACCCACAAAATTTCATTAAATTCGGTGCAGCCGTTCCCCCGTGATAATGAGACAAACAAACAGACAGACGGACAGACAAAGTTTCAATTTTGTTTGTATTAATTACTAGCAGCATACCCGTTCTTCGTACGGAGTATATAATATAAAGAAACTTGAAATTCACAATCATGTGC
Source organism: Amaurobius ferox (assembly GCA_951213105.1). Classification (NCBI taxonomy): domain Eukaryota; kingdom Metazoa; phylum Arthropoda; class Arachnida; order Araneae; family Amaurobiidae; genus Amaurobius; species Amaurobius ferox. The sequence goes on from OX578152.1 coordinate 53,010,002, forward strand.
AAATTCTTATACTAAATGACATTTTTAATCAAAATATTCTGTTAAAATATTTAGTATAATGCTCCTAAAAAGAAGTTCAAGAATATCTGTTCTCGCTATATAAAATTATCTTCATAGACAGATCTGAAGAATAAAACATTCTGGACCCCTTATGTAAGCAAATATAAAAAAAAATATGGAATTGAATCAATATATCTTAAATAATAAAAGGCAATGTCTGTGTGTCTGCCTTATACACTATATGTTTCGCGACCGCGCGTCGGAGAGCTACGAAATTTGGCAATCGGAGACCTTAGGGGGGGGGGGGGAGGTGACACGTCAAAACCGATTTTTAAAATTTGAATTTTTTTTTGTTATTCAAAGTTTTATGTGATTTCGACCATTTTTTGCCCTTTTTTCTCCACGATTCAGACGTCGTAGAAAAAAAAACAAATCACACCACCGGAAAAAGCAGACAAATGCGAGTAAAAATATATCAATTTCAAATCTCAATTTCGATTTCTAATATTTTTTAAAGATTTTAAAACAAAAGTCACTTTTGGCTCAAAAAACGATTTTTGGTTTTTAAATTTTCGCATAGTAAAAAATACACATAATTTCGACTAATAATTTACATTTTTAGACAGCTCAAACATCTGGCTTTCGTACAAACCCAATCTGGTCAAGAAATAATTAAAATTGGCAACTGGATCGGAATTTTAAAGAAGTCATGATTTTAAAATTCATCGGCGAGCGAAAGAAGTTCCCATTTCCCATCGCCCGTTTCCCCCAAGCACGCGTTTCAATGGCACCGGTTTGTGTCTAGGAGGAGGTGACGTCACGGTTCTGAATAAGCATAGCGATGGGTGGGACAATAAAAAACCGAATTAGTGTTTGCTTTCCGTATCTCGCGCTTCCGGTTTTAAATGAATTAAGAGCTTAACATATGTTTTGTAGAAATTATTATATTTATATTTTAAATGATGGAACGATATGGATTTTTAAAATGGATATTTTAATTTTTGGATATTTTAAATGGATATTTTAATTTGTGGATATTTTAAAAGGATATTTTAATTTTATGGATATTTTAAATTATGGAACGATGGATATTTTAATGTTATGGATATTTTAAATGATGGAACAATGGAACGATGGAATGAGGATGATAGAATTAACAGCTTAGCATATGGTCATTTTAAATTAGCGCGCGGGAAGTTAGCGGTAGGCCCGGGTTTGATTCCAGCCACTGCCAAAACTGCCGCCGTGTTCATGCGGAATACGATCACGTTAAACATGTGGGTCCGTAAGTCCTTCCGAGAGGTTGGTGGTAGGGGAAGGAGGGTACGGTCCCTGTGGATGCCTCCCTCACTGGGTTTCCGTCTAAATTGGGTGAATAAAAAGAAAGTTATGGAGATTGTTGCGTAGGACGCGGTAGCCCAGTGGTTAGCGCACGGGAATTGCATTCGGTAGGCCCGGGTTCGATTCCCGCCACTGCCAAAACTGCCGCCGTGTTCACGCGGAGTACGATCATGTTAAATATATGGGTCCGTAAGTTCTTTCGAGAGGTTGGTGGTAGGGGAAGGAGGGTACGGTCCCTGTGGATGCCTCCCTCACTGGGTTTCCGTCTAAATTGGGTGAATAAAAAGAAAGTTATGGAGATTGTCGCGGAGGGCGCGGCAGCCCAGTGGTTAGCTCGTGGGAGTTACACTCGGTAGATCCGGGTTCGACTCCCATCAACAGCCAAACCTGCCGCCATGTTCACGCGGTGGCCGTCCAAATAGTTATCTTACACCTTTCTGGTAGGTCGCGTTAGTCAGTTTGCCACGGTCAAAATTTTCATGGGTAGCGAACAGTCTGGTCGCCAAAGGCGGCTAGTGCAAAATAAAAGCGTTAAAATTGTTTGGGACTCGTACTAATTATATACGCGAATATTAGAAAATATAACCTGTATTAGTAGATTACATGTATAAATTGAAAATATCAATAAACCCGTAATCTTTAAATCTGAAGACAGTCATTTATTCCAATATATGTCAAAATGAAGGTGCTAAAATTATATGGGGAGATATATATACCCGTACCATTTATAATGTCGTAGATTAGAAGATATGTCCGATTATTAGAAGATTACCCGTATAACAATACGAGTCTCAAATGTCTTTGACAAAATACAACAGACGACGAAATAAATTGAAAATATCATTAATCCCCTTAATCTTCATACCAGAATGACCATATCTTCATACCAGACTTGATGCCAATATATATGCCAATATATGTCAAAATATATGCCAATATACCTGTACTACTTATATTCTTGTAGGTTAGAAGATATACCCGCGCATTCCTAAAAGATTACTCGTACAACGTACAATATGCGAGTGTCAGCAATTTTTGCCGCAATAAAACAATGACGTAATAACTTAAAAATATCGATAACTTCTGAATCAATAATTACGGAAAATATCAATAATAATAATGTTTGAACCTGAAGAGCGTAATTGATATTATCCAGTTCCAAATGAAATGGCAATGAAATTTATTTTATATACATATCTTCATTATTCAAATCGGAAAAGATTTAATAAAAATCGTCTGCTGCATAAATACATTGGATTTCAATCCGTTGCTAAGCGACATAATATCATTTGCTTCAAATAAATTGGTGGAAAAAATATCGTCTAATTAATTTTGTTTCTATGGAACCTTTGGCGACATTTAAAAAATCGCTAAATTTATCGCCAAGTGGAACTATAGAACTGACAGTACCATTTGGCGGCAAATTGACGAAATATCATCACAATACTTTCCCCTAACAAAACACAATTAATTTCATTTATTTAGCGCAATTTTATCAATTTCAAGATATTTTTATGGATTTGAAAACATTTTTATCAATTTGTTGACATTTTAAAAATTCGCTAAATGTATTACTAAGTAGGATGGTTGGTCTGACAGATAAATGCTAACCAAACATAATTTCAGTACTCTCTTCTAAAAAACAAAATAAAATTCATTGATATGTGTCGTTTTTATCAATTTGGCGACATTTCCGTTAATTTGGCAAAGTTTGAGAAAAGTTGCCAAATTAGCGATATCCCGCCAGATTCGTAGCTCTGAATTTGCAGATCTGAATGAAACATCCTGAATCTCATTCTATATACGAAATGAAAACACTACAATTGTATTAGAAGATATACCCACTCTACTCTTTTTCTGTTTCAACAATCGGCCAAATGAATTTATTGGCTAAACACAATATATGACTTTAGTAGCTAAACACAATATAAGCTTGAAAACTCTTTGCAAAAATAAATGAAAGTGATGTACGCAGTCAGCAGTTAATATAATTAAAAGAAAAATTAAACCGTCCATTCATAAGATATACTTTTATATCCATTTATATATTATTCAAATCGAAAAACAATAATAATAACATTAACAAACACATTTAATTTAATTGCGTTGCCGATAAACATGATATATCCTCATAAAATGTTAATATTTATTAACCATTTTGATTTCTTAATACTTTTCATCGTTGCATAAAAGTTTGTGAAAAAAAAAATACATGGTGATAGATTTTCCATTTAAATTCACGTTTCAAACAATTCATGTTTTCAGATAGTGACTAATTAGTGCAAAAATCCTGCACCAAACTCAGAAATGAAGTTTTAAATCTCTTTGACGTTTTAAACAAACGATTTTCCTCCTTTCCGTTTAGATAAACCACGGAGTTAGAGAGTAGAACTGCTAGAAAAATGTTCGGCTTTTCATTAATATCTCGACAACCCCTGATCTGAAAAGCTCGAAACTTGGGCAAAATTTATGGAGGGCTATTTCAAGGCAACTCAGAAAATTTGATTAAATTCGGTTCAGCCGTTCTCTCGTGATGATGCGACAAACGAAAGTTTGGTTTTTTACTAATATCTCGAGAACCACTAGACGTAGAAGCTCAAAACATAGACTAAATTTTAAGTGGGGCTATTTCCAGGTAACCCACAAAATTTCATCAAATTCGGTTCAGCCGTTCTCCCGTGATGATGGGACAAACAGACAGACAGACAGACAGACAGACAGACAGATTTTCAATTTTATTTATATAGATAAAAGAATGTGAAAACAAAAAAAAAATTGTCTACATTCCAAAGACGTTATATCCATATTTTGACCAGAGCAATGTACAAGATATAATATACTCGTATAAAAATACTTTTGTAATTCATTGCTAAATCTGTCTTGATAATAGACTGACACTTTGAAAGATCTTAGTAATTAAGTGTACTTAATATTTTGGTCTTATGCCAGAGACTTCATCTCAATATATTAAATCAACTCTGAAAAGTCGAAAATGTGGAATAAGTCATCTATATGAGTTGAATTTCATCGATGCAAGTTGATTATATTCTATTATTAAGGAAACACACTTGGTGAAGGTATTTGTTATATTAGGACGCTTTGTTTTCAGTTCGTTAAGCTCGCCAACCCACTATTTCAGTGTGCACGCATCAGTATTTCAAAACCAATAATTGCCTTTGGCTACAGCATAGTTTGAAATTCTCTATTAGTATCGTTTAAAATTTAAATAACAAACTAGCCGAATACCCATTGAAAATCAACGGTCTCGCAATAAGCAACCCCTGAATAAAGTAAATTTTTGATAAATCGCGTTTCACATTTATTCGACAAATCGAATATTTTGGTGTGCAGAACCCCCCTAAAGAAGAAAATATTGAGAAACTAAATTTGCGCATTTCTTCCTTTCGAATTATTTACCCGTACACCACATTAAAGTCTATCTCATCCCGAGGCACCCCTATATTATTATTTCTCCTTTGGAACTTTTTTCTGTGAAGTACACCCATAAATGAACATTTTTGAAAAACTCTCTTTGTCTTGGATTTTTTATCAGATGATTAGCCCATATACCAAATATCAAGCCTCTATCACATTTAAAGGAAGCGTGTCTCATTTATTCCGAAAATTGAACATATTACTGTGAGGCACCCCTTAAAGTGGCAAATAATGGAAATCTGAAATTTCACACTTTCTTCCTTTCAAACTATCTAACCGTACACCAAATTTGAAGTTTCTATCCTATCTAGAAGCAAGTCTTTTCTATCACTTAACCTTTCGAACGTTTTTCTGTATAGCACTCCGTTAATGAACATTTTTGTCAAACTGTATTCATGTTTGGTGTTTTTGTCAAATGGTTAGCCCTTATACTAAATTTCAAGCCTCTATCACATTGTAAAGGAAAGAGGCGTTTTTCATTTGTTCGGCAAATCGAACATTTTAGTTAGCGGCACCCCCTACAATAGCAGATGTTGGAAAACTGAAATTGCACATTTTTTCATTTCCAACTTTTTACCCGTACACCAAATTTGAAGTCTCTATCTCATCGTGAAGCATCCTTTTCTATCATTTCATCTTTCGAATGTTTTGTGTGGAGTACCCACCCCCTTAACTATACATTTTTTAAAAACTCTATTCTTTTTTAGATTTCTATCAGATGATTCGCCCATATACCAAATATCAAGCCTCTATCACGTTTTAAAAGGGACGTTTTTCCTTTATTCCGAAAATCGAACATTTTGGTGTGCGGCACCCCCTAAAGTAGAAAATATTGGTAAAATGAAATTATACACTTTCTTCCTTTCAAACTATCTACTCTTACACCAATTTGATATCTCTATCTCATTCCGAAGTATGGTTTCTTATCTATTCACTTTTCGAACGTTTTACTCTGGAGCACCCCCTTAAACGAACATTTTTGAAAAACTATATTCGTCTTCGGTGTTTTCATCAAATGATTAGTCCATATACCTAATTTCAAGCCTCTATCAAATTTTAAAGGGGCCTTTTCTCATTTATTCGGTAAATCGAACATTTTAGTGTGCGGCACATCCTTAAGTAGAACATATTGGAAATCTGAAATTGCACACTTTCTTACTTTCGAACGATTTACCCATACACCAAATTTGAAGTCTCTATCTCATCGCAAAGCATGCTTTCCTATCATTTCACTTTTCGAACGTTTTGGTGTGCGACATCCCCTGAAGTAGAAAATATTGGAAATCTGAAATTACACACTTTCTTCCTTTTAAACGATTTACCCATACACCAAATTTGAAGTCTCTATCTCATCGCAAAGCATGCTGTCCCATCATTTCACTTTTCGAACGTTTTAGTGTGCGGCACCCCCTTAAGTAGAAATTATTGGAAATCTGAAATTGCACACTTTCTTCCTTTCAAACGATTTATCTATACACCAAATTTGAAGTCTCTATCTCATCGCAAAGCATGCTCTCCCATCATTTCACTTTTCGAACGTTTTGGTGTGGGGCATCCCCTCTAGAGAACGTTTTTGAAAAATTCGATTTTTCCAGGAGGTTTTATCGAACGACTGAGCCGTGTACCAAACTGCAAGTCTCTATCTATTCGGGAAGTGCCTGAAAAAGTGTGACAGACGGACACTTTGCAATTAGTATATATAGATAGATAGATAATAATAATAGATAGATAGATTCTTTATAAAGCTGAAAATACACCAGCTATATGTTTTAAAATATATTCGGATTCACATTGTTAATTTCAATAAAGTCATTTTGTATGCATGATCTGTTTGCGCATATTTTATATCCTTAAAATGTATAATAACAGTTTGTGTATTTTATGTAACTTGAATATTTTTATGGACTTTGTTTTTTTTAACTAATTTCAAAATATTTTGCTTTCTTTGAAATAGTTTGTATGTCGAAATGCATTTTTTTTTCTAACCGTTTGAATATTTTTAAATATGTTGAAGTAATGGAACTAATTACATTCTTCCCATCCCTCAATTATTCATTTTTAAGCACGAAAAGTTTCTGTCTCAATCCAATCGATACATTGGACTTAGGCGAAGCAGACTATAATCGTACTGGATAGCCTGATTAATGCATGGCCTTCGTTCTATGGACCTTAGGACCACATTTTTTATGTGATAAAAATTTCAAGCAAAAATAATATCAATTAAACAATGAAGTAAATATTCCTAGAACGCAGAAAAAATAAAAGTAAAATTACGAAAATAACGCTTTAAAATTTTTTCCAAAGTGTCAGAATTTAGACATGTTTTCTCCGTAGAATTATGTTAATATTTTTAAATATTATATTCTATACTGCAATATTATATACTGTATTCTTTTAAAAGTCTTTATGAGTTTTAATTAAAAATATAGACCACCGTTGGCTCCGACTATGGATTTATGTATTTTGTGTTCCGTTTGTGCATGGAGTTTCTTAATTACCACCAGGTCCATGTATTTAGCTTGATGGGGTCCCCAGTTAGAGTATTAAATGTTCAAAATGAAATTCCTGATTGGAATCCTTTCTAATACACTAAAGAATTCAAGTCTCAGTCGGAACTATCTTGCTTACACTCTCACTGAGCAACTAGAAATTTAACTTCCTGAATCAAAACATGTGAAAAGGATCACAAAATTTTGGTTTCTCCCCAAACCAAAATTGAGAAAATGCTTTTATTGTGAGGGCGGGGACGGGGCTTACATTTTAGGAAACCCACAAAATTCAGATCCACTTTCCATAAAATCGATTTCGGTAGTAATAGGAAAAACCAGCATGAAACGTTAGAAAAAATAATATTGGTAAAGCCAAAAATAAAAGCATTTAAGGCATTTTTTACCTGCCCCCGCCCGAAGCCATTGCAGGGGTACGAAAGAATTTTCTTAAATGCTGTTTTAAAAAAAGAATTTAAGAAAATGCTTTTTCTTAGGGGAGGCACTTTCGTAAGTGAAAGTTATTCCTGAAAATTTTATACGTGAAAAGCATTTAAGAAAATTTTATACGTGAGAAGCATTTAAGAGAAAATTTCATAAGTGAAAAGCATTTAACAAAATTTCATAAGTGAAAAGTATTTAATAAAAGCATTTAGAAAATGTTTTTTTTTTTTTTGGGGGGGGGGGGAGAGAAAGGAGAGACATTTTCATAAGTGAAACAGTTTGATATTTTTGGCATTTTCTTTAATTACAATAACTTTATTTTTTTTAAATACAATAAGATACCGTCTATTAAATAATTGCATCATATGATCCAGAAAGGAAATAGTTAGAAAGAGACAAAAAATTGAAAAAATGAAAATAGAAAACCTAGAACACAACAAAAAGTAACAATAATTCACAACACTTTCTTAGTGAATACGACTACGAACATTACTACTGTATGAAAAAAATATTATCCCAGCTACTTTCGAGAGTTACATAAGCAGTATCATCCACAAAACAAATATTCTCCAAAAATATTGCAATACTTGTAAATAAAACCACAAATTATGTTAGATAAACCAAAAAAAATCTGATGTGGACAGCACATGACTCCTTTTACAGTATCATTTACTCCTCATTTACTCCTTTTACAGTAAAAAGAAATCTGATGTGGGCAACACATGACTTTCCTTATATAATGTAATTAATTTACTACTTTTACAGTAAAAAAAAGTAGGTTTTTCTTATAGTAGATACTAATATTCTTCCCAAGATATTAAATTTTCGACAATTAGTCGTCATTTTTATCCATTTGGCGAGATTTTCGTTAATTTGGCAACATTTCAAAAAGTAGCCAAGTTGGCGACATTCCGCCAAATTCGTCGCCAAAATCTCGCCAAGCGTTATGCACTAAGAAATAAGTTATTCTTACAGCAGATAAATGACTATTGGCGTTCAAACACAAAAGTATTACTAAAAGTATATTTTTTCATGAATGGAATGAGCTAGTTACACGAGAATGATGTAACCTAATTTATCGCATGGTATTACATATGAAAAGTGAACATGTTTCTCAATAGGAATTTTTTTTTTATATAACTTTTTGATAATTTTTTTTAAAAAAATGAACAATATCTCGAGAACGGTTCATGTTAGCGTTCTAAAAATTTATGTCAATCGTTTTCTAATGAAAAATTACACAAGAAATGTCTATTTGCGTAACTTTATTAGTGGTTTTGATTTTTTGACGATTTTTTCAAAATTTCATTCGAAAATTTAGGGGGGTTCTTAACATTCGATTGCATATAAAAGCAATAGGCTTCCAGTGTTTACGGATTGTGATTTTTGTACCAAATTTGGTTCGAATCGGTCCATTCGTTCGTCAGTTATCGTCTCCACAGACTCACTGACACACACACACACACACATACATGAAAAGTAAACATATTTCTGACTAGTTAATATACTTTTTACTTTCCTTATATACATAATGTATAAGGAAAGTATTGTGACGGGGTCGAAAATTCGAATTCGAGTTTTCGACGGGAGAGCACGTTTCAAGCATCCCTGATCACGAATCAAACATTTTTGGAGTGATGTCTGTGTGTGTGTGTGTGTGTGTGTGAAAGTATGTGTGTATGTGTGTGTGTCAGTGAGTCTGTGGAGACGATAACTGACGAACGAATGGACCGATTCGAACCAAATTTGGTACAAAAATCACAATCCATAAACACTGGAAGCCTATTGTTTTTATACGTAATCGAATGTTCAGAACCTCCCTAAATTTTCGAATGAAATTTTGAAAAAATCGTCAAAAAATCAAAACCGCTAATAAAGTTACGCAAATAGACATTTCTTATGTAATTTTTCATTAGAAAACGATTGGCATAAATTTTAGAAGGCTAACATGAACCGTTCTCGAGATATTGTACATTTTTCAAAAAAATTATGAAAAAGTCACATAAAAAAAATTCCTATTGAGAAACATGTTCACTTTTCATATGTAATACCATGCGATAAATTGAGTGACATCATTCTCGTGGATCTAGCTCGTTCCATTTATGAAAAAATATACTTTGAATAATACTTTTGTATTTGAACGCAAATAGTCATTTATCTGCTGTAAGAATAACTTTTTTCTTAGTGCATAACTCTTGGCGAGATTTTGGCGACGAATTTGGCGAAATGTCGCCAACTTGGCGACTTTTTGAAATGTTGCCAAATTAACGTAAATCTCGTCAAATGGATAAAAATGACGCTAAATCAATGAAAATGACAACTAATTGTCGAAAATTCAATATCATGGAAAGAATATTAGTATCTACTATAAGAAAAACCTATTTTTTTACTGTAAAAGTAGTAAATTCATTACATTATATAAGGAAAGTCATGTGTTGCCCACATCAGATTTTTTAATTTATGGATCCTTTATCAATTTTCTTTTGAAAAATTGCAATATCTCGAGAACGGTTTATGCTAGCGTTCTGAAATTTATATCAATCGTTTTCAATTGAAAAATTGCATAAGAAATGTCAATTTGCGAACTTTATTAAAAGTTTTGATTTTTTGATAATTTTTCCAAAATTTCACTCGAAAATTTAGGAGGTTCTGAGCATTTGATTGCGTTTGAAATCAATAGGCTTCAAGTATTCATGGATTGCAATTTTTGTATCAAATTTCATTCGAATCTCTCCATTTGTTCGTGAGATATCGTATCCACAGAATCACCGACACACACACACACACAGACATCACCTCAAAAATGTTCGATTCGTGTTCAGGGATGTTTGAATCATGCGCTCCCGTTGAAAATTCAAATTCGAATTTTCGACCCCTTTACAGTATTTTCCTTATACATTATATTATGTATATAAGGAAAGTAATAAGGAAAAGAAAAGAATGAGAAAAGAGTTAAGAAAATAATGAGAAAACTAAGAAAACAAAACTTTTATGTGTTCAACACATGAGTTACCCCAAAGTTTTTGAAAGCCATTATTGGCTGTGAGGGGGGGAGAGATTATACAAATTAGAGCTTCTTTGATTTTAACTATTAAATCAAAAATAACAACTTTTTGGTTCGCTTCGTTAATTTGAGATATATTACATTTCCAGTGGGAAATTAAAAATTTTAATAAACTCATGAAAGCTAATAAATAGTGCTTTCCGTGGTTTTTAGTTTGAAATTCGCAGACGCTTTGGTCCAACGGTCAAAGCAAGCGTTTCCTAGCGATCTTTCGGCTGCCGGGTTGTAGGTTCGAGTCCCATCTTCAGGCATGGATCTTGTGTCTTTGGGCGCAGTGTGTTCCTACCCCCACTGGTGCGCTGGGGCAACGTTATGTGACGGCTAAAAGGTTCAAGATTCTGGTCGGTGCATAGGCGAATGATGAAATATCAAATGCCTGGCCATTGGGAAAAAAAAGTTTAAAATTCTACAGAGCATATTCATTTGATAGTGAATATACTTCATTATTTTCCCCATTTCGTATTAAAACAGGATATCTTGAGAAAGCGGCATCTAAACTCTTCGTATCTGTATTATGAAATTCGTTTTTTTATTAAAATTTCATTTATAAAAATATTTTCGCAATATGTATATATATGTATATATTATTATATATTTTTCGATTTTTCCAAACAATGTTCCAAACATTGAAAAATGTCGTTCAGTCTCCAACTCTCCCAACAATCAAGTCTCCGGCATGTATACATTGGATTAACTGTACCAAAAATCATTCGATTTACTAAATTCTTTTACGACATATAGTGCTGGGCGTAGAAAAATTACTGTTCAGATATCTCCAGCTTCCAAGTAATGGAGTTCACTTCAAAATTGTCAACGCTTGGATGAATGTTATGGGTAGGATTGGACCATTTGTGGGAAGAATTAAACCATTCTTCTAGATGGGTGGAATTAAACCATTTTGTGGCTTATAATTTCATTTAATAGTTAATTTTGGTTGCTAAACGTCCCGGGAAATGGCTATATCTCGCCATATTTCGGCCTAAATTGGCAACTCTGATTCATCAATTAGTGGTTACAAGTTCTTATAAAAAGAGAAATGTTTACACATTTAACATCAGTTCAGATCATGTGTAAATGCAAAATTGAAGACATTCTCATAGTCTAACAATAGTGATAATAAGTGTGCCTCTAAAAGTTATTGATTAGAATCATTGTACCAAAATTCTTATTTGCTGAAATGTTACGAAAGTTATCGTGGCCATAGACTCACAGGCTTCAGTAGAAACGTGGGTAGATTTGTACTCATATTTGCTTAAAATGTGTAAATATTCATCATAATCCGAAGACCCAATTTTTGATCTCATCACAATACTTTCCATTTACACATACAATCTATTACAGAGAAACTTAAAAAATGAATTCCTAATATGTTCAATATATAATTACAAAGGCTAGTTTCAAGCTATAAAATACTCATCATTTTTAAATGAGATATTTGAAATTAGTATTTAAATATTTTTATCTTACTGAAATACTTTTTTAATGAATAGAAACCATGATAAAAGTCAATTAGTATATATTTTGCTGATGAAGTTATGCAATATTAATTAACAATGTGAATTATTTCAAAATAGTCATACGTTTATTATTCATAGCTAATTTCAAAAAGCCATTATGATATGTCGCATTAGTGATGGACTATGGTCGTATTATTGTGACATCATTCTCGTGGATCCAGCTCGTTCCATTCATGAGAAAAGGTACTTTAAGTAATACTTTTGTATTTGAAAGCAAATAGTCATTTTTCTGCTGTAAGAATAACTTATTTCTCCGTCCATAACGCTTGGCGAGATTTTGGCAACAAATTTGGTGGAATGTCGCCAACTTGGCGACTTTTTAAATGTTGCTAAATTAACGAAAAACTAGTCGAATGGATAAGAAGGACGTTAAATCAATGAAAATGAGGACTCATTGACTAAAATTCAATATCTTGGAAAGAATATAAAAAAATATCTTATATAAAAATAATCTATCTTTTTTACTGTAAAAGTAGTAAATTCATTGCATTACATAAGGAAAGTCATGTGCTGCCCACATCAGATATTTTTGACTGGCACGAAATAAGTATCGCATAACCTAAAAAATGCAAATTTCGATGTATTTCTCTATATTAAAACAAAAGTAGCTGCCGTCGCCGTAATTTGACAAATTTCTCGCTTCTCGAGATACTTTGCTTCATATCGCAAAAATGATTGCATATAAAAAAAATCTGATGTGGGCAACACATGACTTTCCTTATATAATGTAATGAATTTACTACTTTTACAGTAAAAAAATAGGTTTTTCTTATAGTAGATACTAATATTCTTTCCAAGATATTGAATTTTCGACAATTAGTTGTCATTTTCATTGATTTGGCGTCATTTTTATCCATTTGACGAAATTTACGTTAATTTGGCAACATTTCAAAAAGTCGCCAAGTTGGCGACATTCCGCCAAATTCGTCGCCAAAATCTCGCCAAGAGTTATGCACTAAGAAAAAAGTTATTCTTACAGCAGATAAATGACTATTGGCGTTCAAATACAAAAGTATTATTCAAAGTATATTTTTTCATGAATGGAACGAGCTAGATCCACGAGAATGATGTCACTCAATTTATCGCATGGTATTACATATGAAAAGTGAACATGTTTCTCAATAGGAATTTTTTTTTATGTGACTTTTTCATAATTTTTTTGAAAAATGCACAATATCTCGAGAACGGTTCATGTTAGCCTTCTAAAATTTATGGCAATCGTTTTCTAATGAAAAATTACATAAGAAATGTCTATTTGCGTAACTTTATTAGCGGTTTTGATTTTTTGACGATTTTTTCAAAATTTCATTCGAAAATTTAGGGGGGTTCTGAACTTTCGATTACGTATAAAAACAATAGGCTTCCAGTGTTTACGGATTGTGATTTTTGTACCAAATTTGGTTCGAATCGGTCCATTCGTTCGTCAGTTATCGTCTCCACAGACTCACTGACACACACACATACACACATACTTTCACACACACACACACACACACACACACAGACATCACTCCAAAAATGTTTGATTCGTGATCAGGGATGCTTGAAACGTGCTCTCCCGTCGAAAACTCGAATTCGAATTTTCGACCCCGTCACAATACTTTCCTTATACATTATGTATATAAGGAAAGTAATATGAAATTTGGAACACTTGTAGAAAAACTTTAAGGGAATGCGATGAAATAAACCGTTTTTTTTATATATATTGTATTTTAAGAAATATTTAATGTCAAAGTCAAAGACAACATATTTGAGTTGCGAATTTGCTTCATTGATAGACATATAGCAAGACCACGAATTTTTGCAGGCAGGTGAATTTTTGCAGGCAGGCGAATTTTTGCAGGACGGAGCCCATTTTTTAATTCCGATGTAGTTTTTGAAATATTTTACTTTTAATGCACTTCTGAATTGAACTTTTTTTTTCGTATCGGCACGTTTAACGATTTCGCTGTCCCGTACCGTAAAAACTATAACATACAAAAAATCTGATGTGGGCAACACATGACTTTCCTTATATAATGTAATGAATTTACTACTTTTACAGTAAAAAAATATAGATTATTTTTATAGTAGATAAATATATTTTTTCAAAGATATTGAATTTTCGTCAATGAGTCGTCATTTTCATTGATTTAGCGTCATTTTTATCCATTTGGCGAGGTTTTTGTTAATTTATCAACATTTAAAAAAGTCCCCAAGTTGGTCCCCAAAAGTCCCCAAGTTGGTCCGCAAATTGGTCCCCAAAAGTCCCCAAATTCGTCGCCAAAATCTCGCCAATCATTATGGACGGAGCAATAAGTTATTCTTATAGCAGATACATGATTATTGGCGTTCAAATACAAATGTATTACTCAAAGTATCTTTTTCCGTGAATGGATCGAGCTAGATCCACGAGAATGATGTCACTCAATTTATCGTATGGTATTACATATGAAAAGTGAACATGTTTCTCAATAGGAAATATTTTTTTTATTTTATATGCCTTTTTAATAATTTTTTTGAAAAATGTGCAATATCTCGAGAATGGTTTATGTTAGCGATCTAAAATTTATGGCAATCGTTTTCTAATAAAAAATTACATAAGAAATGTCTATTTGCGTAACTTTATTAGTGGTCTTGATTTTTTGACGACTTTTTCAAAATTTTATTCGAAAATTTATGGGGGTTCTGAACAGTCGATTGCGTATAAAAACAATAGGCTTCCAGTGTTTACCGATTGTGATTTTTATACCAAATTTGGTTCGAATCGGTCCATTCGTTCGTCAGTTATCGTCTCCACAGACTCACTGACACACACACACACACACACACAATTTATGGCAATCGTTTTCTAATAAAAAATTACATACGAAATGTCTATTTGCGTAACTTTATTAGTGGTTTTGATTTTTTGACGACTTTTTCAAAATTTTATTCGAAAATTTATGGGGGTTCTGAACATTCGATTGCGTATAAAAACAATAGGCTTCCAGTGTTTACGGATTGTGATTTTTGTACCAAATTTGGTTCGAATCGGTCCATTCGTTCGTCAGTTATCGTCTCCACAGACTCACTGACACACACACACACACATATACTTTCACACACACACACACATACACACACGCACAGCACTTCAAAAATGTTTGATTCGTGATCATGGATGCTTGAAACGTGCTCTCCCGTCGAAAACTCGAATTTGAATATTCGACCCCCGTCACAATACTTTCCTTATATATTATATATATAAGGAAAGTAAATATGAAATTTGGTACATTTATACAGACATAATAGGGTAATACGATGAAATAAACCGTTTATCAATTCAAACTTTAGTTTGGCATGAGTAGCTCGCGAAATGAGCTCATGCTCAAGGAATTCAGTTTTTGGATTATCTGGGTAAAAAAAAATCCCCGCTTTTCCCTCCTGCGGAAAATAGGCAGGAATAGAAAATATATTTTTGAAAGTAGAATTTTTAGGAAAGATATATGTAAAGCGAACGCAGGGGAAAGGAGGCAAACCCTCCAGAAGGGGGTTGCGCAAAGCACAGCGAGCTAAAATAAGTAAAGCCCCCCCCCCCCCTAAAATAAGTAAATGTGAGGCTGGTATCCTATAGATGCGATGTAAACAGCCTTGAGAGATCGTTCTTTGAATAATCCTTTTGATTAATCCGATTATTTGAATAATCCAATTATTTGAATAATCCGATTAATAATGCATCTCTTTAAGCCAAGATGTACCTGTGTACTAAAATTCATACCGTAGGACGCTTAATATTCCTGCTACAGACCGCACATTCAAAAACACCATCTTCTCTTAGTATGTAAGACTCTTAGAAACAGAGCGTTTCGCAACTATAGTTGTCATGAACAATTGCGATTAAAATGTAACTATTTATGCAGTAAACGATTATATTCGATTTTGTTGATTCTTATAGATAATTAAAAAGCGAAGTAATTACTAAAACTAATTTTTCAATCACGATTATTAGAACTGTTAACATGCTTACTGTCTGTTTAGTTGATAAGAACTTAAGTCGCTTACAACTAAAACACCGCGATTTGTACTTGAAGAAGTCTCGAAGTGTACTTTAAGTTTCGAATTAAATACTTATCTTTAATAAATATTTACCTATAACGTTTTGACACATTTAATATCAGTTCATATCAAATGTGCAAATGAGAAATTGAAAACATCCTCCCAGTCGAACTATAGCGATAATAATTGGGCTTACTACAGTTACCGATTAAAAACATTGTACTGAAATGCATCTGAATAGCTCAATTGTTAACTCTGAATTGCTCAAAAGTTATGGTGGTCACAGGTTCACAGACACACAGGTATAATTGGAAACGTGGTTGATACGTATTCGTCTTTGCTTAAAATGATTAGATCCATCATAATCCAAAGGTGGGATTTTTGATCACATCCCAATATTTACCCTTTACATATACAATCTATTGTAGAGAAACTGAAAAACAGAATTCTTAATTTGTTCAATAAATAATTTCAAATGCTAGTTTCAAGCTATAAAAAATTCATCACTTTTAAATGAGATTTTAAAAATTCATATTTAAATATTTTTATGTTTCTGAAATACTTTTTTTCTTCAACAGAAACCAAATTATAAATCAATTAGTATATATTTTGCTGATAAAGTTATACAGCATTAATTAACAATGTGAGTTATTATAAAATGGTCATACGTTTATTATTCATAGGTACTTTATATGATTTCAAAAAGCCATTATGTAATATTGCATTAGTCTTACTTGTGATTTTTCCCTTTTTATCGAAAGAAATTACAAAATAATTAAAATAAAATAATATCAAGATTTTGGAAAAGTTTACGTACACTACTGGTTTACCATAAATCTGTTCCTGAAACTCTCTTCCCAACTTCTTAAAATTAAAATACTCTAATATGTCCAACAAAAGGCCTATAAAGATTAACAACATTTCGATTTTATGCGAAAACAATATCTCAAATTAGAGATTTTGGGGATAAATCCTAGTACAAATTTGAGATTTGGTTGGAAAACAAAAGTTTTAATTAGCGCTTTTGTAGGAAAACAATAAAAAATTAGCGATTTTGTGAGAAAACAATAGCAAAAATTAGAGATTTTGGGGGAATACGATAGCATATACTAGAAATTTTGGAGGAAAACAATAACACAAATAAGAGGTTTTGTTGGGAAGCTATTGCACAAATTAGAGATTCGATTTATAGTTCGATCTCAAAAACAAACACACAACATATTCGTTATTTCCGTGTTCCTCGCATTGCTGTCAAATTGGAATGAAATCATTCGATTATTTCAAGACATATCGTGCTCTGTGGGGAAAAGTAAAAATTCTAATATTTCGAAAACGGCTCATGTTATCTCTTAATAAATTTACGTTCATTTATTACTTTCCTTATATACATAATGTATAAGGAAAGTACTGTGAAGAAAGAGGTCGAAACTTCGAATTCGAGTTTTCGAAGGGAGATCACGTTTCAAGCATCCCTGATCACGAATCGAACATTCTTGAGGTGATGTCTGTGTGTGTGTATGTGTGTGTGTCAATGAGTCTGTGGAGACGATATCTCACGAACGAATGGAGCGATTTGAATGAAATTTGATACAAAAATCACAATCCGTGAATACTGGAAGCCTGTTGTTTTTAAACGTAATCGAATGTCCAAAAACCCCTAAATTTTCGAGTGAAATTTTGAAAAAATCATCAAAAAATCAAAACCTTTAATAAAGTTACTCAAATAGACATTTCTTATGTAATTTTTCCTTAGAAAACGATTCACATAAGCTTTAGAACGCTAGCATGAACCGTTCTCGAGATATTGTACATTTTTCAAATAAAATTGTCAAAAATCCCATAAATTAAAAAAAAATATTAACTGTTTAGAAACATGTTCACTTTTCATATGTAATATCATGCGATAAATTTGGTGATATCATTTTCGTAGATCTAGCTCGTTCCATTCATGAGAAAAGATACTTTGAGTAATACTTTTGTATTTGAACGCCAATAGTCATTTATCTGCTATAAGAATCATTTATTTCTCCGTCCATATCGCTTGGCGAGATTTTGGTTTCTAATTAGGCAGAATATCGCCAACTTGGCGACTTTTTAAAATATTGCCAAATTAACGAAAATCTCGCCAATTGGATAAAAATGACGACTGATTGACGAAAATTCAATATCTTGGAAATAATATTAGTGTCTACTATAAGAAAAACCTATTTTTTTACTGTAAAAGTAGTAAATTCATTGCATTATATAAGGAAAGTCATGTGTTGCCAACATCAGATTTTTTCATATAAAAAGAACTTACAAAGCGTTCGTTCACTTATTTTAGAATAGGGAACATATTTACTTGGTATGACATTTCCTACTTTAGATGTAGAACATGCAATATCTCGCAAATGTCTTAAATTAAAATACAGCCGTAGACAGGATCTTGCAAATACAAGGATTATAGTCAAATGAGGATTACAGTCCTAGATTTTGTTGTCCAACATTAAAGTTATGGAAAACTAATGTAATATTTGGCAAATGATAAAGTTATGATACCGGACAGGTTATGATACCGAACAGGTTATGATACCGAAAGCCCTCTATGTTACTGATAATGTTCTGTTAATAAATAATTTATGATTATGTATTGACAGAACGTAATGCATTTTCTGTTAATATGTACTTTCTGTTATATATTTAAATTTATGTATTTTCACTTAATTATCTTATTTATAATTTCGTTTTGATTTTCGAAAAGTATTTTGATTAACTGATGCTTCTTTTTTGTCACTGGTCCGACGTCTGCTAAATTCAGTAAACCTCTGGCATTCATTGTACCAAATATAATCGTACCAAATTTCATTCGATTCTCTCAAATTGTTCCATAGGTAATGTAACCACAGCTTCACATACGTAATTGACGTGTTGTCTAGACGTGTTGTCAGTCAGTCATCCTCGGATAGCGCGGTCGACGCTACGTTGCATGTGTGTTAATTTAATCGCTTGCTGTTTTTGCGTGTCTATTCGATTGTTGTTTCAAGAAGACTACGATTTAGAAGCGAATTATCTTCTCAAAGGTATGTGCCGTATAATATAATGAAATCAGTAACAGCATATTGGATTACATATCTGAGGATCGTGTTAACGAAGTAATAATAGTAAATAAATTGTTTGCCGTTTTAGATAGCTAAGTAAAAATTTAAAAAATCATTTTTTTAGCTCCGCCGCCAGCATGGCATCTGGTAAAAAAAAGAGAAGAACTGGAGAAGAAAACCGAGAATTCAATCAGGATTGGACGGAGTCGTTTGCATTCATATGCAACACAGATGGCCTTCCGACTTGTCTCATTTGCCACGAAAAACTCGCACACAATAAAAAGTCAAATTTGGAGAGACACTTCACTACAAAACATACCCAGTTTGCTGGTAAATATCCAACCTGTGACGCACGAAAAAAAGCTGTTGAAGAGCTCCAAAAAAACAACAGTCAAGTTCCATGCTAAGTAACTGGGTGCAATCTTCCAATAAAGTAAATCTGGCAAGCTTTTCAGTATCATTTGAAATTGCAAAAAGAGGAAAACCATTCACAGATGGTGAGTACGTCAAAGATTGTTTTATACGTGTATCTGAAGAACTGCTTCGTGATTTTAAAAACAAAGCAGAAATCAGGAATAAAATCAAAGATTTGCCATTATCTGTTAAAACAGTACAAGATAGAACTGCTAAAATGTCTTCAAATGTAACACATATGCAAGTGGAAGACATTCAAATGACTTCTGCCTTATCACTTGCTATAAATAAGTCTTGCGACATAAAAGGCACGGCACAAGTTACCATTTCCGTCAGGTATATGTCGTCCCAAGGTCCAAAAGAGGAACTGCTAGGATTGCTACCGCTCTCAGGCCAAACTCGTGGAAAAGATATAGCAAATGCTGCGCAAAAATGCCTGGAAGACAATGGAATCGATATAAATAAAATCGTTTCTATAGCAACTTATACAGCCAGAAGTATGACAGGAATGCATAGAGGGGTAACATCAATTCTTCAGAAAAAAATAAACGACGAAATTCTAGCGTTTCACTGCATAATTCATCAAGAAGCGCTTTGTGCCCAAACATTTCCGGCCGAAACAGTTGAGGTCATGAACTTGGTAATTAAGATTATTAACAGCATCTTGGCAAAAGCACTCTACCATCGCCAGTTTAAATATTTCCTTGAAGAAATAGATAGCCAGTTTTCTGACCTACTTCTGCACAATAAAGTGCGATGGCTTTCCAGAGGCAACGTATTGCAACGTTTTGCTTTGTGCTTGAGTGAAATAAAAACATTCCTCAATGAAAAAAGCATTGACCATTCCCGAAGAAGACAAATGGCTGCAAAAATTCAACTTCATGGTAGATACCGCAATGAAACTAAATGAACTAAATCTAAAACTGCAAGGAAAGGGCAACTCAGCTTACGCTTTGCTTAAAGAAGTAGTTTGTTCTCTTTGTTGAAAACATGGAGAGCGGTAAATTACTTCATTTTAAAAATCTGAAGCAATATCGCGATGAGACAAATGCAACTATTGACACGAATTACTTCAGCATAGCTTTAAAAAACATGAAGGATGGATTCGCTGAGAGATTCGAGCAATTCAAAACAAACAAAAGTACTCTCGCGTTCATAGCATATTCTCTCAACACAAATACAAATGAGATTAACATTGAGCCATTTGGAATTGATGCTGGATCGCTCCAAATGCAATTGCTAGATTTGAAAAGCAAAGACTTGTAGAGTGGCAAGTTCACAGAACTCAAGAGCAAGTTGGAAGCGTTGGAGGTCCAGAAATGCATGCACATCGCGCAGCACAAGTGAAAATAAATTCTAAAAGAAATTCCGCGAGTTGAGGCCCTCATATTCGGAGCATGGAATAGTCTTCCAGAATGCTACAGTGAGGAGAAGAAGTTGGCATATGGAGTGCTGACGATCTTCGGGTCGACATATTCGTGCGAGCAAGCGTTCTCTTGCATGAATATAATAAAAAGTAAAGTTAGAAGTCAACTAACAAATAAAAATCTAGAGTCGTGCTTGAAACTTAAAACAACAAGTTATAAGCCAGATTTAATCAAACTTTCAAAAGGCATGCAAAGCCAATGCTCCCATTGATGTAACTAACTATATTTGTGTTTTTATATGAATAAATTCCGTATTTAAAGCCGTTTATTTTAAATCAAAAATCAAATATATATAAGCAAATACTATAATATTGAAACGAAAATTTTTAGTGGTTCTTTAAAAACTGGGAAATTTTGTAAATTGTAACTTTTGGTTCTTCCGTTTCAATAGGTTGCCGACCCCTGCACTACTCCAAAAACGTTGAAAATTAAAACTATAAGATAAACAATTCGGTACCCCGACAAGGGATTATCAACCCGCCTTCTGTGGGCGTGGCTCATGGCGTCGGGCGGGCATGCGCAGTCGGCAAGTCACAGAATGTAGGGAATTATTTTGGAACACTGAAAATCTTACTGGATCGCCTATTTCAAAAAATGATAGGTAAGTGACTTATGAAATAAAAAAATGTTTGAATGCAAAGATATGCACACAATTGTTTGCCAAACTATAGAATTGTTTCAGATATAATAATAGTTTTTTCTAACGAATCTTAGTTTTACCGCGATACGGCGAAGGAAGTATCTCATAACCTAAAAATGCAAATTTCGATGTATTATTTAAAAAAATATATGAAGGAATTGTCCTTTGGATACAATTCAAGCATTGTTGGAAGAACATTCTTTGATCTCTCTGATGGTTGTCAAGATTGAAAATTTGTGAAAATACTTGAGGTTGCTAAGCAACCGATTTGATTGAAAATCGTGCAAAAATATAAAATAACGAAAAAAACTAATCGAATTGAAAAAAAAAAAATTGTCGCCGAAATGTAGTTGTGCGCTTTGCAAAGTAACCTGTGTACCAAATTTCATGGCTGTGCGATAAGTATTATTTCCCGCTACAGACCGCACGTACAGTAGCACCATCTTCTATTATGTAAGACACTTAGAAACAGAACGTTTCGCAACTATAATTGTCATGAACAATTGTGATTAAAATGCAATTATTTATTCAGTAAAAAGTTATACGCTTTTCTGTTGATTTATATAAAAAAAAAAATTTGTGGGGGGGAGAAGGGGGGTCGCTTTCATGAGTGAAAAAATTTGATATTTATGGTATATTCTCTAATTACTCGCAGCAAGATATCATTTATTAATAAATAATCACATGACCCAGGAATGAAAATTTTTTAAAAAGAAAAAAACTTGATAAAATGAAAATGTAAAATCTAGAACAACGCAAAAGAGAAAAATAAAATCATCTGCAACAAGAAAAAAAGATTTCACAGAGAATACGATTATGGATGTCACAATTTATAATGAACCAACTTGTAATTGTTTTATTTTATTTCCAATGAAGAAAATAAAAGTATTAAATATATCTAGAACGACGTATGTTATCGTCTTATAAATGATAACATTCGCATTTAAATAAAAATCTCATATTAAATACCTATTTTTGTAACAGTTTTCTTTGTCATTCTGTTTTTATAATGTTTATTCGATTTTCTAAAATAAATGTTCAGAAAATGAAAAACATTATACGTGGAATCCGAAAATTAATAGGTCTCTGATTTTCTTCGATTGAAATAATCACACAAAATTTTATTCGATTCATTCAAAATAATAAAAAATAATAATATATCTGCAGAATATTGTAATAATGATGTCTATTCATTTAGGATTTAAACTGTCTTTTAAGTATTCACTTAATTGATAATAGTGAGTTTATTTACTTTTTCTGAATTGTTCCAGTTTAGATCAGAAACATAAAATATCTCAAGGACAGCATCTTATCATCTTATAAGTGATGCCATTTACGGTCATTAAATATACATTTCCTTTACAGTTTCATATGTTATGATGCTTATATTACTTTTTTTCGACTTTCAAAGAATTTGAGGGATAAAATAAGGGCCATTCTTTGGTCCGTTCATTCCAGAAGGCAACAAGTCTCTGGTGTTTACCGATTGAAATTAACATACCAAATTTTATTCAATATTATAAACTTGTTTTAAATATATTGTACCCACAGAGAGATAGGCAAGTGGGTAAAATTGTCGTTTCGTATTCAGAAATGCTCAAAACGCATATAACCATCAAGATACAATGGTTTGATTTTTGTCTCATCACAATTATAGATCTGCAGAACATTCAAACATTTTGCAACAAATTATTGCAGTTCTTCAAAATGATTTCAAGAAATTCAGAACAATTTTATATTTAATATTTATTTGTAATTAAACCCCTGATTACATATAAAACTCCTGATTAAATTTGAACTACTGAAGTTGTCACCAGCCACTCCCCAACTTTAATGCCTTTTTTCTCAAAGACGTGATTTTTGAAATTTTTATAAATTTAAATTGATATAAGTCAAATTCTACTGCACGGATATGAATGAAATTTGGAACAATTGTTATATACAGGGTGTCCCAAATTAAACTACACATTTCCGAGAGGGCTACAGCAAAAACTATTCATCAGAAAGTCATGAGATTTTAGGAGTGTCGTAAGGAGACGAAGGGAATTTTTTCTAGAGCAAAAAAAGTTAGTTAAAAGAAACACCAATAGAGGGCGTATAATACCTTTATACAGAATATATAACATGAACTACACAATGTATCCGTCTAATGAGGACAAAACATGTTCAATATGATGGTCACCATTGCCTGCTACCGTCTGGAATCGTAACATAGCATGTTCATTCAATGATTGATTGCAGTGTATGAGTCGGAATGTTACACTCATGGCGTGCTATGCTGTCTTTAAGATAGGACAGAGATCTTATGGGATCACGGTACACCAAGTCTTTGAGATATCTCCAGAGCCAAAAATCGCATGGATTCAAATCTGTTGATCTTGCAGGCCATACCGTAGGAAAATTATGGCTGATGATTCTGTCATCAGAAAAGTGGCTCATGAGTACTTATTTCACACAAGTGGCTATGTGTAGAGGCATAAACACTATTGTTTACATTGCATCTTGCATAACCACTATTGTTTTAACACATTGATGTGCCTGCAGAGCAGGAATGATGAAATTCTCCAATAAGGATGCGTAACGTTGCTTGGTGACAAAGCACATTACAGGACCTGTGGGTCTTAGCTCTTCGAAAAAAAATGGTCCCAAAATGAACATGGCAGTAAGACCACACCATACCGTTACCTTAGAAGAGTATAACGGAACTTGTAGACACTCATGTGGGCAAAAAACCCTATCAATAACGACCTATACTGGTGGCTTTTGGAACTAACTCTTTTTTTTTTTGCTCTAGAAAAAAATTATCCCTCCTTACGACACTCCCCAAATTTCATGACTTTCTGATGAATAGCTTTTGCTGTAGCCCTATCGGAAACATGCAGTTTAATTTGGGACACCCTGTATATACTTTTCTTTTAATTTGTCTTCAGCAATTGCTGAAATATTTGTTTGTTTTTTTATTATGATTTTCGAAAACAATATTTGTGGTGTAAAAACACGTTTCTTTATATTATTTTTTATTAAATTGTTTCTGATTCATATTTGCAAAAACTCATACAGTTTTTGAGACCAGTTACTTCCTTAGTTTATTGTTATATTCTTCTTTATTTCACAGCTTTTTATTCATTGGTATTTTAAAAGTAGTTTGATCAAAAGTTATTTACATTTAATTGATGTAGTTAATGCAGTTTTCCGAAACCGGTTGTTTGCCGTTTCTTTATCTTCATTATTTTCTAATTTTTTTAGACTGTGTCTTCAGTTATTTTTCGCAGAAATTAAAAAAAAAAGTGTTTTTTTTTTAGATTTTGAAGACATTTATTTTATTTAGCTCTCGAAGCAGCTTGGTTTTTTTTCATTTTTGTTATATACTACATAATCTCATAATCTTATTCACAAGTACTTTTCCGAATAATTTTGTGCTTCTCTCTAAAATAAATAAATTAGTTAATGATTTGGCTCATGTTGCTTCAGACACCGGTTGTTTTTTATTATGTGCTAGAAATTCATTCGATAACTATAGAGTACTAAAATATTTTATTTAAAGGCGAGCATTTTTTGCGATTATCACAGCCATGGCTGTCTGTGTTGTTCGTATTGTCGGCCAGGGTGAAATAAAACTTGGCGAGTTTTTAAGCAACCATGCCTAGTTCACTTTAATGCCATAGCCAGTCAAAGCTATCAGGTGTCGTTAGTAAGTCTCGTGACCTATTCAATCTATTCTGATTTGCTGAGGCCTGGTTAGGCGCAACTATCTAGATTTATCAGTATTCAGTATTATTGAGTGTAATTACTTCAAAATTAAAAATAATTTTTTTATTAAGGCTATATTTTATGAATATTACTGGTTTATATGAAAGGTATTAAAAAATGTTTCATTTTCATTGTTTGCAATCACTGAGGGCGATATTATAAAGGTTTCAATTTTTATCTTAACTATCGGTTGTACAAATGGCTGCCGTAAAAAAAAAACTATTTCCTGTCGAGCCATAATTAAAATAAAATGAAATGTAGATTTTAAATGGCAAATTTAGTGCCAATATGAAACCTACACAGAAAAGTTATTTTAACTTCTGTATTATACTTGATCACTGCGAAAATAGCAATTTGGAATTACACTATCTGCTTTAACATTAGTCCCCTTTTTAATATTTACTGAAAATAAATAATACTGGAATGCCCCAAGGAAATTGAGAACGTGAGAAATGGGAGTGGTGAAATATGGGCGTGGTTATATACGTTATTGATGCGTTACTGTTCTACTATTCACGATTATTCTCCATTTTGTTGATATTCTCTATATAATGGTTATTTTTTATAATTGAACATATCTGTCAGAATTTTAAAACTTTTATAGGAGGCAGGCAGGTCCCGCCGTAACCTTTGTCCGGTCTTTTATGCAAAGTGAAGTGCAAGGCTCTCTTTACAATTCATAGAGGATATACAATTGAAAAAAATATCGTATAAATAAAGATTAAACTCACATAAGTGTTTTTTTTTTTAAAGTTCGGTTTTATAGAGTAAAAATCAGCTTACCTACAAAATGAAGCAAAATGCATTTAGAGGCAATACGTATGATATTTCTTACCTGAAAAGGAATGATAATTATGAGTATAGAAATATCAATTACACTAAACATACAACTAAAATAAATCATTATATTTTAAATTCGACTTTCCTTCTGTGTCTCTCTTCTTATATTGAAAAAAAAAAAAAAAAAAAAACCGTGCGAAAATTTTACACTGCATTGCAAATAGACGATAAACATACATTTCTGGAATTTTACATAAAACTAATATGAGTCCATAGCTAAGCAAAGCTGGCGTAGACCTTTGATTTAGGCCTTATTGATTACATATTAATTAATAAAATGTAACAATGTGAGTATCGACAAAGGTTTAAAGAGTCGGCGCCGACTTTTCTGTGATTGATTGTTGGCAGAAACGTCACAAAGATGGCCGTGGAAAATTACACGTCTTTTTGTTTACTAGGACGAATTACTTTCTATTTTTGTTGCTTGTGTCCTAAATAAGATTCCGCAATTCAAAACCATGCCACTCTATTACAAAACACCAACTCAGTTTCACACTGGTCCACAAATGTCGAAATGTAAAACTGAAAGATAAATGATACGGTACCCTGACAAACGACCCTCTGTCAGCCCTCTGTGGGTATGACTTAAATATATCCGTCAGGTTGGCATGCGTAATTGACAGGCCACAAAAGGTACGATATTTTGAGACAGTGAAAATCTTATAGGATCACTCGCTTCAAAAATGATTGCAAAATAAATTATTTATGAAATAAAAAAAATTGTTAGAATGCAAAGATGTACACCTAAAGTTTTGCCAAACTATAGAATTGTGTTAATCTTTGTTTTTTGGATGTGGCGAAAGAAGAATCGCATAACCTAAAAACCTTTCCTTGCTTTTGGGAATCCCAATTTAGTTGGTTAGTCCTTCACATGAGTTCGCTAGCTTTTACTCAAGCTCAAGGCCCTGCGCAGCTAGGGGCGTTCCTATCCCATCTTATCTTTTTCTATCTATCCTGGAAGTATATATTGAGACGGGGTGTCCAAATTAATACTTACTACGACTCCGCCTCCGTCCGCCCATACTGGGCAGTAAGGCACCTAGCCTTACTGAGCCGTTCGAAGGTGCGTGACGTAACACATAGACGTAGAGAGATATGTCAATCAAGAAGGAGAGATTCACGCTATTATTTAGTTGGATATTATTTTGTAAACAATTTAAAGTTATTTGTTGTATTTCAGAAAGAGGATTTTCATTAATTTGCCATTTATATTCTAAAACACAGACATTTAATTTTTTTTGTCTTCATCGTATGCCGGGGTTTACTTCACCATGGCCCGCCTTCGAAACCACCCATACTCAATTTGGACACCCCGTATCAATATATGCATGCTGGAAGTTCACTGGGGCTCCAGTTTCTTTCTTTCTGGGGACTTGGGGAAGGGCTCGATTTCGGTAGTCGCCCCCACCCCACCCCACCCCAAAGCACAGCTTAGATTTAGATTCTATCCATTTTATGAAACTTATTTTCCTTTATCTCTTCGCTGGAAGTTTAAAGGGAGGATAATATCCTCTCTAGGGTACTTCTCTGATTCCAGTCTTGAGATCAATGGCGTGTTCATAGAGGTGGTCCAGTGGGTCCGGCCCACCCCCTCCCGAAATGAAAGTTCTGGATACGTCCTTGCCTGTGCTCTCGTGTTTTCTCGTTCAATTGTGATCTAGTATCAATTTAGTCAAGTTTTAGTCAAGTTTAGTTGGTTTTTTTCAATTTTTTTTGGACTGAAAGTTCACTATACTTTGCGCCCCCCCCCCTACCCGATGAAATTTCTGGATACGTCCTTGCTTGAGATAACCTAAAAAAAGAAAATTTCGATGTATCTCTCTATCCTTAAATTAAAAAAATAAGCTAGGTGCAGCTGCTGCCTAAATCCTTTTAAAATAGAGACATTTTCTCTCAAGGCTAGCGCCGAACCTATGGCATCGGATTATTTGCAATCTGGCGTAATGATTTAGAATAAATACATGGCTATGTACCGCCTTCTATTTTGGTTACAAACGAATAATATATATATATATATATATATATACAGTTTTGTAGTGAAAATATTTTTACATTAATTTTGTATGAAAGTATGAATTCATGTCATTTATCTTCAAAATGTAAACTTTCATTGTTGTAAATGTTATTGGCATTTCAAAAGAATTAATATTTAAATGATTTAATTTTCAATGCTGAAAACGCTGTTGCCAGTTCAAAAGAAGAAATATTTAAATTATTGATTTAAACACGCGATATTCTTTTTTATCATTGTATCTAGGACAATAGGCAAAACGTGTATAGCTCGCGATACAAGATTTGGGGATAGGGAGTACCAGTGAACAAAGGACGGCCGCAACGGCTCCGTACGCTTGCGTAGCATACGGAATGAAAAGCGAGTTACGGGGGGGGGGGGGGGGGGGTTCTTCTCCCACTCAGACAACCCGACCTACCTGAAAGTGCAAAGCATCTGTTTGGATGATCTGGAAGTGCCACCCAATTTAGGCCGGAACCCAGTAGAATGCCTAGGTATTATATACAATGCCTAGGGAAAGTATATAATAATTCTCATATTTCATACTTTGCCTAAAAAAGCCGGTATTCTATAAAATGCCTAGGTATTCTATAGAATGCTGGCATTTCATACATTGCCGGTAATATAACCGGCAATGTATGAAAACCGGCATTCTATAGAATACCGAAAACTGGTCGGCAATCTATGAAACGATTAACATTTCACACATTTCCTAGGCATTCTATAGAATGCCAAATGACAAACCGGCAAAGTATGAAATATATCTCCGATTCATTCCTTTTTTCATACTTTGCCTAAATAGCATTTGTCGTTCTATAGAATGCCTAGGTATTATATACAATGCCTAGGGAAAGTATATAATAATTCTCATATTTCATACTTTGCCTAAAAACGGCCGGTATTCTATAAAATGCCTAGTTATTCTATAGAATACCGGCATTTCATACATTGTCGGTAACATATATATGTTACCGTTAAAGTATGAAATCCGTTATTTCATAGAATACCTAGTTATTCCATGAAATAACTGATCGTGTCCGTTAAAGTGTAAAACTCTCTTGTATTTCATGGTTTAACTAGTTATTTCATAGAATAACGATCTGCAGCCCGTTAAAGTGTAAAATAATCTATATCATATATCTCGCTTTCTAGTATAAGGTACATTTACGTTTCGTTTAACAATATGGAAAGTAGCGGGAAAAAAACGTTAATTTCTAATTCAAATAAAAATAATTTTTGAAGGACGGCAAAAATACCAAAGCATAAAACAACGAGAATACTTTTTCGCCATACTCTCAAAATGTCAACGAGAAATACATTTACCTTCCACCCCTACTGCATTTATGAACTATTCCAGGCCATAGGGAGAGAATTTGTTTAGCGTGTTGGCGCCAGTTCATTCCGGTTAATTGATTGCTTGCACGTACAGTGCCGGCTGCTGTTCGTCAAATACTGTTCTCACGTATCAGGTTTTGAGATACATTTATTTTTTTAAGTTTTATAATTTAGTCATTTGTTATTACGTTAATTTAGTCATTTGTTATTACGTTAATTTAGTTTGCTTACGTTAAAGTGCAATTATTTTTAAGACCTTAAATTGCCTTGAACCATGAATTCTTTAAGTGATAACGAAAAAAATGCTGCAATGGAAGAAAAGTTTTAATCTTTACTAAATAAGCGTGATGTGAAAGAGAACAGTTCTTTGCTCACCCGTGAAAAATTATTAAGTTTGATAGCTGATGTAAAGAAATCTAAAACATCAGATAAGAAAGTGCCACGTGATTATTGGTTACTTCATTACGATGTCCTTGAAGTTCAAGGAGTAGAAAAATTAATAGTCCCAGTAACAAATGCAACACCAGATGTAATGTTTTATTGCTCAAGTGATTCTTTGTTTGACATTTTGTACAAAACTCATTTATCTATTGGGCACGGTGGTAGAGACCGAATGATAAAAGAACTTAATCGTCGTTACAAAAATATTACGCAAAATGATATTAAGATTTTCCTGAATTTTTGTGAATCTTGTCAACAAAAACGCAAAGCGGGCAGAAAAGGTGTTGTTGTTAAGCCCATGATTTTTTCACATATGAATTCAAGATGTCAGGTTGACCTCATAGATTTTCAATCACAACCTGATGGAAACTATAAATTTATTTTAGTTTATCAGGATCACCTTACAAAGTTTGTGGTTTTAAGACCTCTTCAAACAAAGAGAGCAGAAGAAGTTGCAGGACAGTTGCTTGATATATTCCTGTTGTTTGGAGCTCCATGTATATTGCAGTCGGACAATGGAAGAGAATTTTGTAACAAACTTATTGATGACTTAAAAGTAACTTGGCCAGAGCTTAAGATCGTGCATGGCAAACCAAGACATAGCCAAAGCCAAGGCAGTGTTGAGAGAGCCAATCAGGACATAGAAAATATGTTGACGACTTGGATGCAAGACAACCAGTCAACTTCGTAGAGTAACGGGTTAAAATCTATCCAGTTTATGAAGAACAGAGCGCTCCATTATGGTATTAAAAGGTCCCCCTACGAGGCTATGTTTGGTTGTGCAGCTAGAGTTGGACTGTCAACAACTGCCATTCCGAAAGAAGCACTTAATTCGTTGGTCGACGAAGATCAATTACAAAATACTTTGACTGCAATGAATGTTTCTTCTCAACCTGATAATGAAAAAGTAGTTGAACAAACAGTATTAAATAATCCCATTACGAAAGTATGTGTTGTCTGTTTAAAAGAATGCAGTGAAGATATGGTTTGCTTCAAATGTATGGAGCCTGTCCATATATCATGTTCGGAAGATTATGTTTCAGAAGATGAAGTTGAGCAGAAAATCTGCAATCTGTTTTAATGAACTTAATGTTCAAAGAGAAAGAGAAAAGTCTAAAAAATGTTTAGAAATTCAAGCGAAAAAGATGAAATGAATGTCGGATAAATCTCATTGTGAAGCCTCTGTGGGGTTTACCGTCCGTATCCCAGTGCCTGAAGTTGACAGAGGAAAAGGTGATGCCAAATCTATTTTAGCTATCATCATAAAAATAACCGAAGAAGGATTTTTCCAATTGGGCACAAGAAACGGCCGCATAAAACAATTATATTCCTGATCCCAGTTCAGTGTCTGCTAACAAAAATTAATTAAAATCGAAGAAGTACCGGATGTAGAAATATCGCTCCGGTCGGTTGCTACAGCTCAAAGTTTAGGCACTGGTCAGGGATTTAAAAAATGTTCGTGTAAAACCCAGTGTGTCAACAAAAAATGTTTTTGTTTTAGAAATAATGTTCTTTGCAATTCCAAGTGTCATTTTAGTAATCCTTGTTGTAACAAATGATTTTATGGTACGTTTCCATAAATACCATTTATACGCTGCATAAATTAGATAAATTGCTTCTTTTTCATTTTAATTGTCTATCATTAGTTTATTTATAGAATACCTAGTTATTTCATTTTAGATAAATTGTTTATTTTACACTTTAACTGCCTCTCATTAGTTAATTTATAGAATACCAAGTTATTTCGTAGAATAACTAGTTAAAGTGCCAAATTATTAACATATTACACACTTTAACGGACGCGATCAGTTATTTCATGGAATAACTAGGTATTCTATGAAATAACTGCATTATATACTTTAACGGTAACATATATACTTTTCTTTTTTGTCTTCAGTAATTGCTGAAATATGTGTTTGTTTTTTTATTATGATTTTCGAAAACAATATTTGTGGCGTAAAATCATATTTTTAATATTATTTTTTATTAAATTTTTTCTGATTCATATTTACAAAAACTATGAAGACTATTTATTTCTTACATATTTTTATGTTAAAAAATGTTCAAATTAAAATTTTAGAAAAACTATTTTTCTACTTATATCAAAAGGAAAACATGTCAAAATTTTGAAATTTTAATTTTAAAAAAATAATTTTTTATAATTTTTAAAATTTTGAATATCACATTTTGTTTGCTATACTTAATATTTATCTGAATACGAAAATTTACAACTATAACTTCAAAATTGCAGATTTCAGCAATTTGGGTATCATACCTCCTTAAGTTGCTTACATCTAAAACACCGAGATTTGCACTTGAATAATCAGTTAAGTCTCGAATTATATATTTACCATGTTCTTAAGGCAGATGAGTATCGGATCCTCATATTATTATTATATTACTAGAAGGTCTGCTAGTCATATGACAGAATGTAAAATTTGCAAAACATTACTTCCCATTGTTCCCCAACATTACTCCCCCCCCCCCACCACCATACACACACAATTTCATCTGGATACTCCGACTCTAGATGTGCAATTTTATCAAATTATGAAATTTTTTTATTAACTTGCTTTGCGGTATATGTATTAAACTTATCAATATATCTGATGAAATTTTACATTCAAGTTAATTTATAAACTTGCCTGGCGGAACGTAATTACGTACCTGATTATGTATATTTCCATGTATTATGTTCAAACCTCACCAATCATTAAACATCTTTAGAATCACAAGTTTATTTAACCTTCTAATTTATTTAAACAAAATAAAATATCTCGTTCTTGTGCACCCATATTTCACCAAGGAGTAAGTAAAGACACTGAGCTGCAACAATCGTGATATTTTAAATATTGCTGCTTTCCCAGCCATTGAAAAATCCAGGTTAAAAACTAAGCTATCGAAATTATAACCACTCCATCCCAAAACCAATTATATACACTTACAAGACATTTAAAGAGCTACAAATTATTGCTTTTTGTTCATAGTCTTAGTTTTTATAAGCATTACAAACTTGTAAAACGAAAAATGTTTAATCTTCTTCAACTTGACAAGACGATTACTCGAAAACTGAGTCAGTAAGGTTCAATAAATTAGCTTTTTTTTTTCAAAAATTAGATTTAGAAACTAAATTTGCTAATACATATTTTTGTCGCTTACTATTTATATCTATCTTTTGAAATTTGAGTGAAAGTAAGAAAAATTAAAAAGTCACTCGCTCGGATAGATGCTTTAAGTGTTTTCTAAAAAGTTCTAAAGTATTATTCATAATCTGGATCAACAAAACAAGAAAAAATATGTACATTTTTATATATATCAGGTTCTGAGAAATTGACGTCCAAAGTGTTTGCATTTTTCGTAATGCTCCGATTTCCCCCACAGATACCTTAAACGTAGATGCAATTCACATAATAATAATAATAATAATAATAATTATAATAAACCTCCAAGAAAAGGGTATCAAGTTTACACATCGAGTTTCAGCTGTCACAAAATATTTCTTGTTTCTGAAATAGAGCGCCATCACAGTAAAATCGATCTTAGGCAAATTGTCTTATTCCCTTTCAAAAACTAGGATCAAAACCAGGATCTATGGTTTCAATAAAATAAAATAAAATAATCAGCAAATGATCTAAATTCAAACAGACCAAGTACAAAAGTAAAATTTCAAGTGTACACAAAATTAAACCCCTACTACCCTGCAAATATCTCAAGGCAAAACCTTCGACCCAAAACGCGATAGAATGTTGCATCATAGGTTGAACAGGCCATGTGACGTCACAGCCAATCACGGACCGTTTTGTGTTTGAGTAAATTTTTCGTTTTTTTATTTCTTGATATTTAAATAAATAATTATTTTAAGAGATTTTCGCTTGGATATTTGAAATCAGAAAAAAAAAATCTCTAAATGTCGAGTGGTTTTAAGAGCTTTCTAAAAAAAAAAAAAAATCGGAAATGTCCATTGTTAAACATGAAATAAATTTAGAATATACAGCATGAGTAAATATTTAATTGGTCGAACCAACTTTCAACTTCTCTGAGATTGATTGCTGGTAGACACATCACACTGATGACCAAAGATTGGATTACTAAAAATATTAAAAGACTAAAATAATGAGGCCCCTGGGGTTGAAGATTACAGCGAGCATGGGTGAGTGCAGCCCTTAGTGAATATTGATAATTAAGTGGGAGATTTAGAAATTTAGTATTTTGTCTAATGGTTGAAATATTTCGAGAATTATACGAATATCAAAACTTCGATTGCAATAGAGAATTAAATAAATAATTAAATGGCGACAGTTTTAAAAAATGAGACAGTTCAAAACAGACAGCTTCAAAAATGAAACACTTTCGTTAGGATAAATGAGACAGG
Source organism: Amaurobius ferox (assembly GCA_951213105.1). Taxonomy (NCBI): domain Eukaryota; kingdom Metazoa; phylum Arthropoda; class Arachnida; order Araneae; family Amaurobiidae; genus Amaurobius; species Amaurobius ferox. The sequence continues at coordinate 53,044,613 of OX578152.1, forward strand.
GCAGTCTTTCTAGCAAAAGCAAGAAAATGACTATTTTAGATGCAGAATAATGTGGAGTTTTTATGTGAATAATTATGTGGATTCTTTATATGGATTTTATAAGTTCAATCTTTCTCGGAAAGTTCTCGGTACATAACTTTCAGAGAGTCCGAAATCAGAATCATTTAACTAACGCTCTTTTGAATAAAAATGTAACTTCTGAAATTTGAACATACATACATCTCAGTGATCCAAGGTGTCAGAACAACTGGAGATTCTATGCCGTGCGCCATTTACTGCCGATGCCATTATCAAAGTTTGGAATTACATATCCGTTTACTACAATGGAATCTGGCAACTGTAAAAAATCTCTCTGGAATGAGATAAAATTCAACCAGAAATGTCCCGCAAATGTAAAATATATTTCAATAGAAATGACTGAATGGATAGGTCAAGGAATTCTTACATTCCCTTTTTTACATTCCATGCATGAGAAACCAAATATATTTTAAAATTTAAGAATTGAATGTAGTTTTGAGGGTAAAAATTATATATATTTTGATATGAAATTAATTTTGAATAAGCGGACAGATTTTTTTTGTATTTGTAAATTTACATTTTTGTACTTCAACAATTGCATCTTTTTAGTATGAAAGTATTACTAGTCTAATTATACATACTTTGACTGATTTTTAAACAAAAGATGTCAAAGATATCCAGAAATAACATCTTTTCATTAAAGTAAAGCTATTTAATGCTTCTATGCATTAAACATAAAATGAATAATAATGTTTTGCAAAAAGTGTTTTTTTTTAAAATCATAAATACTAATTATTATATTCTTTGTTTTAGATTAGACAAAATATTTGTATTCTAGTATTTTGTGCCTAATGGAAGTATATTTGTTATTTCAACATGTATATTAATTTATGAACATATAGGATAATATTTGTTTTTGAAACTGAGAAGAAATGATTTAAAGAATCTTCAAACTGGAAGAAATTTTATTGTATTCAAATGCAGTTTTTACCGCCGTATGCTTAATTTGAGTCCGAATTTCTATACGGTTTTCTTTAAATTAATCCTAAATATATAATCTGATATATATAATAAAATTAAATATTTTTCGATGGTTAAAACTGTTGCAAGATGTGGTTTGAAATAATTACAACAAGGTGACACGTCTAATTATCAAATGTAAACAGTCTTTAAAACAAAAACAAAAGGCTTATTTCAACGTAAAACACGTAAATTACGTTTAGTGAGACTGAGCCCTTTTGAGCGTTATACGCTCCTGATCAGAGGCATGAAAACAGCGCCTGATTAACTGGTGTGTGATTCAATTCGACTTTTTCTTACCAGAATCCATTTTCAGTAGCTTTTTTTTTTCAAATTTTACAATAAAATTTTTGAAAAATCGGTTTCGTGTGTCCAACTGATTACAATTATAGCGTGTTACCCTGAAAAAATATTTCAATTGATACCACACATGACAATGTATCCCCGGGTAGTTACTTGCCCCCCCCCCCCTCCCCCCGAGGGGGGCTAGTGCCGACACAAACATGAAATTGTATTGGGGCTATTTTTCACAGCAATGATTGAGAGTACAAAGTATCGTGATCATTGAGCCATAAATAAACCCTTTTATGCATGATCATATCAAATTTTGTCCTATGCTGCCATGATAAAAAAAAATATATATAATTTCAAGCAAATTTCGAAATTTTTTCTAGAATTTCAAAAGAAAATTCTATCTAGTTCTAGAGTTTTTGATAACAAAGACGGATATAAAATTTCGTGAAAATCCATCAATATTTGTAGCGGCTATCTTATACACAAAAACTCCAACACAGACATACCCCCGGCCGTCCAACTAGTTACTCTAAGTCCTCTGGACGAGTCGGACGGTCTGGGTCTTCAACACAGACATACCAGCAGGCAGACAGACGTCCACTGTGAGGCAAGTCCATTGGTTAGCGAGCGGGGATTTCACTCGAACGACCCGAGTTCAATTCGCGGCCTTCCTAAACTATCTCAGTGTTCACGCGGAGTACGGGCACGTTAAATATGTGGGTCTGTAAGTCCTTCTGAGATTTTGACGTTATGTAAAGTAGGGGAACGCTCCCTGTAGATGCCACTCCTCCCTGGGTACCGATCTAAAATGGATGGCACTTTCCGGCCGTCCAAATCGATACCTTTTACACCTTGTGGGTCCCTGGGCGCGGTAGCCCATTGGTTAGCGCGCTGGAGTTGCACTCGGTAGGCCCGGGTTCGATTCCAGTCACTGCCAAAACTGCCGCCGTGTTCATGCGGAGTGCGATCACGTTAAACATGTGGGTCCGAAAGTCCTTCCGAGAGGTTGGTGGTAGGGGAAGGAGGGTACGGTCCCTGTGGATGCATCCCCCACTGGGTTCCGGTCTAAATTGGGTGGCACTTCCCGACCGTCCATGAAGTTACCTTACACCTTTCTGGTAGGTCGGACGGTCTGGGTTTCAACAACAACCTTGTGAATCCCTGTCACACAAAGAGCTACTGAAAGCCTTCGGGTCAGTCGTGTGGTCTGGGTCTTCAACTTTCTGGTAGGTCAAACAGTCTGGGTCGAAGAAGAAGACAGACAGACGGAAATCACTCAAAAATAGTCAAAATGTGTTCAGGAGGTCCTAAAACATATATCAGCATCAAAATTTCGAAATCGAAAATTTTAGTGGAAACAATACTTTCACTGTGTTACATAGTATTAGAAAGTAACAAGAAGCAAGTTCTGACAAGAAACAAGACGTAAATGACAGGAACCTGAAAATTTCGCTTTTAGTTGAAATAAAGCCTTTGTCTGCTTCAAAACAGGGTGTTTATGTAGAATTAGTATTAATATTGCAAAATATAGAGAGCAGTGCACGTTTGCGTTCTATAAATGAAACTGTTTGCTTTTGAACAAAAACGAGATACAACTGCTAATATTTCTTAAACATAAAATATTAACAAAGTAAGGTTATTAATGCAAATATTCTTTACAATATTTTTACGATTTAAATTTTTTTTTCGAAAATAAATATTGGATCCATTTTTTGGAAAATCAACAGTATTTTGCAATTAAGGATTGAAACAATTGTACGCAGTAGAATATTAATTTGAGAAAAATTGATACAATTGATATAAAATGAAATAGCAGGTACTCATGTGAAAATGATAATTTATATATGGTATATTTCGTCAAACTAAATGTTGAATACATAAACTAAAAGATGCTTTGTGGGCAGCACATGACTTTCCTTATATAACGGAATGAATTTACTACATTTACAGCCAAAAAAAAAAAATAGGTTATTCTGATAGTAGATACTTATATTATTTCCAAGATATTGAATTTTCGTCAATTAGTCCTCATTTTCATTGATTTAGCGTCATTTTTATCCATTTGGCGAGATTTTCGTTAATTTGGCTACATTTAAAACGAGCGCCAAGTTCGCAACATTCCGCCAAATTCGTCGCCAAAATCTCGCCAAGTGTTATGAACGGAGAAATAAGTTATTCTTATAGCAGATAAATGACTTTTGGCGTTCAAATACAAATGTATTACTCAAAGTATATTTTCTCATAAAGGGAACGAGCTAGATCCACGAGAATAATGTCACCAAATTTATCGCACGATATTGCATATGAAAAGTGAATATGTTTCTCAACATTTAATATATATTTTTTAATTTATGGGATTTTTTGATAAATTTATTTGAAAAATGTGCAATATCTCGAGAACGGTTCATGCTAGCGTTCTAAAATTTATGTCAATCGTTTTCTAAGGAAAAATTACATAAGAAATGTCTATTTGCGTAACTTCATTAAAGGTTTTGATTTTTTGATGATTTTTTCAAAATTTCACTCGAAAATTTAGAGGGGTTCTGAACATTCGATTGCGTTTAAAAACAATAGACTTCCAGTGTTCACGGATTGTGATTTTTGTACCATATTTCATTCGAATCGCTCCATTGTGAGATATCGTCTCCACAGTCTCAGTGATACACACACACACGCACACACAGACATCACTTCAAAAATGTTCGATTCGTGATCAGGGATGCCTGAAACGTGCTCTCCCGTCGAAAACCGTCGACCCCGTCACAATACTTTCCTTATACATTATGTATATAAGGAAAGTCATTTGCTTCAATCTTTATTGGGATACCCAGTTGCTCAAAGTTTTACTGGAATACTCAGTTGATTAAAATTTTACTGGAATACCCAGTTGCTTAAATTTGACTGGAAAGTTTCACTACTGTTGCTAACCTGTATATAACGGTTATAAAACAATATGTTCTGCGTCGTGCGTTATCATATTGTACTATTGCGTTATCTAATTTAATAAATAGCAAAATATTAGATGTATCATATAGCCTTTAATTATTAAAACTCATGTAAAAATGATAATTATGGAATATTCGCTTGAAAACGATGGTACTTATCGGAACATTCGTTTGAAATTCCCAATACATACACTGACAGGCAGATAAACATCATTAAAATTTATTGATTCATAGATGTTCCACTATTAATCAATAAATCTATATCTTCTTGTATTGATTTATGAATTGATAAATCTATATTTTCTTGTTAAATTAATGGACAAAGATGTTACATTGCAGTTGGGTTTCTGCACATTGCGGTGTGCACGGTAATGCAATCACAGACAGGTCGGAAAATTGCCACCCGCAATGGGACCAGTCCGCAGTGGGACCAGTCCCATTGCAGAAAGTCACCCTCTATGTGTTTTAGTAGGATCAAAAGAGAGGTGCATGGGTTCTGGTGTGATTCTTGGAATAACACTGAAATTAATCATCACCCTTTTCGTTTTCAATGGGATACAAATGATCTTATTTATTGCAGAAAAATCCCTAGAATAGTTGCCAATTTTACTGCTAAGGTCAGGGTAGGTCACACAGGCCTACTCGTATAGATTTCAATCTGATTCCAACAAGTGCCCCGTTTGCTTTGTGAACAACAATCTCTGGAGCACACCTTGTTCTACTGCAATGGATATAACATTTTTTGAACAGTTTTAACAAAAATTGTGTTCCTCTGTCTATTTTATCTGTCTTGTTTAATGTATATTTTATGTGTATTGATTTTTTCTTTTCTTATATATAGTAAAATGTATAAAGAAAGTATTGTGGGTCAAAAATAGAATTCGAGTTTTCGACGGGAGAGCACGTTTCGAGCATCACTGAACGCGAATCAAAGGTTTTTAAGGTAATGTTTGTCTGTCTCTCTCTTTCTCTCTCTCTCTCTCTCTCTCTCTCTCTGTGTGTGTGTGTGTGTGTCCGTGCGCTTGTAGAGACGATATCTCACGAACGACAGCTGAGATTCGAACGAAATTTGGTACAAAATTTAAAATATGTGAACACTGGAACCCTATTGCTTTTGAACGCAATCGAATGTTCAGAACACTCCTGAATTTTCGAATGAAATTTTGAAAAAATCCTGAAAAATTAAAATTTTCAATAAAGTTACGTAAATAATCGTTGCATATGTAATTTTTCATTAAAAAACTATTGACATAAAAATTAGAACGCTAGTATGAATCGTTCTCGAGATATTACACATGTTTCAAATATCCCGGCCGTCCAACTAGTTACTCTAAGTCCTCAGGACGAGTCGGACGGTCTGGGTCTTCAACATGTTTCAAATAAATTTATCAAAACATTACATAAAATTGAAAAAAAAATTAACTATTTAAAAATATTTTCGCTTTTCATGTGTAATATCCTGCGATAAATTTGTTAACATCATTCTCGTAGATCTAGCATGTTCCATTCACGAGGGAAGATACTTCGGGTACTAGTTTTTATTAGGACACCAATAGTCATTTACCTACAATAAGAATAACTTTTTTCTCGTCCATAATGCTTGGCAAAATTTTAGTGAGATATTTGGTGAAATATCGAGAACTTGGCGACTGTTTCAAAATATTGCTAAATTGATGAAAATGAAGCTAAATCAATGAAAATGACGGCAGATTAATGGAAATTCATTATCTTGGAAAGAAAATAAGAATAGATTATAAAAATAACCCATTTCTCCGTACATCCGCAGCGCTAAGCGAAACTTTTGGCAGGATGTCTCCAACTTGGCTACTTTTTCATATGGTGCCAAATTAAAAAAAATGTCGCCAAATTGATAAAAATGGCGCCAAATGGGAGATAATGATTTGCAAATTAATGAAAATGACGCCTAATTGATGAATTAATTATAAAAATATTTTGATATATAGACTATATTGTTTATTGAGGTTGCTATCAATATTAATAATTGTTAATATAGAGTTACGTGAATTGGGTACTTTGGGCATTTTAAAATAGTAATTGGGTACTTTGAAACAGTATTATAGATTGTCATCCGGAAAAGAGCCAAATGTACAATTCAACGTTAAAAACACTGTACCGAGGATATTTCCATCATTTTTTCACTGTGAAAGATGTAAATTTATTGCATTATCTACGGAAAGTCATGTGCTGCCCACATACGATTTATTAGTCTATAGAAAGCATCGTGAAATCGATCGCCAATCGCTGGACTCACATATCAAGCTGTGTGTATTGTATGTCAAAATCGTATACTTAATAAAATCCCAGAATCTGGGACTCTATTATAGTACTTTCTCTCTATATATACTATGTATTGTGTGAAATATATAGTATAAAAATTCTGCCTCAATAGTTAAGACATTTACTTTGCTACATTAGTTTTATCTTTATACATTTGAATTATTCACGACGAAGCTTTAGCTACGGAAAAATTTAGATATCTAAACCTTTATTTCCGCATAAATTCATTCAAGGCAAAATCATCTCTTTCTTAGACATTTTCACCTTCATCTATCTCGACATTTTAGTGTCAATTTGAGCGGCAATTTGAGCATTTGTGCGCTCGTAGCTTGATACGGATGATGCTTCACCCGTTTGGAATACCAGATAAGAGTTTTACAAAGGAATATGGAAATAGTAAAAATCGGCAAGATGGTATTCAACCAAAGAAGTCACGAGAATGAATGAGGTATTTGGAGAAAAGGAGAAGGATTTGGCGAATAACGGAATTTTCAATATGATAGAAATACATAATGTATATCTATTGTTTGCGTTACAACCGAATCCAGTGAACAGAAAAATAAGTACAATGGGGTCAAAACACCGCAAAAATAAAATTTTAAAACCATATAATATACTGATAAATTGAAATAATAGACCACTATATCAATATGTGTGGTCAAACCTTGTTTTTCTCATACCACAATCCATTTATAATTGATTGAGTGGATTTTTTTTTTGTTGCACATTTTACAAGAAAATGTGAAAAACTTATATTGACGGTCAAAATGATCACATATATAGCATAATCACATATGTAGCATCCATATATAGCATTTGTCCCTCATTTTAAAGGGCATGAAAAAATCTTTAGATTGGTACAAAGTTTGACAATTTACCGCGGAGGAGAGAAGGTAGTTTGCCCTCCCAAGGGGGGATAACGACGTCACAAACACTAAATTGTACCGCCGCTATTTTTCACTACAATAATTGAAACTGTTAAATTTCATGATTATCGAGCCAGAAGTAACTCCTTTTAAGCATACTTATGTCAAATTTTGTTTATGCTGCCATGTTAAGAAAATATAAAATTTTGAATAAATTTCGCCCGCTTTAAATATTTTTTATCTAGTTCTAGATTTTTCATTAACAAAACCGAATATAAAGTTTCGTGAAAATCTATTATTATTTGTGACAGCTTTTAGTGTACACACTAAATCGACCGCTGACAGATAGACGAACGTCACTCTGAAAACAGTCCAAACGTGTTCAGTAGGTTCTGAAACATATAGTGGTAACAAAAAATCTCGAAATCGGAGATTTTGTGAAAATAATACTCTCTCTAAACTTCGTATGGGAAAGTAAAAAAATGTCAGAAATTGTCTGCTGCCTTTAATACACCAAATGATCCGTTACAGACATCATTTTCATCAATTGAAGAACATAGCGTTTTCCCAAAATGAAATATTTTTTATTAATTTCTCATACTATATGATTTAGTTTGGAGAAAGTATTGTTTTTACGAAAATTTTCGAATTCAAGATTTTTGGAGCGCGATAGCTCAGTGGTTAGCATGTGGGGGGATTGCAATCGGACGACCCGAATTCGATTTTCGCCTCTGCCTAAACTGTCGCCGTGTTCACGCGGAATACGATCATGTTAAACATGTGCGTCCGTAAGTCCTTCTGAGAGGTTGGTGGTAGGGGAAGGAGGGTACGGTCCCTGTGGATGCCTCCACTACTGGGTTCCGGTCTGAATTGTGTAGCACTTCCCGGCCGTCCAAACTGACACCTTACACCTTCGGGTAGGTCGGACGGTCTGGGTCGAAAAAGAAGAATTCGAGATTTTGATGGCAATATATGTTTAAAGATCAGAAAATGTTTTCAGTATTTTTGGAGTGATGTTCGTCTATCTGTCTGTGGTCGATTTCTTGTGTATACCACAGCGATTACAAATACTAATGGATTTTCACAAAACTTTATATCCGACTTTATTATCAAAAAATCTAGAACTGGGTAATTTTTTTTAAATTCGAGCTAAAACATGGCAGCTTAGGACAAACTTTGACATAATCAAGCGTAAAAGGGTTTATTTATGATGATCCCGAAATTTAATAGTTTCAACCACGTTATTAGCCCGTAATTAGCCACGTTATTAGCACGTTATTACGGGAAAGTTACTCCCTTCCTGGGATACATCAATGAAAGAGATATGTCATTTTCATTGCTACCTTACACATATAAATACATCTCCAAACTTTAGACTACGTCTTGACAGTTTCATGCACTTTATTATCAACTTTATTATTTATACCGACTTTATTATCAAAAAATCTAGAACTGGGTAATTTTTTTTAAATTCGAGCTAAAACATGGCAGCTTAGGACAAACTTTGACATAATCAAGCATAAAAGGGTTTATTTATGATGATCCCGAAATTTAATAGTTTCAACCACGTTATTAGCCCGTAATTAGCCACGTTATTACGGGAAAGTTACTCCCTTCCTGGGATACATCAATGAAAGAGATATATCATTTTCATTGCTACCTTACACATATAAATACATCTCCAAACTTTAGACTACGTCTTGACAGTTTCATGCACACACAAGATGTTCTTGACACTAATAGAAAATTATGTGATATTTATTGGATCTAAGTGCATTGGTCTCAAATTAAGGTAGAAAAATTAAAGAATTCTTCCGAAACTAAAGTAAAGCGGGACAGAGCTCTGGTCTCGATATTTAGAGATCATGGATTCTGACCTTTTTTAACACTTTACAACATAGTTGAAAATTGTTTATGACTTTGTTCATTCTGTCTGTCTGTCTGTCCGTTAGCACGATAACTGCCGTAAAAATGACTTTATCAAAATGAAATTTTAGTATGTTTTTCAGACAGTCTATGGGAACTATGGGAATATAAATGAATAATATCACCCAATTAGTTTTGGATTGAACCCGGGTTGTAAAAATGAAATACATTGCACCCTATGGGAATTAATTTTTCAAATATTTTTTAAGCGAATTTAAAATTCCCAAATTGCTTCCAAAATTTTAGGAAATATGCAAATTATCCCATAAAATATATAAAAAAAAATGCAGTAATATATGTTTGGTATTTTTTTAAATAAAAACTATTTAATATAGGGAGAAAAACAAATTCAATTAAATCCTGACTCTTGCTATATCCTCCAGAAAGAAAACAAGGATATAATAAATATCTGTCCAAGAGTTGAATTATTTTATATATAAGAGACATTTCACATTTTAAAATAAATATGGTAGATAACAATTTTTCAATTTTTTAAATAAAATTAATTATTATAGTATTGTGATGAATGAAACGATTGGAAAATGTTTATGAATGAAATGCTGCTATTATACAGAGGCGATTTATATTTCGATGACGTCATTTCAATAAAGTTCATTTGTTTTCGATGAAGTTTTCAAATACAATAAATTATTGTAGTATTATGATAATTTTAAAAATATTACCGACCGAGCAATGTATCGCATTTTAGAGATGTTAAATCAGGCAATTTACATTTCAATACCATCATTTGAATGAAGTTCATTTTCTTCGATGAAGTTTTCAAATATAATAAATTAATATAGTACTGTGATAATTTAAAAAATATTACCGAGGAATGTATCGCATTTTAGAGATGTTTATATAAAATTGCATTGAAGTTGGAAAGTATTTCATAGTCAATGCTTTATGCATGATTGATCTTTCTTGGGTTTTTTTTTACATTATTTATTCAGTAATATCTGGAATATAAAATGTCGAATATTTCATCTTCAAATTTAGAATGGGAATTTTCAACAAGTTTAGAATTGCTATATATCTTCTTCCGAGACAATTCTTTGGTATTAAGCAAATTGATTTCCCCCAAGTTAGGCTTTAAATTACATCCATTTCGGTTTATGACGTTAGAACAATTGAAACATTTGTGCCTCCGTTATTTAACGCTGGCGCCATTTCCATTATTTAGAATTCCAAACGAATTTCCCGGGTAGGAATTTTCCAACCGTGAAAGTTCTCTAACGAGGTGAAATGCACCCGAAAAGATTCCTTGAATGAAGATATTTCAATGGAGAAGACGCTGTCTAGTCACGCCATGGAATATCTACATTCCTTGCAATATATAATGTATTTGCGTTCATGCATGATAAACTTTTCTAAGATTATTTAAACATTTCTAAGCGAATTTCCAAAGAGACTTTTAGAAAAGACTGGCAACCGTACAGGAACTTTAATGCGAAACCCAATTGAAAAGATTCCATATTGCATTAGTCACCATAAGAAAGGATCGTGCTCTCAAAGCAGATAACAGTATCCATGGAACGGTTTTGTGTTTATTATGCGTTGATTACATATAAAAGCTAATAAATGCAACGACAGCGATAAAACATGTTGCGTTGGCTTGTTAATTTTTTTTCTTTCCCTGCAATACACGGTAATGTATAGGGAAAGTATTGGAATCATGTCGAAAATCGCAACTCGAGTTTTCGACGGATCTACACGTTTCGAGAACTCTAGAATAAGAAAAAACTGTTTTTAGCGTGACGACTGTGTGTGTGTCTGTCTGTGTGTCTGTGCAATGCATGTATCCACCCCAACGCAAAAACTAATGGACCAAATTTTATAAAATTTGGTAGGTAAGACACTTGGATATTACCCTGAAGACCCCAGACCGTGCGACTCGCATATTGGGTTTAGAGTAGCTATATGCACGGTCGAGAAAGGATACCTCCTGCATTCAGGAGGCACCCAAGGTCTACCATCCCACCAAACGAACTTTTATTAAGGTCTAAAAATATTACAATTTATAATACATATTGTGATTAAACAGACAGTTTTACAATATATTTGAACTTGACAAGTACGTCCATTTTACAAAAATGGGAAAATGGTTATTGCGAATATAGATAGAAAGATTGAAAACTAATATTTAGAGTGAGGTATAATAAAATATAGATTAAAATGAAAGAAAATAATAAAATTTTAAAAGTAAAATTTAGAAAATATATAAAAAGAAAATATATGAAAAGGAGAAAAAAAATTTGCCGTATGAAAACAAAAACAGAAATTTAGAATAAAATTTAGAAAAGAAAAATAAGAAAAAATACAAATAAAAAGTGTCAAAAGAAAAAGAAAGATTCAAAAAATAAGAACAGTTAACATAGCTTTTTTTTTTTTTTTTTTTTTTTTTTTTTTAAAGAAAAAAAAAATAGAGGGAACACAATAAGTTCATATAAGTTAATAAGAATGAAATAAAGGGATTCATTGATCAAAATTAAATGAGAGCAGAATCTATACTCATAAGCTTAGGTCACTTTATTAGAAATTTCCATGGAAACAAGAATACAGTTTTTAATTTTATCTACTGAAGAGGGATTTGAACGAACTTTGGAGAACCAAATTGGTTTATTAGAGGGGGAAGGCTTGCAGAGATGAAATTTTTTAGAAAAAGGACAATCGAAAATGTAATGGTCAACATCACCGAATTTATTGCAAATACAGTTAGAGGTGGATTTAATTTTGAAAAAGTATAAGTAATCAAGAAAGGGGCCATGACCAGTAAGAAAGTAAATGAGATATTTATTAAAAATTTGTAAATTAGGATTCACGATAGGGAGGTAAGACAGGATTCTAGCCGGATCACCAGTCCTGGTGGAAATGTAATCATTAAGATAATTTTGCCAAAGATTAAGAATATGAGATTTACAAAATTTTGAGAGGAGCGAGTAAGGAAAGGGAATAGTAAGAGGGGAACCAGAGATAGCAGCAATTTTGGCATGGTAATCAGCAATTTCATTTCCAGATATGTTATTGTGAGCTTTTACCCAAGAAATATTGACAAGGTTTTTGGCAAGGAGAGCTTTGTATTTAATGGAGTTAAGATAATTAGATTTATTTTTTAATGAGTTAAGAGCTTGAATGGAAGAGAGGCTATCGGAAAAAATATTAACAGGGGTATTATTAAAGGAAGCCCAGTCAATAGCAAAGGAAATAGCGGTAAGTTCGGCTTGAAATACTGTATTCCTGTTGTCAAGTTTATAGGAGAGAACCTTTTCCAGAACATCATGTTTAAAAATACAGACTGAAAAACCAGTGTTTTTCAGTCTGTATTTTTAAACATGGATATTACCCTGGTGTTGATTAGTTTTTGGTACGATTCGTAATAACAGAACCCGCCATTTTTTTTGCGAAATGGCGCTTAAAAATTTGATTTATCCGCTCTAGCTAAAATACTAATTTACCAAATGTTACAAAATTTGGTAGATAAGTTACTTGCTGGATACTATGCTGATTAGATTTTGGTGTGATTGGGAAAAGAACAACCTGCCGTTTTTTACGAAATGGTCCGCCAAAATCGCCAAAATCTAAAAAAAAGACGAAGTAGTGTATGCTCAAATGTATCAGTTAAATTATTGTTTTATACGCAATTTTTGAAGAGGAAAATAATATAAGACACTCCATTATACTTTAGGACAAACCATTCTCAAGATATTTGAGATTTCTTGCATTTTTGTTACGCCGATTTCAGAAAAATGTCCGATTTCCAAATAAAAACAAAAATTGAATTAAAAATGGAAATTTAGTGTTATTTGGTTCAATTAAACTCAATCTAATGAATTATTAAAGAAATCAAGAAAATATGAATTTGAGTCTGCAGGGAAAGTCATGTGCTGCCCACATTAGATTTTTTTTTTTGCTAACATTTTCTTGCTGATACACTTCAACAACTGCTGTTACAATTCTTGCTGCCATTATGAAGGTAACGGCTAGTTCTTTCTGATGAGTGCATAATAATTGCGAAAACACGGTCTATGAATAATGATATTACCAATAGAGGAATTACTATCTTAACTTTGAAATCCCCTCTAAATAACTGGAGTACAGCTCAACTCGGCTTTCTCATACTAGAATTCATTCACTTTTAGTAGCTTTTTATTTCAAGTTTTAGAAGTAACATTTTGAAAAATCGATATCGTGAGTCCAAATGATTGCATTTTTAGTGTGCTACCCGTCACTTGAAAGGGATTAAAATTATTCGATTGATAACATAATTGACAGTACCCCCCGGGAGTAACTTGCCACCGGAGGGGGGGCTAATGACCTCATGAACAAAAAAATTGCATCGCGGCTGTTTTTCAAAACAATTAAATGAAACTATTAAGTGACATTATCCTTGAGCCAGGAATAAACCCTCTTAAGCATGATTATGTCAAATTTTGTCCCATGCTGCCATGTTAAAAAATTTTTAAATTTCGAATAAATTTCGAAGTTTTTGCTCGAATGTAATAAAAAAATTGAAATTCTATCTAGTTCTAGATTTTTTTTATAACAAAGTCGGATATATAATTTCGTAATAATCCATTGATATTTATGACTGCTATCGTGAAAGCAACAAAATTCACCACAGACAGACGGACGGATATCACTCCAAAAATCGTCAAAAGAAGCTCGGGAGGTCTTTAAACATATATTGGCATCAAAATCTCGAATTCAAAAATTTTTCGTTAAGACAAAATTTTTCTGTACTATAGTAAAGTATGAGAAAGTAGGAGAAAGTAAAAGTGAGAAAGTATAAATGAGAAAGTAGTATGAGAAATTAACAATGAGAAAGTAAAAACAAGAATGTTAAGTATCTTAAAAAGGCAGGTAGTGGTAACGAAATTTTCATTTTCTACCAATATAAAAAAATCTGATGTGGGCAGCACATGACTTTCCCTGCAGATCCAAATTCATATTTTCTGTATTTCTTTAATAATTCGTTAGATTGAGTTTAATTGCACTAAATGACACTAAATCTGCATTTTTCATTCAATTTGTGTTTTTATTTGGTAATTGGACATTTTTCCGAAATCGGCTTAACAAGAATGCAAGAAATGTCGAATATCTTGAGAACGGTTAGTCCTACAGCATAATGGAGTGTGTTATATTCTTTTCCTCGTAAAAAATTGCGTATAAAACAAGAATTTAATTGATACATTTGAGCATACGTAGTCCTTTTTTTTAGAATTGGGAGATTTTGCGGTCCATTTCGTAAAAAAAGGCAGGCTGTTCTTTTCCGAATTGTACCAAAATATAATCAACACCAAAGTATCTCACAAGTAACTTATCTACCAAATTTTGTGACATTTGGTCAATTAGTAGTTTAGCTAGGGTGGATATATAAAATTTTTGCGGACCATTTCGTAAAAACGGCAGCTTGTTCTTTTCCGAATCATACCAAAATCTAATCAGCACCAGAGTATCCTACGAGTAACTTATCTAAAAAGTTTTGTGAAATGCGATCAATTAGTATTTTAGCTAGAGTGGATACATGAAATTTTTTTCAGGCCATTCCGCAAAAAAAAAAGGCGAATTCTGTTTTTATGAACCCTACCAAAAACTTATCAGAACCAGGGTCTCACCCAAGTGACTTATCTACCAAATTTTATGAAATTCGGTCCAGTAATTTTTCAGTTAGAGTGGATACATACATTGCACAGACAGACACGCGCACAGACAGACACACAGACAGACACACAGACAGACACACAGACGTCACTCTGAAAATAGTTTTTTTCGTATTCTAGAGATCTCGAAACGTGTAGATCTGTCGAAAACTCGAGTTGTGATTTTCGGTATGATTCCAATACTTTCCCTATACATTGCCATGTATTGCAGGGAGAGTAATAACATCACTGATATACAAACAAATACTGATTTTGGAAGCTGCACTCGTGTCCCAGAATATTTTGTTTTTCATTAACTACTAAGCTCAAGAAAATTTAATTCTGTAATAAACTTTGTGAAAATAAGACACAATAAAATGTATCAACAATATTTCGATTGGTAACTATATATGCCCATAAGAACTATATCCTTGAATAATTCATAAATATAAATAACATTTAATGCGATTATTTTATTTGAAACGCAAATAAACTAATTACATTGTAAAGTTATTATTGACATTTTAGACATTGATGAATACAATTAATCAATGGATTCAATTTCATTGTATTTTTTGCGTAGTGACATACCACAAATAAATGATTGACAAAATGCATTTTATGTATCCCATAAGATATAATTATTTCTAGTATATTTTTAATGCAAAATTATTTAGCTCATGGGGTCTGCAATATAGCTGATATGAATGAAACATTCATTGATTTTACATAGAGAACCAGACGATTTTTTCGATGAAGTTTTAAGCATAGAGTTAAATTACTTGTACCTCCATGGTTTTAAGTTTTTAAATAAGATAAATTATTATAGTACTGTGATGAATGAAAGGATTGGAAAAATGTTTGTGAATGAAATGCTGCTTTTATATAGATGCGATTTATGTTTCGATGACGTCATTTGAATAAAGTTCATTTGTTTTCGATGAAGTTTTTAAATATAATAAATTATTGTAGTATTGTGATAATTTTAAAAATATTACCGAGGAATATATCGCATTTTAGAGCTGTTTATATAAAATTGCATTGAAGTTGGAAAGTGTTTCATAATCAATGCTTTATGCATGATTGATCTTTCTTGTTTATATTCATGCTCAAAATCCTCATAAAAGTGCTGAACTCATATTAAAAGATAATCCTATATATATATATATATATATAATAACCTTAGCATTTAAAACTAGTCTAAAATAAGCAATGCTTTTGAGACTAACATATCATAACCTTTGCATTTGAGACTAACCTATAACAAACTTTGCATTATTTGCGAAGATTAATAATTTATTTTTTTATTTTAGGGACTAAGTATTGCATTTTATAGCCCATAAAATATCATTTTTAATATAAGATGTTTTAAATAGCAAACTACTAACTACTAAACCTATTAAGAGTTGATCCTACAAGTATAATAACCTTTGCATTTGAGATCAAACTATAATAACTTTTGCATTCTTTGCAAATGTTATTATCGTTTTTATAAAATTACATTTTATATCCCATAAAATTATCCTTTTTATTTTAAGGATTTTTAAATAAACTCCTAAACCCATTAAAATTTACTCGGATAAAAAATTTTGCATTCAAGATTAATCCTGTAATAACCTTTGCATTCTTTGAACATCGTATACAATAACATGGATTCCGAAATAAAAAAAATGGCTGAATTGTACCTTGAACTTCTAGTTATTGACGTTTATTCTAATTAAGAGCTCTAATGATACTCTTCACAGAAGCACTAATTAAACTAATTACTGTAATTAACCCAATTTATATTTGAGTTATTTACGTATCCGAGTTTCTTCTACAAACTGTGCTTGGAATAATTTAGAGCTCAAAGAGTTTTATTTTCAATTAAGTAGATAACAAATTTATTTTCTAACATTTCAAACGCAAATATGTTAGTTTCTGTGGAATAACGTAAATAAAAAATGTATTATAGAATAAAAGGGAATATCATATTTAATTGGACATGAAAAATTTTAAAATTTGTAGACTGAATAAAAGTATCATAGGAATCTTAATTTAAAAAAGTGAAAATAGCTATTAATATTTAGCGTTTTATATCTTGTATACATTTTGGAAATCCACTTTCTCGTTTCTGTGCTATATCTATGTTTTATGGCAATGCACAATTTTTTTAAAATGTAATATGAAGAAATATTTTCATAGATAAAGTTTGGTTTCTCTGTTACTTTTTACTAGATATAAGTACTGTCTTCCTTTATTTTGATACACATGTTTGTTACCACTGTTGTAATACTGTTTTATGTTTCATTTGATAAATGACATTTTAGGTCTTTTAGCCGTCCACTGTTGTCAACTTTTTCTGTACTTTTGCACCTAAGAGGGGCAATGTTTCTTTCACGATTTTCTGGTCGAGGGTGGAGGGGCGCATAACATTTTAGGTGTGGGGAGGGGCAAGTTTTCTATTTGCCCTATATAAATATCTAATTGCTGTGTCACATAAATAGTAACTAGATTAACATAAAATGTCTCCGAGGGGGGAGCTTTGTCCTCCGGAGGTATGCCTGAAAGAAAAACTGAAGAGGAGATTTTGTAACGTGGTGTAATAATAAAGTTTTCTATATAGTTAGTGGATGCCTCTTGGCAAATGGCTACTGGGTGGCTGTGGTTCCTCTCTTCGGGTAGCCAGCCTTTCGACTAGTGGTCGACAGTGTTGGTGCTGTGGCAGCAGGGGTGACTTTAGGAGGTTATATTGTGGTGAAGTGAAAGTGGCTTAAGCTATTGCTGCTGGGCTCAGCGCTAGCAGGAGTGTTCTGGAATTGCCTTCGTAAAGGTGAACCGTTTCTTCTGTATACTTTCGAATGCGTCGTTTCTAATTCCTCATTATAGAGTTGAAAACTATGGATTAGTTGTCGAAAAAGAAATATATATGTCAACTTGCATGCAACATTACTTATCATTTTACGTCCAAAACAAAACGTTTATGTTTAATTGCATTTCAGGAGCAATTTCTTATCTTAAACATAAAATTAATTTGCATTTAAAGTACATTTTTATTTTATGCAACGTTGCACTTAGATTTCACAGAATTTTCTAAATTTTAAAAACTCTTATAAGTATTGTCGCAACAAAAGAACGTCTAAGCATTCCAGTTCACTTTATAAAGACTAACATACATTATATATTCTGAAAATCCCATTAAAATGTTGGGAAGTTTAAGAGTTATCTTAGTTGCACTGTCAAAAAGGGACGTTCTGAGAAAAACTCTGAGAAAATTTATTCTGAGAAAAGTTATTTCTTAATCTATTTCCATATGTATGAACTAAGATATTTTGGGCAACTCCATTAATTACAGGAATTCTTCCATGTTTATTATTTCAAAATGTTCATAAAAATTCATATTTCCAAATATATACATATTATTTTGAAAAAAATCTTAACTTTTAGAAGTTTTAACAGTCCTATGATGCCTTAACGTTTTTGAGTTTTGTTCAAATTTCATAGAATTTTCCAAGTTTAATGTATAAAGTCTGCTTAAAGTATAGTACGAAAAAAACTTGTCTCATTACCTCAAGTATAAAGATAGAATATTATCTTTCCCGTCAGAGATCGGCAGTCCGAATTTTTTGCCGAGACATGACATCTTGCACTTCTTCAAATCCGTGCACTCAGGATTTATAACAGAGATTTCAATTCAAACACATATAAATCTCTTTATTGTCTGAGTAGCTGAATGTTGTAGAATATATAGCTTCATCTGGCCCAGATGGAGGTTTGTGATTGGTTCCACCCTGAGACAGTATTTCAATAATTTCGATACGTTTATTGTCATTGAACTATGGAAAAAGTTGTGGCAGCGCATGCCGTGTTCTGCACATGCGCCGATTGGAGTATAAGAAGGCAGATTTGTCAATTGAACTTCTTTGCTAAACTAACTGCCTTGTGGAATATTGGCTTTAGACTGTGATCCGACTTAACGTGCATGTGTGCAGAGTTGAAACAGATTACGTGCTGCAGTTCTGTATGACTTTATCTGTTTTAGTATTTGCATTTACACTGGTTAAAAATAAAGTATAAATCCTGAGTTGTGGCTTTGCATGAGCAAAGCTTCTGTTAAAGTAAATAAATTCCCGGGGGTAATTTAGACCCCGGAGATGGAATCAGTATATAGCTAACGAATTGTTACTCTTACATAGCTCTAAGAAGTACTTAAATTTATTTCTGTTGCAAGTTTGATCGGTTTGCTTATCTATTGTTTATTTTATTTTATTTATGTTTTGTTTTCGTATCCCAATACTTTGTATACTTGTGTCCCTACTAGTTGTTTCTAGTATATTTTGTTATAACTTTTGTTCTGCCACTGACTATTGATTTTATGCTAGTGTATCAGCAGTTTGGTTGGGGTTGTCGACTCGTCAAGCCCTTTTTCATATTTCCTTGCCCGACTGTTATACATTTACTTACATGATGAAATCGTACCTATTGTGATGAAAAATAAATTGTATTTATTTATTCATTGTCGATGTAAATTCGTTCTGGCTTTAGGATAATGCAAAAAATCTCATTCTACCAAGGAACATTCTTTTAAATAGCATTTTTATATACTTTTAAAACGTGATAAACTAGCTGCGGTGCCTTCAGCTAAGAATATGCCATTCCAAGAGATTTTAAGCCCCAATTCTCAGACAAGAATCCCGGGTTCTTTTAATGTAGTTGACAATTCCAGAACGCGCAGGAAACTTTTGAAATTCAAAAAATTTAATGGATTTTTTACATATTTACAAAACACCTTTAAATGGGGGGGGGGGGGGGGGGAATTTACCCATTTTAAAAAGCTATCTCAACCCTCAAATTTTAAGATACGATCTCGATATTTATCAAAAGAAAGGCTGAAGGTATTCCAAAGAGAGCTGAAAAAAAATCAATGTTTTTTTTATACAGATTTTTAAAGATCACAAAATCCAAGAGGGTCATTTTTAACTTACCACATCGACCAATGTTTACGCGACACAATCTTTAAAAGTTGTCAGCATTAAATTGCATTTCTTATCTCTCACACAAAAAAAATATATATATTTCTGACTTCATTTAGTCATTTTGGTAAGAAGTTAAAATACTTACATTTCTCAAAGGTAATTCGATAATATTATATATCCCGATTTTTTTTTTTTTTTTTTTGTGGTAGCAACTCCCCCATTCATTCATCTGCTTTTCTATCTATAGTAGCCCTTGTTGTTTCGATTAAAATGCAATTATCATTCATATTTAGAAGGTATTACGATCATTACGCGGGTGTACCCGGATTTCAAAAGTGTACTGATCTGTCTATGCACTTCCTAAATATCCATAGCGCGCTTCTCTCGCACACATTGTTACAGTCGGATCAAGAGGGTAGATCGAAAAGACGTATTTGTTTAGCGGCTTGTGCGTTCGTGTAGCAGTCACTTTTCTTTATATTGTTTATTTAAACTGCTCACAACTGAAATCGCAACATCGTAAAGAAATTGATGTAACCTTAGGAAATTTACAAGATATAATTGTAACATAGAGATGTGCAAATGATCAAAAAATCATACCTGGAAATTGAAAGCATGGAGAATTAGATCAATATAATAGACATTAGATCAATATCTTTATAGACATTAGATCAGTATTTTTATTGGCATTAGATCAATATTGAATACGACGAGGCATCCCGTCAATGAGATGGTCAATGGTGTGCTGAGGGATGGCATTCTACACAGTATGCAATTGGGCTTGTAATTGAATTTGATTTGCTAGAATTGACAGTTCAATTTCTTATCCGTATGGTCCGTTTATGCATATGCTTTTATAATACAGGATAGTTACCCCTTCGTCATCACTATTTATTCATTGAAAATATCTGCAATAAATAGAAATATCTTGCCAAAAATGCAAATCCATCTTTTTCCAGACCTCAGTCATCTATTGAATGTAACCTTCAGTGGGAAGATTTTCGAACGCTAGTATGAAAAACTGTTGTCATAGCATATAATCGGCGCCAAGCAGTAATACAATTTAATATGCGAATTATCCAGACATGAGTAGAAGAATTTTTATTTAATATGCGGTTTAAAAGAATGTCGTTAGGTAAAATGAGGTTTCCGAATTACAGACCTTCAAACATAGCAAGGATTAACATTAACAATAAATGTAACTTATTAATTGAAAAACTGTCTCAGTGTGAAATCGAATCATCGATCTCCAACTGGATGGCACAAGACTATAATCTATACAGTCAACAACTCCAATTGAACGATTTGAATTGAAATCGCTGTCAAAAAACATAGGATTCTTAGAAATTTACAATTTTGGTGTTATTAAGAAATGAGTCTTCTACTGCATTGTAGCTGAACGTATAAGGGGTTCAGACCCTTGTGTGCAGAATTCTTATCTAGTCAAAAAATCTGATGTGGGCAATACATGACTTTCCTTATATAATGTACTGAATTTACTACTTTTACAGTACAAAAAATAGGTTTTTCTTATAGTAGATATTTATATTCTTTCCAAGATATTGAATTTTCGAGTATTAGTCGTCATTTCCATTGATTTAGCGTCATTTTCATTCATTTGGAGAGATTTTCGTTAATTTGGCAACATTTCAAAAAGTCGTCAAGTTGGCGACATTCCGCCAAATTCGTCGCCAAAATCTCGCCAAGAATTATGGACTAAGAAATAAGTTATTCTTACAACAGACAAATGACTATTGGCGTTCAAATACAAACGTATTACTCAAAGTATCTTTTTTCATGAATGGAACGAGCTAGATCCACGAGAATGATGTCACCCAATTTATCGTATGGTACTACATATGAAAAGTGAACATGTTTCTCAATAGGAAATATTTTTTTTTTATTTTATGACTTTTTGATAATTTTTTTAAAAAATGCGCAATATCTTGAGAACGGTTCATGTTAGCGTTCTAAAATTTATGCCGATCGTTTTTTAATGAAAAATTGCATAAGAAATGTCTATTTTCGTAACTTTTTCAGTGGTTTTGATTTTTTGACGATTTTTTCAAAATTTCATTCGAAAATTTAGGGGGGTTCTAAACATTCGATTGCGTACAAAAACAATAAGCTTCCAGTGTTTACGGATTGTGATTTTTGTACCAAATTTGGTTCAAATCGGTCTATTTGTTCGTCAGTTATCGTCTCCACAGACTCACTGACACACACACACATACTTTCACACACACACACACATACTTTCACACACACACACACACACACACACACAGACATCACTTCAAAAATGTTTGATTCGTGATCAGGGATGCTTGAAACGTGCTCTCCCGTCGAAAACTCGAATTCGAATTTTCGACCCCGTCACAATACTTTCCTTATACATTATGTATATAAGGAAAGTAAAAATGGGATTGCTAATCTGTAGCTGGATATATGCGGTTATATCCGTTAAGCTTAGGGTATTTGGACGATTTTCCATATTACTGTAGGTTAAGTAAATCTTACACATGTAACTTTTAACATTGCATGAAACAGAAATAAAACCTATCGCATATAAATATAATTTACAAATTTTTAATGATTTCACGGTAAATCAAATGTACTTTTCCCATTTATTCTACACTGCACTCTTCAATTAATTTATTCTATTTAAACCAACATGTTTGTGTTTTTAAATCTAATAAATCGTGAATTACTTAACTGAAAATAAAACTCTTTGGAATTTGAATTATTCAAGTACAGTTTGTAGAAGAAAATAAGATATGAGTATAACTGAAATATAAATTGTGCTATTGCAGTAATTAGTTTAATTAGTGTTTCTATAAAGAACATCATTAAAGCTTTTAATTAGAGTAAACATCAATAACTAGAAACTCACTCAATCTCAAATCCAAACATTTTTTAAATTTAGAATACATTTCGTTGTGTTTTATGCTTCAATACAAAGCTTAAATTTTAATTAGGATTAAATTTTAATGCATTCAGCCTGTTATTTATAAAACCTTATATTAAAACTTTATTTATGGGATATAAAGTGCAAATTTTAAATAACTTATTTGTCGTAGATCAGTAAAATAAAACACTGAAACAAAACGAAACTGTTATTATACAGGAGATAAAATGGAATTAAAATTATGGCAGTTAACTGCAATTGTTAATGTTAGCATTAATTTAAAAACACTATTTGTTTGGTTTACGCTTTTCAAATAAAACAACCGCGCTGCATGTAATTTACATTTATGAGTTCTTTCAAGATAACGTTCGGATTACGTTAACGTGCTTTCAAGATAACGGCAAGAATAGACATTAATTGAAATATTCTTGATTGGTTATCGGGAATTGTCAAAATGAATAACTCCATCAAAATCAAATAAGTAGAATTTTAAACTTATTTTGCATACATTCTATTTATTAGAGATGTGTGAACGCTAAAAGCATGTACTCGAATACTAGAAAGTGTTTAAGATTCGAGGTCGCGAATATTACATCACTAAAAGAAATTCAAGTATCTGGAATATTGCGCCATGATTAACAGCAGGTTTTAGAAAAATAACCCAGCATACTAAAGAAGAAATTTGAAAGTACGCACAACAAAAGTGTGCCTCTACCAATAGAAAATATTTCAGAGTTTGTCACACCCACCTACAGACCAACAAAAGCCACTCACAGTTATCTAGTGACATCACCGATGTATTTATGATGAAAACATGACTTAGGATCAAATGACGATTACCTTAATTTTACTAGGTCACATACTAAAGAAGAAAAACCCAGCATACTAAAGAAGAAATTTGAAAGTACGCACAACAAAAGTGTGCCTCTACCAATAGAACATATTTCAGAGTTTGTCACACCCGCCTACAGACCAACAAAAGCCACTCACAGTTATCTAGTGACATCAGCGATGTATTTATGATGAAAACATGACTTAGGATCAAATGACGATTACCTTAATTTTACTAGGTCACATACTAAAGAAGAAAAACCCAGCATACTAAAGAAGAAATTTGAAAGTACGCACAACAAAAGTGTGCCTCTACCAGTAGAAAATATTTCAGAGTTTGTCACACCCGCCTACAGACCAACAAAAGCCACTCACAGTTATCTAGTGACATCACCGATGTATTTATGATGAAAACATGACTTAGGATCAAATCACGATTACCTTGATTTTACTAGGTCACATCGGTTCAAATAAAAATTTTCTTTTATCTATACTTCTAAAAGCATGCCTAAGAAAAACGGTACAAGTCACAATGACTCCTAATATCACAAGTCACAATCACTACAAATATCACAAGTCGCGATTATAACAAGTCACACGACTTACAAATTCCAATCCGCCGATTGAAATTTGTAAATTCTATGACTGTAATTAATCCACCTATTAACAGCAAAAGTCTGATGTGGGCAGCATATGACTTTCGCTGCAGACTCAAATTTATTTTCTTTTTATTTCTTTAATAATTCATCGCACTGAGTTTAACTGCACAAAATAACACGCATAATTATTTGAAATGACATCAAATTTGCACTTTTAATTCAATTTTCGTTTTCATTTGGCAATTGGACATATTTTCAAACGTGGCGTAGCAAAATGGTGTAAAACAAAAATATCTCGATAACGGCTGATTCTTGAGTAATGGATTTCTATAAAAATTATGTTTATCTTATTCTACAGGTGACAAAATGTGTAGATCCGCCGAAAATTCGATTTGTGATTTTCGACACAATTCCAATAATTTCCCAATACATTACCATGTATTGTAGGGAAAGTGAAAACGAAACGAGTACATAAACGAATACAGACAAAACGATTACATTAAAGAATACAGACTGAACGATTGCATAAACGAATACAGGCAAATGAACTGATGTTAACCAGACACACAGGCACATCATTGTAAAAATAGTCGTTTCGTATCAAAAGGTTTTTAAGTGATTAAAACCCAACAAAATCTATTCATCGGATATTTGGTCCCTTAATAATTCTTACATTAATACATTATAGAAAATAAGGTTGATTATTTGGTGTTCAGTGATACCTATAACATGGGGATCAATCAAAGTCCAGACATTTTAATCCATAACACTTTATCTTTACGCATATTAAGTTTTTAAAGATAAAATAATAAATTTATATCACACTCCAATTGTGAAGCTACCTTTTAGAGCTTTAAAAATTGCTTATGTCCAAAACATCTGTTACAAATTGCACTTCAATTCATTCTCCACAGAAAATGTGCGTACTTTTCAAGTTTCTTTCCAAACTACTCTTTATTCCTTTAATTTGTTTTCTCTGTTAGATAATTGTACTGCCTAGGAATCGTTATATTGCTTACATCTTAAAAGCTTTTATACAACAGTTTGCTTTATCAAGCTGTCAGACTAATTATATCAAACACGCGCTGCTGTAAGTGGGTCTGAATTGAATTAAGTTTATATTGAAAGATTAAATTACATTGTGTGTCATCGTTTATGAATTTAGATATATAAATTCATGGTTAGTCATGTCAGTAACTTAGATATGTAGACAAACTTAGTTATGTTGACCTTCACCGGAACGTCGAAGTTTTGACGTTATTACCAAATAACGCTATAACGGAAAAATATAAAGCTATAACCAAAAAATACGATGTGGGCAGCACATGACTTTCCTTATATATTTATTACTTTTACAGTTACAAAAATGTCACCAAGTTAACGACATTCTGCTAAATTTGTCGCCAAATTCTCGCCAAGCGTTATGGACGGCGAAATAAGTTATTATTATAGCAGATAAATGACTATTGGCGTTCAAATACAAAGGAATAACTCAAAATATTTTTCTCATGAACGGAACGAGCTAGATCCACGAGAATGATGTCACCAAATTTATCGCATCGTATTACATATGGAGAGTGAACATGTTTCTCAACATTTAATATATAATTTTTTTAATTTATGGGATTTTATGATACATTTATTTGAAAAATGTGCAATATCTCGAGAACGGTTCATGCTAGCGTTCTGAAGTTTGTCAATCGTTTTCTAAGGAAAAATTGCATAAGAAATGGCTATTTGCTCAACTTTATTAAAGGTTTTGATTTCTTGATGATTTTTTCAAAATTTCACTCGAAAATTTAGGAGGGTTCTGAACATTCGATTGTGTTTTAAAACAATAGGCTTCCAGTATTCATAGATTGTGATTTTTGTGCCAAATTTCATTCGAATCGCTCTTTTCGTTCGTGAGATATCGTCTCCAAAGGCTCACTAACACACACACAGACATCACCTCAAAAATGTTCGATTCGTGATCAGGGATGCTTGAAATGTGCTCTTCCGTCGAAAACTCGAATTCGAATTTTCAACACCGTCACGTCACAATACTTTCCTTATGCATTATGCATATAAGGAAAGTCATAAGGCTATAACCGAAATGTCTGGAAATAGTATACACTAGCGGTATACCTGTTCTTCGTACGGAAAATATAATATAAAGAAACCGAAAATTCGCAGTCATGTGCATATTACATAGTATTCTAAATGACATTGTTATTCAAAATATTCTATACAAATATTTAAATAATTGCTCCTAAAAAGAAGTTTGAGAATCTCCGTTCTCGCTATAAAAAATTACCTTCAGAGGCAGGTTTGAAGAATAAAACATTCTTGTCCCGTTTGTAAACAAATTGACAAAAAAGGGGAAATTGGACCAATATATGCCATAATGAAAACGTCACAATTGTATGTTATACCCTACTACTTATGCCCTCGTAGATTAGAAGATACACCCGTATATTAGTAGAATATTATCCATACTACAGTATCTGAGTTTCAATAATTTTTTCTAGATCAAAACAGATGACGTAATAAATTGAAAATATCAATAATGCCCGAAATCTTTGAACCTGAAGGCTGTAATTGATATAACCCAGTCAAAAATGAAATTTCGATAACATTTATTTTATATACATTTCTTTAAAAAAAGCCTCACT
Organism: Amaurobius ferox; assembly: GCA_951213105.1. Taxonomy (NCBI): domain Eukaryota; kingdom Metazoa; phylum Arthropoda; class Arachnida; order Araneae; family Amaurobiidae; genus Amaurobius; species Amaurobius ferox. The sequence goes on from OX578152.1 coordinate 53,071,566, forward strand.
CAATTTTAAGTGGGGCCATTTCAAGGCTAAATACAAAATTTACAAGTTCGGTGCAGCAGTTCTCCCGTGATGATGAGACAAACAAACAGACTGATAGATTTTCAATTTCATGTATATAGATAACGTAAACGTTGTTATAAGTGCATGTTGTATTATTTTATTCACTTCTCTATTTTGGGAAAACATACAAAAAAATCTGATGTGGGCAGCACATGACTTTCCTTATATAATGCAATGAATTTACTACTTTTACAGTAAAAAAAATAGATTATTTTTATAGTAGTTATTTATATTCTTTCCAAGATATTGAATTTTCGTCAATTAGCCGTCCTTTTCCATGCCGTCATCATCAATGAGACGTCATTGATTTAATTTAGCGTCATTTTTATCCATTTAGCAAGCTCTTCGTTAATTTAACATAATTTAAAAAGTCGCCAAGTTGGCGACATTCCACCAAATTCGTCGCCAAAATCTCGCCAAGCGTTATGGACGAAGAAATAAGTTATTCTTAAAACAGATAAATGACTATTGGCGTTCAAATACAAAGGTATTACTCAAAGTATTTTTTTTTTCATGAATGGAACGACTAGATCCATGAGAATGATGTCACCAAATTTATCACATGGTATTACATATGAAAAGTGAACATGTTTCTCAATAGGAAATACTTTTTTTATTTTATATGACTTTTTGATACTTTTTGAAAAATGCGCAATATCTCGAGAACGGCTCATGTTAGCGTTCTAAAATTAATGCCAATCGTTTTCTAGTGAAAAATTACATAAGAAATATCTATTTGCGTAAATTTATTAGCGATTTTGATTTTTTGACAATTTTTTCAAAATTTCACTCGAAAATTTAGGTTGGTTCTGAACATTCGATTACGTACAAAAACAATAGGCTTCCAGTGTTTAAGGATTGTGATTTTTGTACCAAATTTCTTTCGAATTGGTTCATTCGTTCGTCAGTTATCGTCTCTACAGCCTCACTGACATACACACACAAACACACACACACACACACATACTTACATACTTTCACACACACACACAGACATCACTTCAAAAATGTTTGATTGGTGATCAGGGACGCTTGAAACATGCGCTCCCGTCGAAAACTCGAATTCGAATTTTCGATCCCGTCACAATACTTTCCTTATACATTATGCATATAAGGAAAGTAATAATACAAAAAATCAAATGTTGTCAATAAAGAGTTTGATACATATACCAAATTTTATGAGAAGAAATCAATAATATTCTTTTGAGGTTTTTTGTTTTAATATCATCTTCTACTGCTGCAACACATTAAAGTCCATTTTAATCTGCACCTTTAGGCTCATCATTTTTTACTTTCCTTGCAATACATTGTAATGTATATGGAAAGCATTGGAATATTGCCGAAAATCGTAATTCGAGTTTTCGACGGATTTACCCATTTCAAACATCCTAGAACACGAGAAAAGTATTTTCAGCGTTATGTCTGTGTTTGCGTCTGCTTGTGTGTGTGTCTATGTGTTTATGTGAATCAGTCTGTGCAATCTATGTATACACTCTAACTCAAAAGTAATTGACCAAATTCCATAAAATTTGGTAGATAAATCACTTATGGGTTATTCTGGTGCTGATTAGATTTTGGTACGATTCGGGAAAATATAACCTGACTTTGTTTTGCGGAATGACCCATTAAAATCGTATTTATTCAGTCTAGCTGAGAAACTAATTGACCAAATTTCCCAAAATTAGGTAGATAAGTTGCTTTCGGGATACCATGATGCTGGTTAGATTTCAGTACGATTCGGGAAAAAATAACCTGACTTTTTTTGCTAAATGGCCCACAAAAACCGACAAGCTCTAAAATAAAATACTACAAATGTATTAATTAAATGCATGTTTTCTACGTATTTTTTGACGCTGGAAATAACAATACCAAACCCATAACTCTAAGATGGACCATTATCGAGATATTTAAGTTTTTATTTGGAGCAATTGAAGACGTTTTCACTGTAATGTAAAAATTATTCAATGAAATTTCTCAAAACTTAGTAGTTACATCCCTTGCAGGTTATTCTGATACTGATTAGATTTTGGCATGATCCAGAAAAATATAACCGGCTGATTTTTGCGATATTGGCCGTAAAGATCGTGAAACAGAAATAAATGACAAAAACTGCTACAACATATTAATCAAGTACTTCTTCTGCATGAAACTTTTGACAGCGCAACAAATAAGACTCATGCCATAACTGTAGAATAAACTGTTTTGTAGACATTCTAGCTTTCTGGAACTTTGAAGAGCTGAAGACTTTACATTAAGTTGCAAAATAAATTACATAAAGTTGCAGCTGAAGTACATTAAGTTGCAAAATAAAACAAACATGCATTAAAACTGCAAACTGGATATGATATCTGAAAAGTATCTAAGCTACTTTCTGCAATTAAGATCTATTTAATGCATCATGAAATAAAAAAATCTGATGTGGGCAACACATGACTTTCCTTATATAATGCAATGAATTTACAACTTTCACAATAAAAAAATACGTTTTTCTGATAGTAGATATTTATATTATTTCCAAGATATAGAATTTTAGTCAATTAGTCGTCAATTTCATTGATTTAGCGTCATTTTTATCCATTTGGGGAGATTTTCGTTAATTTTATAACATTAAAAAAGTCGCCAAGTTGGCCACATTCTGCCAAATTCGGCGCCAAAATTTCGCCAAGCGTTATGGACGGAGAAATAAGCTATTCTTACAGAAGATAAATGACTATTGGCGTTCAAATGCAAAAGTATTACTCAAAGTATCTTTTCTGATGAATGGAACGAGCTAGATCCACGAGAATGATGTCACCCAATTTATCGCGTGATATTACATATGAAATATGAACATGTTTCTCAACATTTAATATATTTATTTTAACTTACGGGATTTTTTAATAAATTCATTTAAAAAATGTGCAATATCTCGAGAACGGTTCATGGTAGCGTTCTAAAGTTTAAGTCAGTGGTTTTCTAAAGAAAAATTACATCAGAAATGTCTATTTACGTAACTTCGTTAAAGTTTTTGATTTTTTGATGATTTTTTCAAAATTTCATTCGAAAATTTAGGGGGGTTCTGAACATTCGATTGCGTATAAAAACAATAGGCTTCCAGTGTTTACGGTGTGTGATTTTTGTACCCAATTTGGTTTGAATCGGTCCATTCGTTCGTCAGTTATCGTCTCCACAGACTCACTGACACACACACACACACACACATACTTTCACACACACACACACACACACACACACACACACACACACACACACACAGACATCACTTCAAAAATGTTTGATTCGCGATCAGGGATGCTTGAAACGTGCTCTCCCGTCGAAAACTCGAATTCGAATTTTCGACCCCGTCACAATACTTTCCGTATACAATATGTATATAAGGAACGTAAAAGTAAGAGAATGAATTTGAATCCACATCATCCTTTTCTTATACTAAGAATGGCTTGCATTTATTTTTTGAGCTTGCTATTGATTCTAATCGATCATTTTTGACACCATCTTCTTCAACATCATCTTCTTCACAAGTATCCAGAAATTATTTGACATTTCCCACTATGTCACCGTTTGTAAGATCCTCAATCATTGTGAGGATCACACATCGATATCAACGAATTCATCTTAATCCAGAAATGTTTCAGCACTCATCCGCAAAATCCTTCAGCAAATCTTCTAAAGATTGGAGGTTGTCGTTTTGATTCCTGACATAGTCACAAAATGTGGTAGATAAATCACACGATTTGGTAGGTCACCCCGTGTTAATGACAAAAATTCGGTCAGGTCTACCTTTGCAAGAAAAGAGGGCTGAAAAACACGGGATTTTTATTTTTGAATAGGAGAAAAAACTCTGAGACAAATATACAGTAAGGAAAAAAGAAATGACATCGCATTAAAATACCCACTTATTTTGACGTAATATCCGAGTTATCTGAAAATTTGATAATGTTATAACTAAGGCAAAAAACTCTGTGGGCAGCACATGACTTTCCTTATATAATGCAATGAATTTACTACATTTACAGTAAAAACAAAATAGGTTATTCTTATAGTAGATACTTATAATCTTTCCAAGATATTGAATTTTCGTCAATGAGTCGTCATTTTCATTGATTTAGCGTTATTTTTATCCATTTGGCGAGATTTTCGTTAATTTAGCAACTTTTAAAAAGTCGCCAAGTTGGCTACAATCCGCCAAATTCGTCGCCAAAACCTCGCCAAGCGTTATGGACGGAGAAATAAATTATTTTTATAGCAGATAAATGACTATTGGAATTGAAATACAAAAGTATCACTCAAATATCTTTTCTTATGAATGAAACGAGCTAGATCGACGAGAATGATTTCACCACATATATCGCATGATATTACATATGAAAAGCGAACATGTTTCTCAACAGTTAATATTTTTTTTGATTGAGTTTTTGATAAATGTATTTGAAAAATGTGGAATATCTCGAGAACGGTTCATGCTAGCGTTCTAAAGCTCATGTCGATGGTTTTCTAAGAAAAAATTACATAAGAAATAATATCTATTTACGTACTTTTATTAAAGGTTTTGGTTTTTTGATGGTTTTTACAAAATTTCACTCGAAAATTTAAGGGGGGGGTCTGAAAACTCAATAGTGTTTAAAAACAATAGGCTTCCAGTATTCACAGATTGTAATTTTTGTACCAAATTTCATACGAATCGCTCCATTTCTTCGTGAGATATCGACTCCACAGACTCACTGATACACAGACATACTTTCACACACATACTTTCACACACATACTTTCATACACATACTTTCATACACATACTTTCACACACACACACACACACAGACATCCCCTTAAAAATGTTCGATTTGTGATCAGGGATGCTTGAAACATGATCTCCCGTCGAAAACTCGGAATTCGAATTTTCGATCCAGTTACAATACTTTCCTTATACATTATACTGTGTATATAAGTAAAGTAATAATGTTATACCTGTGGGACTCGCTAGGATTCTTTAGAAATTTCACTCAATCAAGTAGTCGCGACAACCGAGGTTTTTATAACCGAGCTCGATTTAATCTAACACGATAAATTTAAGCTTCGCATACACAGCAATTATACGAAGATAAACTAACTTGTCAACCGGTTTAAAAGGCAAAAAATAACCTTCTACAGATCTGACAAGGAGTGCGGTATAACTCGAAGGTCAGGTCGACAATTGAGGATAGTTAAGAATTATTTTGATTGTGTCAACAAGTTAAAACACATCGCTCCTGTTAATTACCCCATTTGGCTTAAAGTATATGTTATTAATTCACCTACTATGGAGCAATCCATTGTTTAGAATTCATTATTTAGATTATATTTCCTACTCCTATTTCCGAATTGTACTTTCTTAAATGTTTCGCTAGTATTTCTCAATCAAATTCTCTTTCTATCGATCACTGTCCCTTCTTTTCTTCACCTCGGAAATATCTGGTATGAATTTTTTCCATTCCGATGTCTTCCTCAATTTTTTGCTATTCTTATTATTATTACTTTCCTTATATACATAATGTATAAGGAACGTATTGTAAAGGGGTTGAAAATTCGAATTCGCGTATTCGACGGGAGAGCACGTTTCAAGCATCCATGATCACGAATCAAACATTTTTGAAGTGATGTCTGTGTGTGCGTGTGTGTGTGAAAGTATATGTGTGTGTGTGAAAGTATGTGTGTGTGTGTGTGTCAGTGAGTTTGTGGAGACGATAACTGACGAACGAATGGACCGATTCGAACGAAATTTGGTACAAAAATCACAATCCATTAACACTGGAAGCCTATTGTTTTTATACGGAATCGAATGTTCAGACCCCCCCCCCCCTAAATTTTCGAATGAAATTTTGAAAAAATCGTCAAAAAATCAAAACCGCAAATAAAGTTACGAAAATAGACATTTCTTATGTGATTTTTCATTAGAAAACGATTGACATAAATTTTAGAACGCTAACATGAACCGTTCTCGAGATATTGCACATTTTTCAAAAAAATTATCAAAAAGTTATATAAAATAAAAAAAAAATATTTCCTATTGAGAAACATGTTCACTTTTCATATGTAATACCATGCGATAAATTGGGGGACAGTCTCGTGGAGCTAGATCGTTCCATTCATGAAAAAATATACTTTGAGTAATACTTTTGTATTTGAACGCCAATAGTCATTTATCTGCTGTAAGAATAGCTTATCTCTCCGTCCATAACACTTGGCGAGATTTTGGCCACGAATTTGGCGGAATGTCGCCAACTTGGCGACATTTTTAATTGTTGCCGAATTAACAAAAATCTCGCCAAATTGAGAAAAATGATGACTAATTGAAGAAAATTCAATATCTTGGAAAGAATATAAGTATCTACTATAAAAATACCATTTTTAATTTCCTTATATACACAATGTATAAGGAAAGTATTGTGACGGGGTCGAAAATTCGAATTCGAGTTTTCGACGGGAGAGCACGTTTCAAGCATCCCTGATCACGAATCAAACATTTTTGAAGTGATGTCTGTGTGTGTGTGTGAAAGTATGAGTGTGCGTGTGTGTGTGTGTGTGTGTGTCAGTGAGTCTATGGAGACGATAACTGACGAACGAATGGACCGATTTAAACCAAATTTGGTACAAAAATCACAATTCGTAAACACTGGAAGCCTATTGTTTTTATACGCAATCGAATGTTCGGAACCCCTCTAAATTTTCGAATGAAATTTGGAAAAAATCGTCAAAAAATCAAAACCACGAATAAAGTTACGCAAATAGACATTTCTTATGTAATTTTTCATTAGAACACGATTGACGTAAATTTTAGAACGCTAACTTGAACCGTTCTCGAGATATTGCACATTTTTCATAAAAATCATCAGAAAGTCATATAAAATTAAAAAAAAATATTTCCTATTGAGAAATATGTTCACTTTTCATATGTAATACCATGCGATAAATTGGATGACATCATTCTCGTGGATCTAACTCGTTCCATTCATGAAAAATATACTTTGAGTAATACTTTTGTATTTGAACGCCAATAGTCATTTATCTGCTGTAAGACTAACTTATTTCTTTGTCCATAACGCTTGGCGAGATTTTGGCGACGAATTTGGCGGAATGTCGCCAACTTGGCGACTTTTTGAAATGTTGCCAAATTAACGAAAATCTCGCCAAATGGATAAAAATGACGCTAAATCAATAAAAATGACGACTAATTGTCGAAAATTCAATAAAAAATTGGTAAAAATATTAGTATCGACTATAAGAAAAACCTATTTTTTTTTACTGTAAACGTAGTAAATTCATTACATTATATAAGGAAAGTCATGTGGTGCCCACATCAGATTTTTTTTAACTGCAATTGTAGTAAAATCATTGCATTCTATAAGGAAAGTCATGTGTTGCCCACATCAGATTTTTTTTATTTTGTGAAGTTAGCTCATACATAGCCTTCGAAACAAATGGCTCTTTCCTTTAGAAATTGATTTTTTACTTTCCTTACATACATAATGTATAAGGAAAGTATTGTGACGGGGTTGAAAATTCGAATTCGAGTTTTCGACGGGAGAGCACGTTTCAAGCATCCCTGATCACGAATCAAACATTTTTGAAGTGATGTCTGTGCGTGTGTGTGTGTGTCTTTGAAAGTATGTGTGTGTGTGTGTGTGTGAAATTATGTGTGTGTGTGTGTGTGTGTGTGTGTGTCTTTGAAAGTATGTGTGTGTGTGTGTCTTTGAAAGTATGTGTGTGTGTGTCAGTGAGTCTGTGGAGACGATAATTGACAAACGAATGAACCGATTCGAACGATATTTGGCTCAAAAGTCACAATCCGTAAACACCGGAAGCCTATTGTTTTTAAACGCAATCGAATGCTCAGAAATCCCCTAAATTTTCGAGTGAAATTTTGAAAAAATCGTCAAAAAATCAAAACTGCTAATAAAGTTACGCAAGTAGAAATTTCTTATATAATTTTTCATTAGAAAACGATTGACATAAATTTTAGAACGCTAACACGAACCGTTCTTGAGATATTGCGCATTTTTCGAAAAAAATATCAAAAAGTCATATAAAATAAAAAAAATATATTTCCTATTGAGAAACATGTTCACTTTTCATATGTAATACCATGCGATAAATTTGGTGACATCATTATCGTGGATCTAGCTCGTTCCATTCATGAAAAAAGATACTTTGAGTAATACTTTTGTATATGAACTCCAATATTCATTTATCTGCTGTAAGAATAACTTATGTCTTCGCCCATAAAGCTTGGCGAGATTTTGCGGAGGAATTTGGTAGAATGTCGCCAACTTGGCGACTTTTTTGAATGTTGCTAAATTAACGAAAACTCGCCAAATGGATAAAAATGACGCTAAATCAATGACGACTCATTGATGATGACGACATGAAAAATGACGACTCATTGACGAAAATTCAATATATCGAAAAGAATATAAATAACTACTATAAAAATATTTTTTTTACTGTAAAAATAGTAAATTCATTGTAATATATAAGGAAAGTCATGTGCTGCCCGCATCAGATTTTTTTTTTTTGTTCTTTTTGTTTTCCTGTGGTTTCCAGTAGTTTCTGCTTATTTTTTTTTTAACTGGTTTAAACGCCTCAAGTATCTTTCGTTACTGATTCAGTGGGTTTTCTTAATAATCACTTGTTTCTATCCGTTTACTTACCGTCTTATTTTCCTTTATTATAACTCATTTCTTTTCTCTTAGATTTTGTGTATTCGCCTTCTTCGACCCAGACTGTCCAACCTACCGGAAGATGTAAGGTATCTGTTTGGACGGTTGGTACAGTGCCACCCAATTTAGACCAGAACCCATTGGGGTGGCATCCACAGGGACCATACCTTCCCTCCCCGACCACCAACCTCACGAATGACTTACAAATCCACATATTTAACGTGTCCGTACTCCGCGTGAAAACAGGGATAGTTTGCGAAGAGCTGGGAGTAGTGTCCGCTCTGAGCTCTTTTCCCTATTTAATTTCTTATCGCGGAGTTGGCAACTTGTTTTCTCGTACCGCAGTCACGTGTTCCATCCCCAGTTGCCGTTATGGCTTGAGTAAGTGAGGTTGCTCTTCTTGCAGGCCAGAAGAAGAAGAAGGCTATATTTTTGTTTTGGACATGCCACAAGTTTATTTGTACATAAGTGCTATATTTTGCGAAGTTTTAATTTGCGGTTGAAGTATTGCAGCAGGTCTTGAACGATTTTTAATTGCATTTGATCTAATGTTTATATTGTATTTTAAGTATCTTTTACTTTCCATACAATATACCGTGTATCAATGGCTAAACCTGGTCTAAAAGCAGGTCATGCGGAAATGCATTTTGCATCTCATTCCCTGCGCTATCAATTGCATCACAATACCTAAGGGATTTAAGATAAGGGGCGATAATTGTAATGAAAATTAATAATGGTACATCTAAATACCTAATGGTACAAATTAATAATGGTACATCTTACTTGGCGAGTAGGCATAATAAAACGTCAAATTCTGAAATGAACTGCCTATGTTTTCTCTGTATGAGTTGAAATCTGTTGTAAAGTTATTTTTTTACAGTTTGCATTCAAAAGTATTTGGAATTGAGTTTGAATATATATTTTTAGTGTAATCGTGCATTTCTCACAGTTTTATTTTTTTATGCAAGTGAAACAAATAAGCGATTTGCTATAATTTTGTGTTGTTTTGTTTAATGCTCAAAAGTCTTGCGCATGAAATTGTTTTTTTAAATACCTCGATGTTTATGAATCTATTTTTTTAAACCAGCAGTGGCTTTCAAATAGAAATTGCCGCTACATATTAATGTGTTCCATGTGGTGTGGATGCTGTGCCACGAATTCTCTGTTCCAGAAATGGAGCTGATTGATTTTACAGAAGCCGAAATAAATGTAAAAAATAAAATAATGGTAATTTTGCAAGAACCTGAATCTATTTGCGAAATGTTTGTTAGTGATGAAGTGGGAGACAGTCTGGAATTCGAGTCATCGGTTTCCGAAAGAGATTTTGAAGATTCTGATTTTGACATTATAGATCAATTGTTTGTAAGTGAGGACGTGGAAAATGAGGAAGTCCACAGTATTCCATTTGAAACTAAACAAGCAGTTGTTGAATACTGGTGTATCAGTAAAAAATTAAATATCGCACGCTAAAATTTGTTCAAAGCAGGTATAGATTTGTAAAACGTCTACCACAAATGTATTTGTGAGAAAATCACATCAACAAATTTGTTGATAAGAGGCACAAACTATGCGAAATTGAAAAATGTGTTTTTAAAAAGTTTCAGGATACAAGGCTCAGGCGTGTATGACTCAAATTTGAAAAACTGGGCTTGTGATAAAGCGCTCTCCAGAAAAATGCCATTCAAAGCTTCCGGTAAATGGCTCCTGAATTTCAAAAAGAAATATAGAATCGTTAGCAGGAAAATTACTAAAATTGTCTCTCAAAAGCAGATTTGTGAAGAGGATCATATTGCAAATGCTTCACAAGCATTTAAAATGATGTATATATATATGTTTTATTTTTTTTAACTATAACCAGATGTTTAATGCTGATCAATTGGGATGTAATAAAGGAATTCATTCGGGGAGAACGCTTGATTTGTTGGGATCCAAATAAATTGAAAGTGCTATGCACAATCTATCTATTCTGCGACCCATCCATATACTATAATGCCAACAATCAGCAAAGATGGAATGCAGCTATCGCCTTTATTTATTGTGTATTCTGATCCTAAAGGACAATTCGGAACCCAAGTGAGGCAGAAAATGTTTCAAGCTGATAATATTTATACCGTCGCTTCGAAATCGGGGAAAATGAGATCAAAAGAACTGCGCGAATATTTATCGGAAATGTATTTTAAAAACACACCAGATGAAACCGTACTTTTAGTGGATTTGTTGGTCAACCTTCAAAAGCAACGATTTGATTGATAGTGTTACGACACCGGTTAAAATCGTTCATGTGTTTGTCATTCTACCTAAAACCACTTATCTAATACAACTTCTTGATAGACACGGTTTTCTGGTTTGGAAAAATTTCTTTCGAAACTTTTCAGATTTAGTTATGACTGCACAAATACAAATCGATTTGCTTCATCAAGACAATATGTTTAAAGTACAATCCATTGCATACAACTAGTTCTCTTCACCACGGTCTGATAACATGTGGAAATATTCATGGCATGCATGCTCATACGCAGAAAACCATCCTGGGTATTTCGAAAATCCTGTTGAGTTTTTATTTACTGCAAACAACGCACTTTATTGCTGGAAACAAAACTGTGTGTGCATCCCAAATATTCGCACGGTGTAGCTGGTGTAAAATATGTTTCTGTCTTATGCATTAAATGAGCCTCATATTTGTAACACTTTCAATTTATAAAGAAATTAACCCTTTCATTCGACCTCAATCATTTATCATCAATTATATCTCTTATAAACTATATACCATAGTACTGATACATGTAATCTGCAGTTTCTGTTTTTCGAGTGATAGTTTTTATGAAGCTCTTTTTCAAGTATAAACTCCTGCCTCTACATACGACATAAAATGCGTTTAAATTGTATACATACATTCCATGTGTGCGTTAATTTACAACAATGCAAAGTCGTCAATTGATCCTAACTGTACGGTTCTGACAAACCAGACCCAATTTTCAACATTATTCTACTCCTCCCCTAATGCAATTCCGCAGCTATTATTCAGAGTACGGATTTTCTATAACTTCTTCTAACACCTATCAAATTTTCGACGAATTCTAAGAGTTTAGCTTGGGAACGTTTCCTTGTCAGTAATACAATGAAGCAAATTACACAGGATAGCATAACGTTGAATGTAAGCAAAAATGTACTCAATTGATCATTCACAACAGCCTATTGACCCCGGTTTAGCGATCATTGTCACTTATCAGCACATCGCATTTTCCTGGCGCAATCTGGTGCATTTCCTAGATCAAGTGGCGAGCACTGAAAGCAAATTCATACATCTTTGTTATCGTCCTTAATCGGTGGAACTAATGCATAATACATGCTCTATCTGACTAATGAATAATGCATGCTCTATCTATTAATAGGTCACTTTTTTATAATGTGACCTCACAGTTAGTTTATTCCTGAATTTTGAGTCACAAAGAACGATTAAATTGTTCTGAAAAATTTCTTTCCTCAAACTACTTGTAAAACTTTGTAGCATTTTGGGTGGTTATTGCGTTGTTTTACACTTGTTCTCGTTATACTTAAATCTTCACAAAATAATTAAATATTAACTATACGGATTTGAAGCACTGAATGCAAATCGTTTGTAATACTTGTTGCTCCAGGGATGTCTGCGTTTGTGACTTTAGGAAATATGTTAAGCAGTTGCTTGTATTGGAATGTTCTGTATTTCCTAACAACAATATAGTCCTTTGAAGGTAAATCGTAATAACAACGCAATGGCATTTTTGGATATAAAATAAATGGTAATCAGGCCACTAAGTATACGTCCAAAGCAATTAATAAAACCGTTAATTTTAAAGGCAATATTTCACAGCATTATTTATCATTTTATTTTATATTATACTCTAAAGAAAGGGCTAACTGAAGCGAAGACTAAGCATAAAAGTAGAATTTTTCTTCGTTCAGTTTGAAACTTTCTTTAATGTGTTCAGTTACTTTGTTTTGGTCTCGTATCTTTTGTCTGAGTACTTTTGGAGCAAGCCTGGTTACTCTGACCATTGCACTTATCTGGCGAAGGAAATGGGGAATTTGCTAAAAGTTTCTAAACAACCAGAAAGAATGTCTGCAAATGTAGAAAAAATCTTGTTTTAAATAAACTCCTGGGAACTGTTACGTAACTGTTGTTTATTGATTGTGAAATATTTTTCTTCCAGTAACTCTTTGGAAGTTCAACATTTCAAAAAGTGTGAAATGTATTGTTATATGTATCTTCTAATGACTTAATAGTAATATAAGCAATCTTTATATTGAAATCGTGAATTTAATGTAGCGACGGACATTTGGTTTGCTGGTTTTGTGCTTAATAAAGCTCATTCTATGTTCGCTCATCCTTTCACTTCATTTCCACTCAACATTTTTACTCTCGCCCATGATTTTATATGCGCTCCTCATTTCATAGTCACTTATCATTTCATGTTAGCTCTCATTTGTCGCCAAACATTCTTATAATATTAGTTTTCTTTTATTTTGCAAATTTTCAAAACGTTTGTTATGTATCCAGAAGATGACATAACAAGAAAAACTGCACTGTCATGGTGCAGACGTATAGGACTACCACAGATCATCATGTACTATCCTCTGCAGTCAAATATTTTAATTAGAAAAGGCTAACCGCCGTCTTTGTCCGTCTAATCCGTTTTTGACCAAATAGACGCGGACATGTGTTTCTGTAAGAAATTACAATTTTGTAGTTCTATATTAAGTTCTATATTACATTTATTTACTTTAATAAAAATGCATTTTATTAAAAGTTTTGCAATACATATTGAACATGTGGATATTTTTTTGTTTTCACAATTAAAGTATGTTTGTTCTCAATGAAAATTAAATCAAAATATAAGTATATTTTTATTCTGTAATTAAAAGACGCTGTGAAAACTAAGAAATTCGCATTTCTGAAGTCAAAATAAACAATATTATTAATAATAATGGGAAAAAGCGTTAAGTATTGCCTTTACTTGAAAAAGAGCAGCGAATGACTACCTAAAGAATAATTCTTAAAATTGATACTCAGTACAAGGCGTTCCCTACAGGTTACTAACTACCACCGGAGAATCTTCAAAATATTATTCAGTGCAAGGAATTTTCTAGGGGTTGATATTACCACATCAGGTTTCTTAAACTTGGGAATCTGATATCAATGTGTCGGAATGAATACATAATTTCTTCCTTTATATTATATGTTAAGTGTCGTACAATTCAATTATGTTATAAATAAAGAATGAAGTAAGATAAGTAAAAAACGTGTATATAGAAAAATCTTCACAAATTGATTTTATATTTACAGCGGTTTAGTTAAATATTTCGATGCCGGGAAAATAGCAGGGGTGCCCTCGTTAAACTCGCAAGATACACTAATAAGGATGGTCTAAACCAAATAAAGATTTTTTAAACTCTGTATTTTGCTAAAAATTGTGGTAGTTAAAATATCCGTTACATTTTATTGAACTTAAAATAATTTCTTTGGCTTGCTATGATAAACTATTTCGTCTTTTTACGAACAGTAGTTGGAGATTATTTCTGTAGAAAGTTTTCACAGTGTAACTATTTCCATGCATAACAGAAACGATAAATATTTTTTCTCAAAGATTTTCCTTTAGACTTCGCAGTTTCATAATAATTTTGCGTTGTGTAGCATGTAGGAACGATGCTTTCGTTTTATTTTAATGTGTTAACAATAGTATAGAAAATAAGGCTTGAAATTCGACTTTCTTCATAATCTTATACAGTAGGAAATATTATGAGATAAAAAGAAAACAAGTTTTTAATGCCCTCCCCGACAGTAGCGCATGGAAAGGAGAAAATAAATTTTAATCACACAGAAAATTGAGCCACATTAAGTGTGTATACATATTCAATTCAAAATGATATCATAAACTCTAATATTATCCAAAATTGATATAACGCAAAATTGTCGATGGGAAATGAGAGTTTAAGTAGATGAAATTGATTTTTTCGTGCATTTTACATAAAATCAATTTTGGATAATGATGAAATGTATAAAGCGTTGTTTAGATTTGAATATGTTTCCATCATTATGACGCAGAAAGTATTTAGACTTTATAATGCATTATATAACTCTATACAAATCCATTATGTTTCATATGTTATGTTTCATAGTGAGTTCCGCGGGCATTCTGCCCTATAAATAACAAACGAAAAACAGGCAAGAAGGTTTCCTACTTTAGTTGAGTTTGTTTACCGAGTTGAGTCTTATATCTCAAATAAATATTTAAAAAATGATAAGAAATAAAAGAACATCATGGTCTCATATATATATATACAGGGCCTTTCAAAAGTCTGTATAAACTTTAAAAATTCATCAAAAATTGAAAAATCATCGCATTGAGATGTGGTTTGTACCATAAGTATTGTCAGGACAGGGGTTTTTTTGGCGTAAAAAATTTCGTAGTTTAAAAAATCACCTATAGGTGGAGCTTCCCGAAGTATGCAAATAAGGTTGTTATAAAAGAGCTGTAGTGCTTTGTAGATTCTTCATTTGATTCATTAGTAAACGGTGCAAAGAAGAAGTTTTTGCGAGAATGTTAACTTTGATCGAGAAAGCCTTGTTAGTGAAGCTGTATTACGGGAGCGGAGAATCAGCATCAGATCCTTTGCGAAAATTTCGATTTAGGAAATATCTAATGAAAGGAAAAGTTCCTATCACCTGTTCTGGGTTACTGAAGCTTGTCACACGATTTGAAGAAATTGGATATTTGGAGGATAGTCCACGAAACGGAAGACCATCGTTAACGGACTCTCATGCCAATGCTGTGGCATCTGAAATTGAAAACCTATCAACTGAAACAGCGGCTGCGACTAACAGCGCTTCTGAAGCTGCAAGGCGATTGGATATTCCTGTATCCTCGAAATGGCGTATCCTTCACGGTATCTTAAATCTGTATCCTTACAATTTCCAATCACGCCATCAGCTTTTACCGGTAGATACCGCACAGCGAGAAACGTTTGCCAAATGGGCTATGTCAAAAATCGCGCAGGAGCCACAGTGGTTATTTAATGTTTTGTGGACAGACGAAGCCCACTTTTCACTGCATGGAAATGTGAAAACACACAGCTGCAGTATATGGGCGACTTCTAATCCACGTGAGAATATAGAGCAGCCACTTCATTCACCACGAGTGACAGTTTGGTGTGGCTTCCCTGGCTCTTACATTCTGGGACCCTTTTTCTTCGCGGAGTTTAGCTCAAGTACTGGTTGGAAAACTTGCACAGTAAACGCACAGCGTTATTTGACTTTTCTGCATGAGCAAGTCGTGCCGTCTTTGCGAGAACGAAATGTGATATCTACTGTAGCATTTATGCAGGATGAAGCACCATCTCACATCACAAATCCAGTAAAGAAATTTCTAATTGACACCTTCGTGGAAGACAGACTTATCAGTAGGCATTGCAAGATCCCATGGCCAGATTTGACACCAGTTGATATTTGGTTCTGGGGGGTATTTAAAGTCACGAATGTATCAATCAGGTCCTTCCACATTGTCGGAACTAAAAGATTCCATTCGTCTTGAAGTGAGTTTGATCCACCCAGGCATGCTGCATTCTACAATTCCTGGTGTTTTCACTCGCCTGAATAATGTCATACCTTATGGAGGAGGACTTGTCGAACGCATGATGCTATAATAAAGGAACTGCGCGTACAGTAAGTAATTTTCTTTGTCTTTTCAATGCGTTCAGCGTCACCTATAGGTGATTTTTTAAATTACAAAATATTTTCACGACAACCCCCCCCCCCCCCGTCCTGACAATATTTATGGTACAAACCGCATCTCAATGCAATGATTTTTCGATTTTTAATGCATTTTTAAAGTTTATACGGACTTTTGAAAGACCCTGTATATATATCACGGAAAAGCATTTCATGTACTCTGGAGCTTTACTAGCGTGCGTATGACATCAGATGTAGAGTTCAAAATATTGGAGTCTATAATGTGGGGGGCCCGTTTCCTGTATAATGCAATGACTATATTTCTTTCACAGCAAAAAACTGCGAGGAAACCATGGAGCTTTATGAGCGTATGACATCAAATACCGAAAGTGAGTCCATGATGTGAATGGCGCGCTCCCTACATAATGCAATAACTATATTTCTTTCACACCGAAAAATTTCGATGTAACCATGGAGCTTTACGCAGCATGTGGCAACAGATACGGAATATATATATATATATATATATATATATATATATATATATATATAGCATAGTAAACATATAAAATTAAAATTAATTCCACAGTTATCCAATTATTCTCCAGAAGTTGGCGCAAAGCAGCACACTCTTCTAAAGTAACATACGGTACATACAAAAACGGAATTATCCAATTGGCTTCCTGACATGTTATTATAATTCCCTATTTAATACAAAAAAGGGAGAAAATGCTTACTTAAAGGATATGGCAGAGGTATAGAATGATGAAAGTAAAAATAACGTATTACGCATGCGTAAACTGCTTTTATATATAAGGCACTCTGGCATTTGCTGCATTTCCATTCTTTTCCTTCCCTTGCAATCCTGGTTGATTCCAATTTGTTTACTCTGCACTTTTTCGAGTGTTTTTGACTTGACACATATACGGAAGTATGACTTCTGCATGGCATTGGTACCGTGAGTGTTGCCCGGGCATAAAAGCAGTCTTTTAAACGGGAAAGAGGGGTCGCCATCCCCCTCTACCATTTTATGCCTTGCATTTGGTCATTTCCCTTATTTTTTCATATGAATCTTATATATATATATATATATATATATATATATATATATATATATATATATATATATATATATATATATATATATATATATATATATATATGTATGTATAAATATATATATATATATATATAATTAAAATTAATACAAAAATAAATAAATAAAATATATATATATATATATTTGATTATTTTATTTGATTATTTTTATATTTATATCTGATCCATTTTCTACATTCTTCTACGTCGGGATATGTGCATTATTTCTGTAATACAAGTTACAGTAATGGGCACAGAAACTTAGGATCAGCATTAACGGACCAGGTATGGCCCTTGATGACTTACATGGTTTCGGAAATGCTTTTCACTTTCCTCAATTTATTCATTTTCAAAAAAATATTTGAGAGCCAGAAAGGGGCCTAGCTCCACGTGCAAAAGAATTTTTCTGTTTTGCAACTTTTCATCTTATACAATATTCTTGCTTTACACCATGCATGTTGATGCAGGGAATAAGGGGATTAGTACCTTAAGTACCTGAATTACATATATGATTTATAACTCAAATAAAAATTTAATCTAAGGGTGTAGTTAAGGGATCATATTAAACAATATTTATCTCATGTCATTATTTTTCAATTTCTTAACATATATACAGAATAGGAAAAAAAGGGGTATTTTATACTAATTTAGTACCTGTTTTATTCATGATGTTCTCTTTATCATCTTCCTAAGGTTGTCGTATAGTCACTATTGTTATCAAATAATCATTTCAGACCATCTTATTTTATTTTTGCTGTACAGAACATCAAAATGATCAATCTCTGATATATATAATACAAGTAAATTAAAATTCTTTAATTATATATATATATATATATATATATATATATATATATATATATATATATATATATATATATATATATATATATATATATATATATATATATATATATATATATATAATTTTATAATTTGATACAAAGGTACTTCAGGAGACTCTATACAGGCTTGCATCATCGGAAAAATATTTGCATTAAATTATATATTTGAATTTCTTTATCGTAAACATGAAAACAAGATCTCATTCAAGGGAGATTTAAGCAATGGTGATTTAAATTTGCATTTTCGGAAAGTATTATTTTATAACGTCTTTTGAAAATGTAAAGCAGACTTCAGAAAGTATGACTTCCCTCAAACTATATTGCCACATGACGGATTATTAACACGTTTTCTGACACTGGGGCGCTTGCCCACTCCGAACCAACCAAGACACAACGGTCTGTAAACTACTTTATGCAATAGGAAAATGTGGAATAATGATTTGATGCTTTTTGTAACAAAATAAGTCTTGATTAAAAAAATGTTGCTCGAATTCCAGTCGTAATCAAATATTGTATTGAAACTGCCACAGACGTCCAATACGTATAATTTGTACGTAATAGCTATGAGAATGTTTGCAATTTGATTCCAACGACAGACCGCTGGCAGTCAACCTATTAATGCGTAGGTAATTTTATAGAGAATTTATAATCTGAAACCAAGAGCAGCAAATTTCGTCATAAGGATATACTCTTGAAGAACACTAGCGTAACACTTTTAATATCTTGTAAGCCGTCATTACTCAGAACAGCTCACTTTCTGGATTTTAATTGTTCCCTACCGAATCACCGATTAAACAAAATTTTGATTAATAAACCAAAATATATGAAATTATTTATGGTAGATGTATGTACCGTTTTAAAAGTTTATATACAAATTATAAGTTTGGACGTAGCAACGTTGCTAAATAAATGCCAGGCGATTTTGTTAAATCTCAGTAACAGATTGCCAACACCTAACATCGAAGCCATTCACCAGATGTCAAATCTTCATATACAGATTGCTAACATCTAACATCGAAGCCATTCAAACAGCTGCTGTTAACCCTCGGGCCAGTTGAGTGATCTGGGTCTTCGACTATCTCTAAGGTCAGATTGGCGGACGAATAAAAATCTGACTGACCACCTCATGCTATTTATGCATCAGGCTAGTCTTCACATTACTACTATTTTTATCCAAGTTAGTATCCTGCCTGGTCGTTTTTTTCTTAATTTGAATTCGGCACTCAATTTTCCAGAGTCCACTGAATCCGTACTTGTCGTACAAAGGTCACTTCAAGCCCTCCAAAATTTATTTTTCAATTATCTTTTTTCTAAATTCGCAATATCCATTTTCCCATTTTTGAAAAATGGACGTACTTATAAAGTTCAATTATAATGTAAAACTGCCTGTTCAATCACAATATTTTTAATCAATTGTTATCTTTTTAGATCTAAATAAATGTTCTTTTGGCGGGATGGTACACCTTGAGTGCCACCTGAGTGCAGGAGGTATCCTTTCCCGGCCGTGCCTACTCCAAACTCACTATGTGAGTCGCGCGGTCTGGGGTCTACAGACATCCAACATCTTGGCACTAATGTACAAGTTTGATTTATTTGGGCGCCATTGTAGAGAACCTTACTGTCCCAACCGGGAATCGAATCCTGGATTTCCGAACACACCAGTCAAAGCTCTATCGTTGAGGTACTGGGATGAAATTGCAAGCTCTTATCGTCGAAGTGCGGGTAAAACCATAATAGTCATGCATATGTATCTACATCTACTTAACGGAAGTTTAATCAAATTACAAAGTAAATAACGCTTTGTCGCAAAACAGCATTTTAAATCAAATATTAAAATTTGCATTTAACTTTCTTTATGTGGTTTGCATTCACCATCATAAACAACAACCATTAAAATGTATCGCTCAACATTTAAAACTCTGATTAAACAAAAAAGGTTTAACTTTGAATTTAAAATTATGCTAATCACAGTGTAATTACAAGTTGAAAACCCAGACCACACGACAGACCCGAAGGTTTACTGTAGCTAAGTGTGTGGCCGGGAGTGTAATTACAAGTGTAATTACACTGTGATTAGCATAAAAGCTTGTAATTACAAGTGTAATACAGATGTAATTTTTTGAAAACCCGGACCACTCGACTGACCCGAGGGTTTTCGGTAGCCGTTTGAGTGGCCGAGCAAGCGTAATTCGTGTCGTTGGTTAAAGTATCATTAAGTGGATACATTGGAACAGATATTAGATCTGAAATACGTGTATTGACCTTATGTTTTACAATTTGTTTTCGTCATGACATGTTAAAACTTTATACGAATACTTTATATAAATATATCTTTGAATTATATATTGCACTAGCAGTGTACCCGTTCTTCGTTCGGAAAATACAGGGTGGTTAGAATTAAAGTATCCTTGCTCAGAGTACTGTAGGGAAAACCAGTGGTCATAAGAACGCCAAATCTGTGTGATATACATTGGAAACGAAAGGCGGAAATAAAATAGTTCGAAAATGACCGATAGGGAAAGCGATGGTGCTGCGAACAGATCTAATATTCTACGTAAGTACTAAAATTCTTGACCTCTCAATTTAACTACTTTTACTTTCCCTGCAATACATGGTAATGTAAAGGGGAAGTATTGGAATTATGCCGAAAATCATAACGCGAAGTTTCGACGGATCTACACGTTTCGAGACCTCTAGAATACGAAAAAAAAAATTCTAGCGTGACGTCTGTGTGTGTGTCTGTGTATCTGCCTGTTTGTCTGTCTGTGTGTCTGTCTGTCTATGCAGAATTTTATCAACTCTAACTAAAAAACTATTTGACCGAATATTATTAAACTTGGTACTTAAGTCACTTGTGGGCGAATTTGGTGCTGATTAGTTTTGGGTACGATTCGGGATAAAAGAATCCGCCTTTTTTGGCGAAATGGCCCGCAAAAGCCTTTATCCAGTCTAGCTGAAAAATTAATGGACCGAATTTCTCAAAATTCAGTAGATAAGTCGCTTGAGAGTAATCCTGGTGCTGGTTAGATTTTGGTACGATTCGGAAAAAAATAACCTGCTTTTTTTGCAAAATCGCCCGCAAAAATTGTCAAAATCTTAAATAAGAAACTACCTAAGCTGAAATATATTCATTAATTATGTTTTATACGTAATTTTTAACGAAGGAAAGAATAAGATCAACCCCATTACACTAGAACTAGCCTTTCTCGAGATATTTTATTTTTTTCGTATTTTCTTTACGCCACCATTGAAAATAAGTCCAGTTACCAATGAGAACAAAATTTGAATTAAAAATGAAATAAATTTAATTAAAATAAAGAAAACGTGGATACAAGTCTGCAGGGAAAGTCATATGCTGCCCACATGAAATTTTTTCTACGTAAGTTCAAAATTTCTTGTTCTGTCAATTACGCTATGTTTTTCTATACAAATACGAATATTCTTGGACTCTCAAATCCTTCACGTTTTCACTAGATAATTTATACATCCTCTCATTTGAGTACTATCTAGTTCGATATCTTTAACGGTTTCTAAGCATCTCTGTAGGGATCTTGTTTGAAAGACTGATTGCCTAAAAAAATTGAACGCCTGAAAGACAGAAGAAGACAGAATGTATGAAAAAGAAGATTGACTGAAGGTCTCAATGGCCGAAAGTGCGTTATCGCCAAATGACACACAGATAAATGTTCACATTGTTCTGACATGACATCAAAATGCACTGCGATAGATTTAGGTGAAAATATCCGACTTGCAAAGAGATGAGCTGAAATAAACGGAAAAATATATGATAGAAATAGAACTGTGAATTTATATTTGTTGTATTTTATATAGAATTTGGTCTTGAAATATTCACATTTAATGATAAATGTATTATGGAATGAATGACTGACATTATTGTGACATATGTTATTATTATATTAGTTTTCCAACGCTGTGAAAAATATGGAATTCGCATTTCTGAAGTCAAAATTAGCAATATTATTATTAACAAAAAGAATAGGCGTCACGTATTGCCTTTAACCTGAAAAAGAACAACGAATGAATACCCAAAGTAGGTACATTAATTTATGACTGTTTCAAAAATAAAGTATTTTGTCTCAAAAGAAAATACAACGAATACAAGAACAATTGCAGTATCTCTAAATACCGCTGTAGCGAATTACAAGATAAGAAATAATGATTTAAATATTCAAAAGCTAAAAAGCATAATTTTCGCCGCCTTTCGACTAGACATGTGGCTAAACGTAGAACGATGCGCTGTAGGAATTTTTATGAAAAGCATTTAGTCGGTTACAGATGGAAATATATTGTTGTTGTTGAGACCCAGACCGTCCGACCTACCAGAAAGGTGTAAGGTAACTGTATGGACGGCCGGGAAGTGCCACCCAATTTAGACCGGAACCCAGTGGGGGAGGCATCCACAGGGACCGTACCCTCCTTCCCCTACCACCAACCTCTCGGAAGGACTTACGGACCCACATGTTTAACGTGATCGTACTCCGCATGAACACGGCGGCATTTGTGGTAGCGTGCAAATCTAGCGCGCAAACCACGGGGATACCGCACCCGAGATGGCCAACAGCACGCGGTGTTCCGAGGTGGTCACCCACCAAGTACTAACCGCGCCCGATGCTGCTTGACTTCGGTGATCTAACGAGAACCGGTGTTATCAGCACGGTACGGCCGTTGGCCCCTGGAAATATATTGTGACAATTCATAAAGCATGGATCTATTTAAACGACTGTAACCCAAAATGATATATTTTCCATCGAAAAAGAGGAGAAAAAGTCCTGGAAACTTGTTTCCAAGGATCAAAAGGAAGTTCCAGTAATGGATTTATGATTATTGCTGGCTTTTCATACAAGTGTAAATTACAGTTAAGGGAAGTCGAAAAGAAGAGGTCAAAATCATTTCAACATATTACCAAAATTATGTTTTAACTCCTTTATTTACAGAAGAAATATTATACCTTTTTAAACAGTCTTAATAAAGTAAAATTTTATAGGGATAAAGCTACCAGTCATACATCCACAGATACCGTTAATTTTTTTGTAAAAAAAGCCTTATATAATATATATAACTCTTACTCATGTGTTTCATTAATGTGCCATATGTTACCAATGGATTATTGCCCTTTAAGATCTTTAAATGTGAACTTATTGAACACTAGATCTTATGGATGGACTATGGAAAATTTTATAAGGGAATGGAATAAAATACTATTCATAACTTTAAAAAAAAGCTCTCGGGTGTTGGAAACCAAGATGTGGAATCATAGTCTAGTGAAAGGACCAGTATATAGAACATTTAGGAAATAAATTTTGTTATTTCAATCCTTAATTATATTGCTTTAAATTTGTTCAGAAGTTGGGTACCTAAATACGTATAAATCATCTTTAATGTTGTCTCTGCGTTTGTCTATGAATCAAGTAAATTAGAGCTCTAACTATCGAAATTATTACTCAATTTCATTGATGTTTGTTTCCCCAGAGGCAATTTATACTAACATATCAGATTTACATTATTAAACTCCGTTATTCAGTGTATACCACATAAGAATTTAATTCATAAAATTTGATGCTCGGTACAAGGCTTTATCTACAAGTTACTGTCATATGATATTTTAATCTTCAAAATCTGTTATTCATTACAAGGCATTTCAGAGGGATACTATTACAACATCAGGTTTCCTAAATTTAGGAAAATGATATCAATGAGTTCGTAATTAATATCTAATTTCTTCCTTTATATAATATGTTAAGTGTCGTAAAAGTTATTTATTTTATAAATAATGAATTAAGTAAGTTAAGTAAAAAATGTGTATTAAGTAATATCCTCACTAATTAATTTTATATGTAAAGCAATTTAGTTAAATATTCCGATGCAGCGAAAATAGGAGAGTTTTGCTGGTACGTCCTTGTTAAACACGCTAGGCGCACTAATAAAAATTATTTTACCAAATGAAAAATTAATCAAATGTGCCTCGCTACATAATTGGTATCGAACATAACGTAATTAGCTGAGCATTCAGCATCACATTATATTTTAAAACAAACATATCCGACAATAAGATCATAATTTGTATTCAAGGATTTCCAAAATATATGATTCTTGTTTATTTCTTCTTACATGGCAACTGTGTCTATATTTCCTACAGCATATAAAACATTTTCGTTTTTCAATGCAGCAAACTTTTACACTTTTGTAATTTCATGTCACTCCTACGGAGTTTTCGTGCCGGACAGAGCGCCATTTAATATCCGATCTCAACTTCTGTTTGGTATCGTCATTCTGTGACATTAATTCATTGACCCATGGTATGGAAATTCACGGTTATTATTTACTAACATTTATTTTGACTTGGCTCCTAGTGTGACAGTTTGTTGCACATTTGGAGTTAAGATTTTGGGGAGTGTGGGGTATCAGAAAAGGGGTACACCTAGTTTTCAGTAATACTCATGTTTAGAACTGCGCGGGGTCTCTTACGAGATTTCGCCTTTCGATGATCATAATCGTGAAGATTGATTCGTTCGGGACGGATGGCAAGTTATTGTAAAAGTTCGTCGCTTGCTGTTTACTTTCAGCTCTCACGGTTTTAATTTTAAAATTTTTCCTTATCACCGAATTTCTTAGATACCTGGTGACTTTTTTAATACTCCTCAGGGTTTTGTTTTGTTTTCTTGCTAAGCAGTTTACGGTAGTTTCACAGACATCTGTGCACAGTATTTCGGGGTGAATGCTCTTTTTTGTAAATTGGTAGTTTGCTTTAATTTCTTGTTAGTGATTGCACAAATATTTTATATAATAAGAATTATGCTAAAAATTGTGGTAGTTAAAATATCTCTTATATTTTTGTCGAAGTTAAAATAATTTCTTTAGCTTGCTATGTTTAAACGATTTTTTTTTTACAAACATTAGTTCGAGATTATTTTTGTCGAAAGTTTTCATGGTCTAACTATTTCCATGAAATTGCATGACAGAAATGAAAAATATTTTTTCTCAAAGATTTTCCTTTAGCCTTCGCAGTTTCATAATAATTTTGCATTGTTTAGCATGTAGGAACACTGATTTCTTTTTATTTTAATGTATTAACAATAGTACAGAAAATAGGGCCTAAAATTCCGATTTCTTCATAATGTAATACAGCACGAAATATTTTTAATAATCCCCCATTTATTAGCATGATTAAGAATTTATCTTGGGAATTGTTTACTTCTAATTAATGTAAATTTAGCCCTGATTTATTTGCTCGCAAAAAATAAATAAATTTTGAAATTGAAAAGAAAACACGTTTTTAATGTCCTCCCCTACAGTGGCACATGAAAAAGGAGAAAATAAATTTTAATCACACACAAAATTGAGTCACATTAAGTGTGTATGCAGATTCAATTCAAAACGATATCATAAATCATAACATTATCCAAAATTGCTATAATGTAAAATTTAAAGGGGAAATGCGAGTTTAGGCAGATCAAAAAATTTCGACAGTTTTGCATAATATCAGTTTTATATAATGATAACTAGCAAAATGCATTGTTTAGATTTGAATATATTTATGCCCTCATAACTCAGAAAACGTTTAGATTTTGTAATGCCTTATAGAACTCCATGCAAGTCCATTATGTTTCATACTAGTGAATTCCGCGAGCATTTTGGCCTGTAAGTAATAAACAAAAAACAGGCAACAACGTTTCCTACTTTTGTTGAGTTTGTTGAGTCGTATATCTCAAATGAAAATTTATAAAATGATAAGAAATAAAATAACATCAAGTTTTCACTTTCCGTTTCTAATGCCACACGCTACGTAAAGATCCATGGTTAAATCGCCTTTTTTCGGTGTGATAGAAATATATAGCTATTGAATTACGTAAAGAACGGACCGATAACATCATGGACTCACTTTCAGTATTTGATGTCATACGCTCATAAAGCTCCATGGTTTTCTCGCAAAGTTTTGCTGCCAAAGAAGTATAGACATTGCATTATGTAAGGAATGGGTCACCCGCATCATGGACTCTGACATTTTGAAGTTCACATCTGATAACGCTTTTGAAGCTCCAGAGTTTATCCGTGTGCTTTTCCGTGATTGAAACACGTTTGGCAACATTTTGTAGCAGCGTTACCCAGAGATAGACAGATATACATATAAATCAAGGTGCTTATACACTGGCTTCCAAAAGTTAAGCACGGACGGTAAATTCAACAAAAATGGAAAAGTAAAACTTTGACTAACTCAAAATTGTACAAGACGGTAACAAATGTGTTTAGGCATTGAAGAAAACAAGAATTACGTACAAAGATGAAAAAAATATTTACTTTTTGTAAGTTATATGATGAAGTCACATTTATGTCATTATCAAAATTATGTTTAAATGCAAACAAACCAAACAAAATTTACATTAATATGGTATGTGATCTCATCGGAACTTCACACAAACTTTGCAATCATTTAACTTGCTTTCAATGAGGTGATCAACCATCGCAGATGCGAGCTATGGCCATTCCTCCAATAGGACGATTTCCAACACTCCTGAGACTGGCTGGAGGAGGTAAACGTGCAGAGACAACACTCCGAGGGTATCCCAAAAGTTTTCAATATAATTAAGGTCGGGGGAATACGCCGGTCACTCCATAAGAGAAATGCCTTATTCGTCAACGATGTTAACACGATGGGGACGGGCATTATGGTCCATGAGGAGAGAATCAGGACCAACTGCTGCAGCCCAGAGTCTCTAAATTGAGTCTAAGAATTCATCTCGATACCGCGCAGCCTTCACAGAACCGCATTTAAAGGTATGCAGCTATGGGCGATATCTCATTGAAATTCTGGCCCGTACCATGACGCTGCCACCTCTGAATGCGTGATATTCTATGATGTTCTTGGCCTGATTGCGTTTGCCTCTTTCTCTCTAGACCCTGACAGGTTTGAAATCTGATTTCAGGGCAAATCTCGTCAGTTTGGTGAAAATGATTGGGTATCGAGTATTGGTCAATGTTTCGGGTGTGTTTGTTTTGGTTGTTTCAACTTCATGCCTTTGGTGCATCGGGGTCGGCTTCAGGGGGTACCTGCTTTCGAGAGTGATTGCCGAGTCCTAGCATCATGCCGCAACCGGGGTTCAGTAGGGGCCACAACCCCCTCTTCTGAAATTTTTTGGCACTCCGCTTGTTAGCTTTTCTCGTCCGTCTTTTTCTTTTTCATTTTTAAGCATTTCCGTATTTGAGTAAAAAAGCAGCATTGGCTCATTTCATCATTTCATTCTATTTACGTTCATAGGACATATACCAATTATTTCAATTACTGTTTTTACTTTCGTATTTATTTTTTAGTTATATATATATATATATATATATATATATATATATATATATATATATGTGCCTAAATATATTGGGCTGGGCCAGTTTTCCTATTTTGTTCATGGCAGTTACTACATTTGACTGTAGCAAAGCACACTCAAGTGACCTGTTTGACACCACAAACAAAACATCTGTCATTTGTACATTATGTGGTAGTATGTCCAAACATTCAATATTTCATATAGTATTCTTTACATTTTTCTGCAATGCAATTTGCTCCACTTGATATAAAGGAAGATCGATCTAAAAAGAGAAAACTCTACACATACGATCCAATATTTTCCCATTCTTGCATTAATACAGAATTTTATGTTCAAATGTTCATCAGTTTCAAAGATCGAATTTTGCGAGTAGAAAAAGTCCATAACTACTGCTTTATCCACATCCTTATTTATATTGAAAACAATAATCTTAGATTTACATTTTCAAATTCTATAGAGGAGATAAATCCCCCCCCCCGTCATCTCATTAAATACGCCCCTGATGATATGTTATGTTAGCTACCGATAGAAGTCCATCTTTAGCTTAAATTCATGTTAAAAGTCAATCTCGAAGCCCCAAAGTTTGAGCAGCATTGCGTTATTTTCTGCTAACATCCGCATAAGCGCGATTTTTTGGGAACGCGATTTTTTCCTTTAATGGACAGTTCTGTCACTATGACACGTAATAAATGTTCATGTCGAAACTTTAGCGACTTCCAATGGTTACATAAAGTTTGCCAACTTATTCATTTTATGCTCGTATTTAGTCACTTTTGGAACATTTAGTACTGAAAAACGGTTAAATCTATCCATAAAATGCTTTAGTTTGCTACTTTTTTCAAGGTATATCCTTCAAATCCAACCATTTTTTCTATGATTCTACCCATAATTTAGTTCATCACAGAAACATGATACTCAAACAGTCCACTCAAACAAATAATGTAAAAATAATGTGATACAAGAATCCCGAGCCTGTTATTTAGTGTAACGATTACACTAACTATTTACGTTTCTGTAATAAAAAACAAACAAATCATATTTGGATTTCTGATAATTTGTTTCTCTTAAATATAAATATATTCCTACGAAAAGAAAGAGACATCTGTGTAACACTGTCCCGTATACTGGATTATTTCATTAAAATACATTAATTACCAGTTTTGTGAAAAAATACATTTTCTTTAAATTATCGTCTGCTTTGAAAGTGTTCCGTTCCATAGTTTTCATCCTTTCCTTACGACTATATTCTAAGTATTCTTGACATAGCTTAAGTCAGCTTTGCTAACTTTTAATTTTAGGGACGAAAACAACAATGAAGTTTTCTTTAACTCTGACCATTAGTTTTGAAAAGATAAACTTATTCTTACCCCTGTCTGTTTGTGAGGTAGAAATTACTTTGCTCTATTTAAATAGTCTAATATTAAGATAGTTGTTCCAATATGTCCAGGATCCACGTCCAGTCATCATACTAAACTTATTCAGCTTTAAAAGTAGTTAAAGGATTTCTAGCATTGGAATTTATTTTCATATTTTCTGCTTCAGTCGCGATAATATAAAATAATTTAATGGAATAAGAACCCCATAAACATGGAATATAAAAAAATTTACTCTGCACTTTGTCAATGCCAAAAGTCAAGTCAAACATTCTACGTCACATATCAAATATTAAGCGATATTTTTCGGCAAGGTGATTGAAAGTATCAATAAGAGTAGGAGTGGATATAAAATCGGTGAGGGCAAAGAGTATAGGTTTGTAGGGCAGACACACCATAATTTCTGTCTTAGAGACTGCATTTTTTATTTTATATTATATTATAGGAATTTCTATTCCATCATCAATAGCCATTTGTTAGATATTATTGCATGCTGAAATATATATTAACGAGTATACAAAAATTCGATTTGTTAAATAGCGGTATACTTCATAACAATTACCTAACGAATTAGTGTATTTTGAACTGAAAGCATAACTAGAACTTGTTGAAAGTTGGATAGTGAACGAATTTGCATATATATATATATATATATATATATATATATATATATATATCAAGAATTTTGATAACTTGTACTTTAAATACCGTTGACTTATCTTTAATTGAAATTGGTCTGAAGATCATACATGAAAATTAAATGGACTGAACGTCAGGCTGGCAAAAATTCCCTTATACAGGGTCTTTCAAACGTCAATATAAATTTTAAAAATTCATTTAAAATCGAAAAATCTTCGCATTGAGGTACGGTTTGTACCATAAGTATTGCCAGATTGGGAGATTTTTTTTGACATGAAAAACTTTTGTTGTTTAAAAAAGCACCTATAGGTGGTGCTTACCCGAATACATCTTCCAGAAGTATGCAAATGAGGCTGTTATAAAAGAGCTGCAGTGCTCTGTAGATTCTTTATTTGATTCATTAGTAAACGGTGAAAAGAAGTTTTTGCGAGAATGTTAACTTTGATCGAAAAAGCCGTGTTAGTGAAGCTGTTTTATATGAGTGGAGAATCAGCATCAGATGCTTTGCGAAAATTCTGCTTTAGGAAAAATCTAAAGAAAGGAAAAGGTCCTATCATCTGTTCAGGGTTACTTAGGTTTGTCACACGATTTGATACGTGCAGAAAGTTGTTTTAATTGTCTTTACAATGCGTTCAGCACCACCTATAGGTGATTTTTAAACTACAAAATTTTTTCACGTCAAAAAAAACCAAAAAAAAAACCGTCTAGCAAAACTTATGGTACAAACCGTACCTCAATGATATGATTTTTCGAATGTTAATGAATACGAAAATTTATACGGACTTTTGAAATACCCTGTATATGAAACAAGTACTAAATAGGTATTAAATACCCACTGTCGCTGTCCATATATAATGTAAGCAATTGGAAATTCGATTTCATGCTGTGAAAGCCTGGTAAATATAAGCTTGTAACTACAACCAAAAATGAATGTATTATAAATCATATATGCAATACTGTTACTAAAGATACGATACGCTTTGTTCCCTACATTAACATACATAGTGTAATGTATATATACACTGCTCACAAATGAAATTGCAACTCCATGAAGAAATTCATGTATCCTTATCAAATTTACAGAATGTAATTGTAACATGAAGATGTGCAAAGGATAAAAAATCATACTTAGAAAATGAAACAATGGAACTTTATTGACATTAGATGAATATGAAATAGGTCCACCGCGAGCGGCTATGCAGGACTGATTATGACAAGGCATCCCGTCAATGAGATGGTCAATGGTGTGCTGAGGGATGGCAATCCATACGGCATGCAATTGGGCTTGTAACTGAACATGGTTTGCTGGAATTGGGGGGTTTTCCAATCGGCGACACATGATGTCCCAGATATGCTCAATTGCTGAAAAATCCGGAGAATATGCTGGCCAAGGTAGAATATCAAACCCTTGTAGACAATTAATAGCTACCCGTGCAGTATGTGGTCTGACTCGATTTGCTTCATCGAGACAATATCTTAAAACTATAGTCCATTGCACACAACCAGTCCTCTTCACCACGCTACGTTATAACATGCGGAAAGATTCATGGCATTCATGCTCATATGCAGAAAACCATCCTGGATATTTCGAAAATCTCGTTCAGTTCTTATTTACTGCAAACAACGCACTTAATTTCAGGAAACAAAACTGTGATTATAAAATATTCGTTAGGTATAGCTGGTATAATATATGTATCTGTTTTATGCATTTCTTAAATGATCCTCATATTTGTAACACTTTCAATTTATAAAGAAATTAACCCTTTCATTCGACCTTAATCATTTGTCATCTATTATATCTCTTATAAACTATATACCATAGTACTGATACATGTAATCTGCATATTCTATTTCTCTAGTGATAGTTTTTAAGAAGCTATTTTTCAAGTATTAAAGCCTCTAAATCCGGCATAAAATGCGTTTTGATAGTATAAATACATTACATGTGTTCTTTAATTTACAACAATGTAAAGTCGCCAATTGATCCTAACTGTACGGTTCTGGTAAACCAGATCCAAATTTCAACATTATTCTACTCCTCCCCTAATGCAATTCAGCAGCTAATATTCAGAGTACGGATTTCTATAACTTCTTCTAACACCTGTCAAATTTTCGACGATATCCATGAGTTTAGCTTGGGAAAGTTTCCTTGTCAATAATTCAATGAAGCAAATTACACAGTATAGCATAGCGTTAAATATAAGCAAAAATGTACTCAATTGATCATTCACAACAACCTATGAACCCTGGTTTAGAGATCATTGCAACTTATTAGCATATCGCATTTTCCTTGCGCAATCTGATCTGCATTTCCTAGATCAATTAGTGAGCACTAAAAGTAAATTCGCACCTCTTTGTTATCGCCCTTAATCGGTGGAACTAATGCATAATGCATTCTCTATCTATTATTAAGTCACTTTTTTATAATGTGACCTCACAGTCGGTTTATTCCTGAATTTAGAGTCACAAAGAAC
Organism: Amaurobius ferox; assembly: GCA_951213105.1. Lineage (NCBI taxonomy): Eukaryota > Metazoa > Arthropoda > Arachnida > Araneae > Amaurobiidae > Amaurobius > Amaurobius ferox. Next base: position 53,103,791 of record OX578152.1, read on the forward strand.
GATTCAATTGTTCTGAAAACATTACTTCCTCCAAATTACTTGTAAGACTTTTGTAGCATTTTGGGTGGTTATCACGTTATAGTTTAAAGCAAACATGTCCTAAAAAGAGACAGTTCATTTGTATTCATGAATTAAAAAAAATATGATTCTTGATAGTGCAAATTTTGATCCAGTCACACTACATCTTCAGAAAGTGTATATTTTCAGTAATTGAAAAGTCGATGATCCAGGGAGGCGGGGTAAACAAAGTTTCTAAAGATTTATTGATTTTTTTTATTAAATATGTCATATAATAACTTTTCTATTAGGAAACATGAAACATTCGGAATCGAGTTGAAATACATGTATTCCACTCATAGCACCCACAGACTACTTTATCCGAGCTAATAGACTCATCTGTGACCAAAATATTTGCGATGTGGCTTTTTAATTTTTATATGCCAAAATCAATGCTGTGTATGAGGTCAAATTTAATTTCTGTTCAAATTAGCTCGCATGCGAAAAAAAAGACTGTAGTGCGCAAAAATTATCTAACCTAGTCCAATCCAACAGCTGCAAATCTTCAGCCTAAAGTTCATTTAACAAGAAATATTAAATATATAGAATAACTAGATAATTTCATCTTACAGGAAAACTGTATCTATATTCACTACAGTACGTAACACATTTGCATATTTCAATGCAACAAACTTTTACAATGCTATTTCAATCCAGTCGCAAAGTGTTGCGGATGAGGAGAAAGGTTCCTAGTCCCAAAGACTTTAATCACGGATATGTACCATCACTTGAGCAAACATGCTACATCGCTGAATGTATAAAGATTTTCTATACTAAGCATTTTGCTAAAAATTGTGGTTGTTAAAATATCCATTGCGTTTTAACGAACTTAAAATAATTTCTTTGGCTTGCTATGATAAACGATTTCGTCTTTTTACGAACGTAGGAGTTATTTCTGTAGAAAGTTTTCACGGTATAACTACTTCCATTAAATTGCATAACAGGAGTGATAAATATTTTTTTTTAAATATTTTCCTTGTGATTTCGTAGCTTCATAATTAATTTGCGTTGTTTAGCATGTAGGAACGATGCTATCTTTTTATTTTAATGTGTTAACAATAGTATAGAAAACAGGGCCTGAAATTTGACTTTCTTCATAATGTAATGCAGTAGGAAATATTTCTAATAAGCCCCATTTATTACCACGATTAAGGATTTTTCTTAGGAATTGTTTACTTTTAATTAATGTAAATTTAACCCTGATTTATTTCCTCGTAAAAAAATAAAAAAATATGAGATAAAAAGAAAATAACAGATGCTCATGAAAAAGGAGAAAATAAATTTTAATCACACAGAAAATTAAGCCACATTATGTGCGTAAGCAGATTCAAATCAAAATGATATGATAAACCCTAACATTGTTCAAAATCGATATAACGTAAAATTATCGATGGGAAATGAGAGTGTAGGCAGATGAAATAGATTCGTGAATTTTATATAAAATCAATTTTGGATAATGATAAAATGTATAACTCTATGCAATATATAACTCTACGCAAATCCATTGTTTTTTATACTAGTGACACCCGCGGCCATTCTGCCCTATAAGTAACATACAAAAAATAGGCAAGGAAGTTTCCTACTTTTGTTAAGTTTGTTTACCAAGTTGAGTCGTATATCTTAACTAAAAATTTATAACATGATAGGAAATAAAATAACATCATAGTCTCATTTTACGTATCTGATGCCACACGCTACGGAAAGCTCCATGGATGATACATCGCAATTTTTCGGTGTGAAAGCAGTATAGTTATTGCTTTATGTAGGGAACGGCCGCTCACATCATGGACTCACTTTCAGTATTTGATGTCATACGCTCATAAAGCTCCATAGTTTCATCGAAGTTTTTTCTGTGACAGAAGTATAGTCATTGCATTATGCAGGGAACGGGCCACCCACATTATGGACTCTGACAGTTTGAACTCTACATCTGATGTCATAAGCTAGTAAAGATTCCGTGTTCATGAAATGTTTTTCCGTGATTTATATATATTTATATATATATATATATATATTTATATATATATATATATAAATATATGTATATATATATACATATATATATATATATATGTATATATTTTATATATATATATATGTATATATTATATATATATATATATATATATATATATATATACATATATATATATATATATATATATATATATATATATATATATAATATATATACATATATATGTATATATATAATATATGTATATATATATATATATATATATATATATATATATATATTCAGAATTTTTGATAAAAGAAAATATTTTAAATTTAAAATAAACTTCATCACACCTTGTTAGTAATTTACATAAAAATGTTTTTCGTAATATTATCATTAAACAATTAACTAGAAATAAACGATTGAATAGTAGAGGGTATGATCAAAAGCATCACGATACAGAGTTTATAAATGAAGCTGTAAAACACGGTTACCCCATGGGTTTTGTAATTAAAATACTTTCAGAATTCACTGGGTTAACTGTGAATGTAGGGGCAAATATTTAAACAGTTGAAACATTGTCATTGAATAGCGACGACTTGCGAGTATTGAGTATGGTTATTTGTGAAGTGGACTACAAGTTGGAGTTTTATACAACGGACAGTTTTGGTTAGAATTTTGGAATTTGTTGAGACGAGTTATATCGGCGCGTTCATTTGTAGGCACATTGAGTGAATTGAATAGTTTTTTCGTGTGTCATCCAAATTGTATTTTTGAATTTTTGCTGTGGGTTTTTGCTGTTCGGTAATTGATGGTATTAAGGCCATTCCATGTATAAGTATCGGCTTCCGGGAGTGTCGCCATGGCATAAAGCATTGCTTAACCGGAGAGTGGGGGTCACAACTCCCCCCGGCCACTCGTGATACTTTTCGTTTTTCACAATCATCTTTTGCTTTTCTGTACTTAGGTATTCTTTTTGGAAAATATATATATATATATATATATATATAAATATATGTATATTTATATATACATATATATATATGTATATATTTTATGTATATATATATATGTATATATTATATATATATATATATATATATAATATATATACATATATATGTATATATATAATATATATATATATAATATATATACATATATATATATATTTATATATATATATGTATATATATATATATATATATATGTATATATACAGTATTGTGGCAATTAATTGAGAAATGCAGTTTTTTTTTATAAAATTCAGTTTTATTCAAGTTTTCTATGGATACATTTAAAACTAATAAGTGATATGACCTCCCCGAGACTTTATAACATCACAGACACGTTTCGACATGGAATGTACTAGCCTAGCACATGTAGTTTTAATTTCAACGTCTCTGAACCATATGTCAATAACGGCCGAAATTAGCTTGTCCATCGTCGTACATTCAAATTTGTGAAGCCGTTTTTTGACAATAGCCCTCAAATTTTCTATGGGATTCAAGTCTGGTGAATTCCCGGGCCAATCCAGTACGGTAATATTTTTTTTTGAGCAGAAATTTTTGATTCGCTTCGAAGTGTGACATGGCGGGCTGTCTTGTTGGAAAACGCAATCTCCGTTCGGCCACAGTTTAGCCATGGTTGGAAGCACTTTTCGGGTCAATATGACTTCGTAACTGGCACTGTTCATCATTCCCTCAACGGGAACAAGAGATTCTGTCCCCAAAACGCTGAAACAACCCCATAACATCTTTTTGGGCGGATGCTTGGGTGCTTGATTGATGTGGTGCTGATTGAGAGGTTCTCCTTGGCTCCTTCTCACGAACATAGATCTAAATCCCTGAACCACAGAATGTGTTTGTCAGAAAAGAGAACTTTCTCCCAGTACATCTCAGTCCATGTTTTGTATTTTCGTGCCCATTCCAACCTTTTTTTCTTCATGCGAAGCGTCAGAAGCTGCTTCTTGTACGGTCGACGTGCTCTCCGTCCGCGTTCTAACAGCCTGTATCGCACTGTTGAAGGTGCAATATCAACACCAGCTGCCACCATGGACTTAGACAGGTCAAAACTGGTTAATCGAGGATTTTTAACACTCATTCGATGTAAAGTTTTGTCGTCACAAGTCGAAGTTGATCTTTTTCGGCCGCATCTTCCAGAGCGGTTGGTTCCAGCATTTCCTGTTTCCTGAAACCGCTTCCACATCCTTCCGACACTTGCTGTACTCACTCCACATATTTTACCTATTTCCTGGAAAGTCTTAGAAGTGTGTTCTCCAAGCGCAATCACTTTAGCACGTGTTTCCACGCTGATATCCATGACGCTAATGAGCCCCGCAACAACTGAGAAACTACCACTGCGGAACACCTGCCACCTGGCGGAGGAATTTTAACACCTGCTACTTACCAGGTGCATGCGAACACCTGCTACTTTGATAATAACTGCAATTTGAACTCTGAGCTAATTTGGAGTGCTTCTTCCTAAGCGTACATGTGATAAAACGAAAAAAATGACATTTCTCAATTAATTGCCACAATACTGTATATATATATATATATATATATATATATATATATATATATATATATATATATATATATATATATATATATATATATATATATATATATATATATATATATATATATATATATATATATATATACACATACATATATATATATACATATATATATATACATGTATAATTTGATACAAAAGTACTTCAGGAGACTCTATGCAAACTTGCATCAACGGAAAAATATTTGCATTAAATTATATATTTGAATTTCTTTATCGTAAATATGAAAAGACGATCTCACTCAAGGAGGACTTCTTCAGTGATAATTTAAATTTGCATTTTCGGAAAGTACTATTTTTTAACGTCTTTTGAAGATGACATGTAATTATGACAGGTAGTTATCTTATTGAATAACACTGGGGGGCTCGGCAATTCCGACCCAAGACTGAACGGTCTGTAAACTTCTTTATTCAATATGAAAATGTGAAATAATGATTTGATACATTTTGTAAGTAAATGAGTCTTGTTTAAAAAAATCACGCCCAAGTTCCCGTCGCTATCAAATATTGTATTGAAATTGCCACAGACACTCAATACGTTTAACTTGTATGTAATAGCTATGAGGATTTTCGTAATTTGATTCCAACGACAGACCACTGGCAGTCAACGTAGGCGTAGTTAACTTTATAGGGAATCTAGAATCTGAAAGCAAGAGCAGCAAATTTCATCATACGATATGCTCTTGGAGAACGCTAACGTAACACTTCTAATACCTTGTAAGCTGCCATTTTTCAAAATAGCTCACTTTCTGGACTATATCCATTCTACTTAGTAACCAACGATTAAACAACATTTTTCATTATATATAAAACTGTATGAAATTATTTATGGTAGCTGAATGAGCAGTTTTAAAAGTTTATACACAAATTTCATGTTTGGACGTAACATTGCTAAATAAATTCCAGACGATTTTGTAACATCTCCGTATGCAGATTGCCAACACCTAACATTGAAACCATTCACCAGATGGCAAATAAATTAAGGTAATATAGGTTTTTTTACACTGCATTAATTCAGTTAGTTTTATCTTCCCGGTAAGTTCAATTGGCGGGCAAATGAAAATCTGACTGACCACTTCATGCTATCTTTACCCCAGGTTAGCCTCCTGCTACGACTATTTTTACACAAGTTTGTATCTTGCGTGGCTGTTTTCATTTTAATGTGAATTCGGCGCTCAATGTTCCAGAGTCCACTGAATCCGTACTAGTCGTACTAGGGTTACTTCCAGACCTCCAACATCTTATTTTCTCTCTAAATTTATCTCTAAATCTCTAAATTTATCTCTAAGTTATCTCTAAATTTATTTCGAAAGGCGCTCCGCAAGGCTCAGTTATCGCTCCCTTCATTTGGAACCTTTACTTCAATGAAATTCTTTCCCTTAATAGTGATTCGTTTTATCTTCAAGCCTTTGCGGACGACCTTGCTATTATTACATTTGGCAGTAATAGAAATGTCCTTGAAACTAATACCAATTCCCTCCTCAACTCCCTTTCTACTTCCCTCAATAATCTGATATTAGAAATATCTATTGATAAAAGTTGCTCCGTTATTTTCCCAAAAATTTACTCTAGTATGAAAAGAAATCCCATTTTCAAATTTAATAATAGATCCATTAAAATTAAAAATCATTTAAAATTTTTAGGTTTAATCATTGATAATAAATTAAATTGGGACCTCATATTCGATATCTCCAAGAAAAATGCCTAAAATTTTGTACTACTTTTGGCCAAGTATCTGGGAAAAATTGGGGTGTCAAAAAATGTTTCTTAAAATGCTGGTATTTATGTGTTGTGGAAAAAGTTATTACTTACGGTTCTGCTATATGGGGTAAAAAACTAAAAAAAATGCAAATAAAAAAACTTCTTTCACTCCAAAGGATCTTCCTTCTAAAAATCTGCCCAGGCTATCGTACAACATCTAATATCTCCTTATTTTCCCTCACTGGTATTCCCCCCATTCATTTTACAATTTCTACCCTCTATAATAAATTTAATTTTTGGAAACAAAAAATTGATTCCTTTTCATCTCCCTCCCTCCCGCCTCCCTCTGATTTTGATTTCCTTGTTCCTTTCTCTAGCTTTCACCCCTCTAAATGGTCCGTAAATTTAGTTAGCAGAATGGATAAAAACTCTGCCATTTATAATATATATACTGATGGTTCAAATATTGATAATAACACTGGTTCAGTCTGTATTTTTAAACATGATGTTCTGGAAAAGGTTCTCTCCTATAAACTTGACAACAGGAATACAGTATTTCAAGCCGAACTTACCGCTATTTCCTTTGCTATTGACTGGGCTTCCTCTAATAATACCCCTGTTAATATTTTTTCCGATAGCCTCTCTTCCATTCAAGCTCTTAACTCATTAAAAAATAAATCTAATTATCTTAACTCCATTAAATACAAAGCTCTCCTTGCCAAAAACCTTGTCAATATTTCTTGGGTAAAAGCTCACAATAACATATCTGGAAATGAAATTGCTGATTACCATGCCAAAATTGCTGCTATCTCTGGTTCCCCTCTTACTATTCCCTTTCCTTACTCGCTCCTCTCAAAATTTTGTAAATCTCATATTCTTAATCTTTGGCAAAATTATCTTAATGATTACATTTCCACCAGGACTGGTGATCCGGCTAGAATCCTGTCTTACCTCCCTATCGTGAATCCTAATTTACAAATTTTTAATAAATATCTCATTTACTTTCTTACTGGTCATGGCCCCTTTCTTGATTACTTATACTTTTTCAAAATTAAATCCACCTCTAACTGTATTTGCAATAAATTCGGTGACGTTGACCATTACATTTTCGATTGTCCTTTTTCTAAAAAAATTCATCTCTGCAAACCTTCCCCCTCTAATAAACCAATTTGGTTCTCCAAAGTTCGTTCAAATCCCTCTTCAGTAGATAAAATTAAAAACTGTATTCTTGTTTCCATGGAAATTTCTAATAAAGTGACCTAAGCTTATGAGTAGATTCTGCTCTCATTTAATTTTGATCAATGAATCCCTTTATTTCATTCTTATTAACTTATATGAACTTATTGTGTTCCCTCTATTTTTTTTCTTTAAAAAAAAAAAAAAAAAAAAAAAAAAAAAAAAAAAAAAAAGCTATCTTAACTGTTCTTATTTTTTGAATCTTTCATTTTCTTTTGACACTTTTTATTTGTATTTTTTCTTATTTTTCTTTTCTAAATTTTATTCTAAATTTCTGTTTTTGTTTTCATACGGCAAATTTTTTTTCTCCTTTTCATATATTTTCTTTTTATATATTTTCTAAATTTTACTTTTAAAATTTTATTATTTTCTTTCATTTTAATCTATATTTTATTATATCTCACTCTAAATATTAGTTTTCAATCTTTCTATCTATATTCGCAATAACCATTTTCCCATTTTTGTAAAATGGACGTACTTGTCAAGTTCAAATATATTGTAAAACTGTCTGTTTAATCACAATATGTATTATAAATTGTAATATTTTTAGACCTTAATAAAAGTTCGTTTGGTGGGATGGTAGACCTTGGGTGCCTCCTGAATGCAGGAGGTATCCTTTCCCGACCGTGCATATAGCTACTCTAAACCCAATATGTGAGTCGCACGGTCTGGGGTCTTCAGACCTCCAACGTCTGGAAGTCTGGAAGTCTGTTGTTCTGGGGTCTTCAGACCTCCGACATCTATTCCGAAATATTTTGTAAAATGGATGTACTTGTCAAGTTCAAATATAATGTAAAACTGTCTGTTTAATCACAATATTTATTATAAATTGAAATATTTTTAGACCTAAATAAAAGTTCGTTTGGTGGGATGGTAGACCTTGGGTGCCACCTGAATGCAGGAGGTATCCTTTCCCGGCCGTGCAGATAGCTACTCTAAACCCAATATGTGAGTCGCGCGGTCTGGGGTCTTCAGACCTCCAACGTCTATTTTTCATTAGGTAATATCCCTCACTCTAAATTAATTTTACAATGATCTTTTAACCTATATTCGCAATAACCCTTTTCGCATGTTTGAAAAATGAACGGACCTGTCACGTTCAAATAAAATGTAAAACTGCCTGTTTAACCACAATATTTTTCATCAATTGTAATCTTTTTAGACATAAATAGGGCCAGTCTAGTGGTCTGGGTCTTCGATTCCCTCTAAGGTCAGAATGGCGGACGACAGAAAATCTGACAGCGTGGTTTTTTTCTTAATTTTTTTCGGCCCTCAATCTTCCAGAGTCCACAGAATCTGTAGTAGTCTTACTAAGGCCACTTCAAGACCTCCAACATGTATTTTTCAATGATCTCTTTATCTATATTCGCAATACCCCTTTTCCCATTTTCAAAAAATGGACGTACTTGTCAAGTTTAAATATAATGTAAAACTGTCTGTTTAATCGCAATATTTTTCATCAATTTTTATATTTTTAGACCTAAATAAAAGTTCGTTTGGCGGGATGGTAGACCTTGGGTGTCTCCTGAGTGCAGGAGGTATCCTTTCCCGGCCGTGCAACTAGCTACTCTAAACCCAGAATGTGAGTCTCACGGTCTGGCGTCTCCAAACCAATAACATCTCGCCACTAATGTACAAGGTTTATTTGTTCGGGCGCCATTGTAGAGAATCTTGCTGTTCCAACCGGAAATCGAACCCTGGATTTCCGAATTCATCATCCGACGCTCTACCGTTGAGCTACTGGGATGAAATTGCAAGCTCTTATCGTCAAAGTGGACTCTGTAGAGTTCAACCATAATAGTCATGCACATGTATCTACATCTATATAATAGAAGTTTAATCAAATTACAAAATAAATAACGATTTCTCGCAAAACAGCATTTTAAATCAAATACTAAAATTTGCATTTAACTTTCTTCATGTGGTTTGCATTCATCATCAAAAACAACAACCGTGAAAATGTATCGCTCAACATTTAAACATCTGATTAACCAAAAAGGTTTAAGTTTGAATTAAAAATTATGCTAATCACAGTTACAAGTGTAATTAGTTGAAAACCCGGACTGCCTGACTGACCCGAGGGTTTTCAGTAGCCGATTGAGTGCCCGAGTAAGCGTAATTAGTGTCGTTGTTTAAAATATCATTAAGTGGATACATTGGAGCAGATATCAGATTTAAAATACGTGTATTAACCTTACTTTTTACATTTTGTTTTCGTCATGACATGTTACAACGTTATGCGAATACTTTATATAAATATATCTTTGAATTATATATTGCACTAGCAGTATACCGGTTCTTCGGTCGGAATACACCGGGTGTTTAGAATTAAAGCATCCCTGTTCAGAGAACTGTAGAGAAAACCAGTGATCATACGAATGCCAAATCTGTGTGATATGCATTTCAGAATATGGAAAAACGAAAGATTGAAATAAAATAGTTCGAAAATGACCGATAGGGGAAGCGATGGCGCTGTGATCTAATATTCTATGTAGGTACAAAAATTCTTGGCCTCTCAATTGAACTATAATTACTTTCCCTGCAATACATGGTATTGTATAGGGAAAGTATTGAAATCATGCTGAAAATTACAACTCTGCACGTTTCGAGACCTCTAGAATACGAAAACACTATTTTTAGCGTGACGACTGTGTGTGTGTCTTCCTATCTGACTGTCTGTGTGGCTGTCTCTCTGCTGATTTTGTATCCACTCTTAACTAAATAATTAATGGACCGAATTTTTTATAAAATGTGGTAGATAAGTCACTTGTGGGCGAATCTGGGGCTGATTAGTTTCAATACAAAGATCCCGCCCGTTTTTGCGAAATGGCCAGCAAACACCTGTCACTCTCGCTGAAAAACTGATGGACCGAATTTCACAAAATTCGGTAGATAAGTCGCGTGTAGATCACGCGGGTGCTGATTAGATTTTGGTACGATTCGAAAAAAAAATAATCTGGCTTTTTTTGCAAAATAACCCACAAAAATCGACAAAATCTGAAATAAAAAACAACGTATGCTCAAATATATCCATTAAATGCTTGATTTATACTTAATTTTTAACGAAGGAAAGAATAAGATCAACCTCATTACACTAGAACTAGCTCTTCTTGAGATATTTTACTTTTTTCGTATTTTTCCTACGCCACCTTTTAAAATGAGTTCAGTTACCAAATGAGAACGAAACTTGAATTAAAAGTGAAATAAATTTAATTAAAATAAAGAGTACGTAGATACAAGTTTGCAGGGAAAGTCATATGCTGCCCACATCAAATTTTTTCTATGTAAGTTCAAAAATTCTTGTTCTGTCAATTACGCTATGTTTTTCTATGCAAGTACGAATATTCTTGGACTCTCAAATCCTTCACGTTTTCACTAGATAATTTATACATCCTCTCATTTGAGTACTATTTAGTTCGATATCTTTAGCGGTTTCTAAGCATCTTTGAAGGGATCTTGTTTGAAAGACTGATTGTCTGAAAAATTGAACGCCTGAAAGACTGAAGAAGGCAGAATGTACAAAAAAGAAGATTGACTGAAGGTCTCAATGGCAGAAAGTGCGTTATCGCCAAATGAAGCACATACAAATGTTACATTGTTCTGACATGACATCAAAATGTACTGCGATAGATTTAGACGAAAATATCCGACTTGCGAAGGGATGAGCTGAAATAAACGAATAAATATATGTTAGAAATAGAATTGTGGATTTATATTTATTGCATTTTATCTAGAATTTGTTCGTGAAATAATCACACATATAATGATAAATGTATTATGGAATGAATTATGTTTTACTGACTTTATTGTGGCATTTATTATTATTATATTAGTTTTCTAACGCTGTGAAAAATATGAAATTCGCATTTCTAAAATCAAAATAAGCAATATTATTAATAATAAAAAGAATAGGCGTCACGTATTGCCTTTAACCTGTAAAAGAACAACGAATGAATACCCAAAGAAGGTACGTTGATTTATAACAGTTTCAAAAATAAAGTATGTTGTCTAAAAAAAAAATACACCCAATACAAGAGCAATAGCAGTATCTTTAAATACCTCTGTAGTGAATTATAAACAAGATAATAAATAATGATTTAAATCTTAAAAAGTGAAAAATCATAATTTTTGCCGCCTTTCGACTAGACATGTGGCTAAACGTAGAACGATGCGCTGTAGTAATTTTTATGAAAATCATTTAGTCGGTTACAGATGGATATGTATTGTGACAATTGATAAAGCAGGGATCTATTTAAACGACTGTAACGCAAAATGATATATTTACTAACGCAAAAGAGGAGAAAAAGACCTAGAAATTTGTTTCCAAGTATCAAAAGAAAGTTCCAGTTAGGTGCTTTATGATAATTGCTGGCTTTTCATACAAGTGTAAATTACAGATAAGGGAAGTTGAAAAAAAGAGGTCAAAATCATTTCAAAATATTATCAAGTTTATGTTTTAACTCCTTTATTTACAGAAGAAATATTATTCCTTTTTCCACAGTCACAGTAAAATTTCATCGGTGTAAAGTTACCAGTCATACATCCATAATTACCGTTAATTTTTTTATTAAAAAAGCATTAAATAATATATATATATTTATTTTGCGTTTCGTTAATGTGTCATGTATTACCAATGGATTATTGCTCTTTAAGATCGTTAAAAGTGAACTTTTTGAACATTAGATCTTATGGATGGACAATAGAAAACTTTGAAAAAGGAATGGAATAAAATGCTGTTCATAACTTTAAAAAAAGCTCTCTTATGTTGGAAATCAAGATGTAGAATCATAGTCTAGTGAAAGGACCAGTAGATAGAACATTTAGGAAATAAATATTGTTATTTCAAGCCTTAATTATATTGCTTTATTGAAATTGCTTAATAAATACTTCGAAGTCAATTTGGCGAAAATAATTTGACTGCGGGTACTGGTCTATGTTTCGGGAGTGTTTGTTTTGGTCGTTTCAACTTCATGTCTTTGGTTCATCGGGGTCGGCTTCAGGGGGGTGCTTGCTTCCGGGAGTGAATGCCGAGGTCTAGCAGATTACTGTAACCGGGGTTCAGAAGGGGTTACAACCCCCTTCGGCTATTTTTTGGCACTCTGCTTATTATCTTTCCTCGTCAGGCTTTTTCTTTTTCATTTTTAAGCATTTCTCATATTTGAGTAAAAAAGCAGCATTGTCGCATTTTATTCTAATTATGTCCATAGGATATATACCAATTATTTCAATTACTGTTTTTATTTTCGTACATACTTTTTCAGTTATATATATATATATATATATATATAGTTATATATATATATATATATATATATAGATATATATATATATATATATATATATATATATATATATATATATATATATATATATATATATATATATATATATATATATATATATAACAGTGCCTCAATACATTCGGCAGGGTCAGTTTTCCTATTTTGTTCATGACAGTTAATGCATTTGACTGCAGCAGAGCACACTCAAGTGACATGTTTGACACCACACACAAAACAACTGTCATTTGTATAATAAGCGATAGTATGGCTAAGCCTTCAACATTCCATATAGTACTCCTAACATTTTTCTGCAATGCAATTTGCTCCACTTGATATAAAGGAAGATAGATCTAAAAAGAGAAAACTCTACACATACGATCCAATGTTTCCGCATTCGGGCATTAATACAGAATTCTATGTTCAAATGTTCATCAGTTTCAAAGATCGAATTTTGCGAGTAGAAAGAGTCCATAACTCCTGCTTTATGCACATCCTTATCTATATTGAAATCAGTAATCTTAGGTTTACGTTTTTAAATTTTATGGAGGAGTTTGAGCCCCCCCCCCCCCCCGTCTTACGTCCCTGATGATATGTTATGTTAGCTACAGATAGAAGTCCATCTTTAGCTGAAATTCATGTTAAAAGTGAATCTCAAATTCCCAAAGTTTGAGCACCATTGCGCTATTCTAAGCTGACATACATATAAGAGCGTTTTTTGGGGAACACGATTCTTTTCCTTTATTGGCTAATTCTGCCACTATGGCACGTAATGAATGTTCATTTCGAAACTTTTGCAACATCCAACACTTAAATCAAGTTTGCCAACTATCCATGTTTATATTTAGCTATTTTTGGAACAATTAGTACTGAAAAATGGTTAAATTTAGCCATAAAATGCTTTAGTTTGTTACTACTTTTAAGGTATATCCTTCAAATCCAGCCGTTTTTTCTATGATTCACCCATAATTTACTTCATCACTGCAACATGATATTATATTCCACTCAAACAATTAATGTAAAAATAATGTGATACAAGAAGGACCACGCAGGTTATTTAGTGTAACGATTACACTAACTATTTACGTTATAGTAATAAAAAACAAACAAATCATATATGGACTTCTGTCAACTCGTTTCTCTTAAATATATACGGAAAGAAGCAGACATCTGCGTAACACTGTCCAGTATACTGGATTATTTTATTAAAATCTATTAATGAAAATTTGTATCATTAAGTAACGTCATTAACAATGTTCCTTTAACTCTTGGATTCCGGCCAGTTTTGTGAAAAAATATATTTTCCTTAGATTATCGTCTGGTTTTAAAGTATTCCAGTTCATAGTTTTCATCCTTTCCTTACGGCTATATTATAATTATTCTTGGCATAGTTTAAGTCAGCTTTGCTAACTTTTATTTTTAGGGATGAAAACAACAATGAAGTTTTTTGAACTCTCATCATTAGTTTTGAAAAGATAAACTTATTCTTACATCTTTCTGATTGTGATGTAGAAATTACTTTACTCTATTTAAATAGTCTAATGTTAAGATAGTTGTTCAAATATGCCCAGGCTTCACATCTAGTCATCATACTAAACTTAATCAGCTTTAAAAGTAGTTAAAGTATTTCTAACATTGGAATATATTTTCATATTTTCTGCTTCAGTGGCGATAATACAAAATAAATTAATGGATTAAAACCTCATAAACATGGACAATAAAATATGTACTCTGTACTCTGCCAATGTCAAAAGTTAATTTAAATATTCTACTTTCCATATCTAATATTAAGCGATATTTTGCGGCAAATGCATTGAAAGTATCAATAAGAGTAGGAGGCGATATAAAATCGGTGAGGACAAATATGATAGGATTGCAGGGAAGACACACCATAATTTCTGTCTTAGTGACGGCATTTTTTATTTTATATTACATTATAGGAAATTCTATTATAACATCAATAGTCATTTGTTAGATATTATTGCATGCTGAAATATATATTAATAAATATACAAAAATTCGATTTGTTAAATAGTGGTATACTTAAAAATATTTACCTAACGAATTAACGTATTTTGAACTGAAAACATGACTAGAACTTGTTGAAAGTTGGATAGTTAAAGAATGTGCATACATACATATATATATATATATATATATATATATATATTAAGAATTTTGATAAATTGTACTTTAAATACCAGTGACTTATCTTTAATTGAAATGGGTCTAAAGAGCATATGTGATAGTAAAATAGACTGAACGTTAGGCTGTCAAAAATTCCCTTATATATAACACTGGTACTAAGTAAGTATTAAATACTCCACTTTCCCTGTTCCATATATACTGTAAGCAATTGAAAATTGGATTTCATGATGTGAAATCCTGGTAAATATAATCTTGTAACTACACCTAAAAATTAAAGTATTATAAATCATATATGTAATAGCCACTATAATACTTAAAGTACATTAATTTGCAGAATAAAACGAACATGGATTAAAATTGCAAACTGGATACGATATCTGAAAAGTATCTAAGCTATGTTTGCAATTAAACTCAATTTAATGCATCATGAAATAAAAAAAGTAAGATGATGAAATTTAATCCAAATCTGCTTTTTCTTATAATATGAATGGCTTGCATTTATTTTTTGAGCTCGCTATTGATTCTAATCGATCATTCTTGACACCATTTTCTTCAGCATCATCTTCTTCACCAGTATCCAAAATTATTTGACATTTCTCAGTATGTCATCGTCTGTAAGATCACCAGTATCCAATATTATACTTAAAGTACATTAAGTTGCAAAATAAAACGAACATGCATTAAAACTGAAAATTGAATATGATGTTATCTGAAAAGTATATAAGCTATGTGTTGCAATTAAACTCAATTTAATGCATCATGGAATAAAAAAAGGAAGAGAATGAATTTTGATCCACATCAGCCTTTTCTTATAATATGAATGGCTTGCATGTATTTTTTGAGCTCGCTATTGATTCTAATCGATCATTTTTGGCACTTTCTTCTTCAGCATCATCTTTTTCAACAGTATCCAGAAATTATTTGAAATTTCCCACTATGTCATCGTCTGTCAGAGCACCAGTATCCACTTTAATAGTTAAAGTACATTAAGTAGCAAAATAAAACGAACATGTATTAAAACTGCAAATTGAATATGATATCCGAAAAGCATCTAAGCTATTTTCTGCAATTACACTCAATTTAATACGTTATGAAGTAAGAAACAAGAGCATGAATTTGAATCCACATCAGACATTTTTATAATATGAATGGCTTGCATTTAATTTTTGAGCTCGCTATTGATTCTAATCGATCATTTTTTGCACCATCTTCTTCAGCATCATCTTCTTCATCAGTATCCAGAAATTATTTGACATTTCCCACTATGTCACCGTTTGTAAGATCCTCAATCGTTGTAAGGATCCTCGATATCAACGAATTCATCTTAATCCGGAAATGTTTCAGCACTCATCCGCAAAATCCTTCAGCAAATTTTCTAAAGATTTGAGGTCGTTGGTATTCCTGACTTCGTCACAAAATGTGGTAGATAAATCACACGGTTTGGTAGGTCACCCCATGTTAATGATAAAAATTCGGCCAGGTCTACCATTGCAAGAAAACAGGGCTGAAAAACATGGGATTTTTATTTGCGAATAGGAGAAAAAATTTCGAGACATATACAGTAAGAAAAAAAGAAATGACATAGCATTAAAGTACCCACTTATTTTGACGTAACATCCGAGTTATCTGAAAATTTTATAATGTTATAACCAAGACAAAAAACTGCGATGTGGGCAGCACATGATTTTTCTTATATAATGCAATGAATTTACTACTTTTACAGTAAAAACAAAGTAGGTTACTCCTATAGTAGATAGTTATATTCTTTCCAAGATATTGAATTTTCGCCAATTAATAATCATTTTCATTAATTTAGCGTTATTTTTAACCATTTGGAGAGATTTTCGTTAATTTAGCAACATTTGAGAAGTCGCTAAGTTGGCGACATTCCGCTAAATTCGTCGCCAAAATCTCGCCAAGCGTTATGGACGGAGAAATAATTTATTCTTATATCAGATAATTGACTTTTGGCGTTCAAATGCAAATGTAGTACTCAAAGTACCTTTTCTCATGCATGGAACGAGCTAGATCCAGATGATGTCACCAAATTTATCGCATGATATTACATATGAAGAGTGAACATATTTCTCAAGAGTTAATATTTTTTTTATTTATAGGATTTTTTTGATAAATTTATTTGAAAAATGTGCAATATCTCGAGAACGGTTCATGCTAGTGTTCTTAGCCTGCTAGCAAAGTTTATGTCAATCGTTTTCTAAGGAAAAATTACATAAGAATTATCTATTTGCGTAACTTTATTAAAGGTTTTGATTTTTTGATGATTTTTACAAAATTTCACTCGAAAATTTAGGAGGGGGGGGGGGTTCTGAGCATTCGATAGCGTTTTAAAACAATAGACTTCCAGTATTCACGGATTCTGGTTTTTGTACCCAATTTCATTCAAATCGCTCCATTCGTTCGTGAGATATCGTCTCCACAGACTCACTGACACACACACACACATACTTTCACACACACACACATACATACTTTCACACACACACACACAGACATCACCTGAAAAATGTTCGATTCGTGATCAGGGATGCTTTAAACGTGCTCTCCCGTTGAAAACTCGAATTCGAATTTTTGACCCTATCACAATACTTTCCTCATACATTATACTATGTATATAAGAAAATGATTAATGTTATACCTGTGGGACTCTCTAGGGTTCTTTAGAAATTTCATTCAATCAAGTTGTCCCTACAACTGAGGCTTTTATAATCGAGCTCGATTTCACCTAACACGATAAATTTAAGCTTCTCATACACAGCAATTATACGAAGATAAACTAACTGGTCAAGGCCAAAAATTAATCTTCTTCAGAACTGACAAGAAGTGCGGCATTTCTCTCTCAGGTATTATTAAGAATTATTTTGATTGTGTCAACAAGTTAAAACACATTGCTTCTGTTAATTACCCCATTTGGAGTAAAGTATATTTTATTAATTTCCCTACTATGGAGCAATCCATTGTTTAGAATTGTTTGGAATTCATTATTTAGATTCTATTTGCTAATCCTTTTTTTGAATTGTACTTTTTAAAAAGTTTCTCTATTATTTCTCAATCAAATTTTCTTTTTAAAGATCACTGTCCCGTCTTTTCTTCACCTTGGAAATATAGGGTATGAAATTTTACCATTCCGATGTCTTCCTCAGCTGTTTGTTATTCTTAACATTATTTTATTTTGCGAAGTTAGCTTATATATAGCCTCCGAAATAAATGGTTCATTCCTTTTTGAATTTGATAATTTTTTTCTTATTGTTTTCCTGTTGTTTCCAGTAGTTTCTATTTATTTTTTTTTCAACTGGTTTTAACGTCTCAGGTATCTTTCGTTACTGATTTAGTGGGTTTTCTTAATAATCACTTGCTTCTATCCGTTCAGCTATCCTTTCTCTTACCGCCTTATTTTCCTTTATTATATGTTATTTCTTTTCTCAGAGATATTCGTAATGTCCAGCCTTCTTCGACCCAAAGTCCGACCTACCGGAAGGTGTAAGGTATCTATTTGGACGGTTGGTACAGTACCACCCAATTTAGATCGGAACCCATTGGGGCGGCATCCACAGGGACCACACCTCCCATCCCCGACCACCAACCTCTCGGAAGGACTTAAAAATCCACATATTGAACGTGTCCGTACTCCACGTGAAAACAGGGACTATTTGCGTAGAGCTGGGAGTAGTGCCCTCTCTGAGCTCATTTCCTCATTTAATTTCTTATTGCGGCGTTGCAACTTGTTTTCTCGTACCACAGCCATCTGTTCCATCCCCAGTTGCCGTTATGGCTTGAGTAAGTGAGGTTGCTCTTCTTGCAGGCCAGAAGAAGTCCATATTTTTGTATTGGAAATGCCACCAGTTTATTTGCACATAAGTGCTATATTTTGCGAAGTTTGAATTTACGGTTGAAGTATTGCAGCAGGTCTTCTTCTTCGACCCAGACCGTCCGACCTACCAGAAAGGTGTAAGGTATCTGTTTGGACGGCCGGGAAGTGCCACCCAATTTAGACCGGAACCCAGTGGGGGAGGCATCCACAGGGACCGTACACTCCTTCCCCTACCACCAACCTCTCGGAAGGACTTACGGACCCACATGTTTAACGTGATCGTACTCCGCATGAACACGGCGGCAGTTTGGGCAGCGGTGGGAATCGAACCCGGGACTACCGAGTGCAACCTCCGCGAGCTAACCACAGGGCTACCGCGCCCACGCAGCAGGTCTTGAACAATGTTTAATTGCATTTAATCTAATGCTTATATTGTATTGAAGTATCTTTTACTTTCCATACAATATACCGTGTATCAATGGCTAAACCTGGTCTAAAAGCAGGTCATGCGGAAATGCATTTTGCGTCTCATTCCCTGCGCTATCAATTGAATCACAATACCTAAGGGATTTAATGACGATAATTGTAATAAAAATTAATAATGGTACTTCTAATGGGTGTTATACAGGGTGATTAAGAAAAGATGGGTCAAACTTTGCGAGGTGGTAGCACACACCAAACCAAACTTTTTTCGTCATAGTTTACCGAGTTGGAAATGAAACGTAAAGGCGTTACAGGGCGATGGATTGGGTGAGGTGGTTCCATAGCTTGGCCCCCACGATCTCCCGATCTGTTGTGTCTTGATTTCTTTCTGTTTGGATATCTCAAAAGTCTCGTCTATGACACTCCCATTGAATCTGAAGAGGGACTCGTCTCCAAAATCTCGGTCGCTGCTGTCGCAGTGTGTGACATGCCTAGTCTGTTCGAGAGAGTTCGCTAATCCCTCTATCGCCGCTGTGAGATTTGCATTCAGGTTGGCGGTCGCCCTTTTGAGACATTACTGTAATTATTGTTCATTAAACATCATTTTATAACATCTAACTCACTCGTGTGTTTTCGTCCCACCTCATCGGTTTCATCATTAAGCGCCCACTGGCGCCTTTATGTTTCATTTTCGACAATGGAATATTCATGGAATATCAGTCGTGAAATATTCAGACATATAATGATAAATGCATTATGGGATACATTTGGTTTTAATGAACTGATTGTGGCATTTGTTGTAATTATATGACTTTGTCAACAATACGTAATATACATGGAAGAAAAGCATTGTAATGGGTTGAAAATTTGACTCGGATTTGGAAGTATTTCCACTACAGAGGGTGCTTTACTCATTTTAGAACACTTTAATTGCAAAAAAGTAACAAAATTTAAATTAATTCAAAAACATTCTCCGTTAGCTCAAGTTAGAAAAAAGAGAAGTTAGCTTTTATGAAAAAGCTAACTTGTTCTTTTTCTGAAGTTAAATTTCGTTTTTTTTAAAAATGGCGCATATTAACAAACTTTGGATTGAAGAGTATTTTATAGATATTTCCGAGAAAAAAAATATTTTTATTCTGTAATTAGAAAACTATGTGAAAACTATGGAATTCGCATTTCTAAAGTCAAAATAAGCAATATTATTAATAATAATGGGAAAAAGCGTTAAGTATTGCCTGTACCTGGAAAAGAGCAGCGAATGACTACCTAAAGAGGAATTCTTAAAATTGATACTCAGTACAAGGCGTTCCCTACAGGTTACTAACTACCACAGGAGAATCTTCAAAATATTATTCAGTGCAAGGAATTTTCTAGGGGTTGATATTACCACATCAGGTTTCTTAAACTTGGGAATCTGATATCAATGTGTCGGCAATGAATACATAATTTCTTCCTTTATATTATATGTTAAGTGTCGTACAATTCAATTATGTTATAAATAAAGAATTACGAAAGATAAGTAAAAAACGTGTATATAATAATATCTTCACTAATCGATTTTATATTCCCAGAGGTTTAGTTAAATATTTCGATGCCGGGAAAATAGCAGGGGTGTCCTTGTTAAACGCACAAGGTACCCTAATAAGAATGATCTAAACCAAATGATTAATTAATCGAATTTACTTCACCACCTAATTGTTTTTGTACATAGCGTAATTAAAACTGTGTATGTAGCATCACATTATGTTTTAAAGCAAATTTGTCCTAAAAAAAACAGTTCATTTGTATTCAAGAATTTGAAAAATACTATTCTTGATCGTGCAAATTTTGATTCAGTCACATTACATTATATATTCAAACAGTTTGTATTTTCAGAAATTGAAAAGTCGATGATGGCGGGGAAAACTAAGTTTTTTAAAGATTTATTGATTTTTTTTATTAAATATGTCATATAAAAACTTTTCTATTAGGAAACATAAAGCATTCGGAATCAAGAAATACCTTAACTAGAGACCAAAATGTTTGCGATGTGGCTTTTTAATTTTTATATGCCAAAATCAATGTGTATGAGGTCAAATTTAATTTCTGTTTAAATTAGCTCGCATGTGAGAAAGAGACTGTAGTGCTCCAAAATTATCTAACCTAGTCCAATCCAACAGCTACAATATTTCAGACCAAAGTTTAATGTTTTATTTAACAAGAAATATTAATTATATAGGATGCCTAGATTATTTAATCTTACAGTAAAGCTATATCTATATTTACTACAGTATGTAAAACATTTGCATTTTTCAATGCAGCAAACTTTTACAATGCTATATCAATCCAGTCGCAATGTGTTCCGTACGAGGAGTAGTTCCTAGCCAGAAAGACTTTTACAGTATTGTGGCAATTAATTGAGAAATGCAGTTTTTTTTATAAAATTCAGTTTTATTCAAGTTTTCTATGGATACATTTAAAACTAATAAGTGATATGACCTCCCCGAGACTTTATAACATCACAGACACGTTTCGGCATGGAATGTACTAGACTAGCACATGTAGTTTTAATTTCAACGTCTCTGAACCATATGTCAATAACAGCCGAAATTAGCTTGTCCATCGTCGTACAGTCAAATTTGTGAAGCCGTTTTTTGACAATAGCCCACAAATTTTCTATGGGATTCAAGTCTGGTGAATTCCCGGGCCAATCCAGTACGGTAATATTTTTTTTTAGCAGAAATTTTTGATTCGTTTTGAAGTGTGACATGGCGCGCTGTCTTGTTGGAAAACGCAATCTCCGTTCGGCCACAGTTTAGCCATGGTTGGAAGCACTTTTCGGGTCAATATGACTTCGTAACTGGCACTGTTCATCCTTCCCTCTACGGGAACAAGAGATTCTGTCCCCAAAACTCTGAAACAACCCCAAAACATCTTTTTGGGCTTGGGTGCTTGGGGTTTTGGGCTTGGGCGCTTGATTGATGTGGTGCTGATTGAGAGGTTCTCCTTGGCTCCTTCTCACAAACATAGATCTAAATCCCTGAACCACAAAATGTGTTTCGTCTGAAAAGAGAACTTTCTCCCAGTCCTTCTCAGTCCATGTTTTGTATTTCCGTGCCCATTCCAACATTTTTTTCTTCATGCGAAGCGTCAGAAGCTGCTTCTTGTACGGTCGACGTGCTCTCTGTCCGCGTTCTAACAGCCTGTATCGCACTGTTAAAGGTGCAATATCAACACCAGCTGCCACCATGGACTTAGACAGGTCAAAACTGGTTAATCGAGGATTTTTAACACTCATTCGATGTAAAGTTTTGTCGTCACGAGTCGAAGTTGATCTTTTTCGGCCGCATCTTCCAGAGCGGTTGGTTCCAGCATTTCCTGTTTCCTGAAACCGCTTCCAGATCCTCCCCACACTTGCTGTACTCACTCCACATATTTTACCTGTTTCTTCGAACGTCTTAGAAGTGTGTTCTCTAAGCGCAATCACTTTAGCACGTGTTTCCGCGCTGATATCCATGACGCTAATGAGCCCTGCAACAACTGAGAAACTATCACTGCGGAACACCTGCCACCTGGCGGAGGAAATTGAACACCTGCTACTTACCAGGTGCATACGAACACCTGCTACTTACCAGGTGCATACGAACACCTGCTACTTTGATAATAACTGCAATTTGAACTCTGAGCTAATTTGGAGTGGTTCTTCCTAAGCTTACGTGTGATAAAACGAAAAAAATGACATTTCTCAATTAATTGCCACAATACTGTACCTCCGATATGTATCAGTATTTGCAGCCATGATATCATTTGAGAAGAAATGTGTCATCGTTGTCAGTATAAATAATTGCTATACTTCTTATTTTGCTAAAAATTATGGTAGTTAAAATATCCATTACATTTTATCGAAATTAAAATAATTTCTTTGGATTGCTATGATAAACTATTTCGTCTTTTTACGAACTTTGGAGATTATTTCTGTAGAAAGTTTTCACAGTCTAACTATTTCCATTAAATTGCATAACAGGAGTGATAAATATTTTTTCTCAAAGATTTTCCTTTACACTTCGCAGTTTCATAATAATTTTGCGTTGTTTAGCATGTAGGAACGAAGCTTTCTTTTTATTTTAATGTGTTAACAATAGTATAATAAATAGGGCTTGAAATTCGGCTTTCTTCATAATGTTATACAGTAGGGAATATTATGAGATAAAAAGAAAACAAGTTTTTAATGTCCTCCCCGACAGTGGCGCATGGAAAAGGAGAAAATAAATTTTAATCACACAGAAAATTGAGCCACATTAAGTGTGTGTACAGATTCAATTCAAAACGATATCATAAACTCTAATATTATCCAAAATTGATATAACATAAAATTGTCGATGTGAGAGTTTAGGTTGATAAAATTGAATCGTGCATTTCACATAAAATAAATTTTGGATAATGATAAAATGCATAACGCAATTGTTTAGATTTAAATATGTTTTCATCGTTATGACGCTGAAAGCGTTTAGACTTTATAATGCATTATATAACTCTATGCAAATCCATTATGTTTCATACTAGTGATTACAAACGAAAAACAGGCAAGAAAGTTTCCTATTTTTGTCGAGTTTGTTTACCGAGTTGAGTCGTATATCTCAAATAAAAATTTATAAAATCATAAGCAATAAAAGCACATCATGGTCTTATATATATATATATATATATGAAATACAATGAAGGAACGAACAGTACCAAAAAGTGGCTGTGGGGGGGTGTGTTGAAGACCCAGACCGTCCGACTCGTCCAGAGGACTTAGAGTAACTAGTTGGACGGCCGGGTGGGGGGGGGGGTGTGACCCCCAATCCCCGGTTAAAAGCATGCTGTGAGTGCCGCGGCAAACACTCCCGGAAAACCGGCACCGTTCAAAGAAAGTCCTTGCGACTATAGGAATTGCCGAAAATATAGACACTGAAATTAAACAAAAACCAAAAGATATACCTTATGTGAAACCAATCGAATCCACCTCACGCCAACACCACCTAAACCACCGATAAATTCATCTAACTCAATACACAAACACTCTACCCCATTCCCTTCATCACCAGAATAACTCCGAGAATTGAGGAATCTCCGATTTTATACTGTATACCGTTGCCACAGATTCAACTAAAAATCCGTTATTCTTATTTTGCACTCTTGTATATCGATATTGTAAAAATCCGATGCGATACCATAAAGGAATTCCCTGGGATATCCAACCCTACGGGCTTCCCCAAAATATCTTTTCAAACACAAATATTGATCTTCTGCCTTTGTGTTCAATCTTCTACTTCTGATCAGATAATTTCTAATGACGTTTCGAAACACTCGCTTATTGAGATTAGATGTCCAAGGAACAAGATAATTAATTTCAAAATGGAAATCGTTGCGTTTATCATATATACGAAAAAATGTTTTATGATGTTTACCGTCACTTTTATTGTTAACAATACTAAGATCCAAAAAATTAACGATTCCGATATCTTTTTTGGTGTTTTCGATTAGATTTAAATTATTTGGATAAAAACTAAAATCCACCGCGTAATCCTCTTCCTCGCAAGCAGTCAACACATCGTCGACGTACCTTAGGAATATAATTTCATTTAAGATGTTTGTTCCTGATTCATAGCTATGCAAATAGATATCTGCCAATATGGATGAGCAACTATCCCCCATAGTTATAAGAAATTGTTGTTAAAAAAAATCCATGCAATGGATTAATGACAATTTTATATGGATGCAATTTTATATTATGGCAATTTCAATGAATTAATTTTACATAGTGCATAAAATTGTAATTGCTGCTTTGCGCATACTCTTTTATTGTTTAACTGGTATACATTGCTTTATTGGTAATATTATTCCAAACATTAGTCTAAAAGTTTTAAAGTTTATTTATATATATATATATATATATATATATATATATATATATATATATATATATATATATACTACATATAATATCCGGTATAAACAGATACATCAAGTCAAAAGAGCAAAGAAGTTCGAAAATTAAAAGTTTCACAAACTGGTCAGGGGGAGTTGTGACCCCCACTCTTCGGCTGTTTGATTTCGGTATGAGAGTTTTTGAACTTTGATTTTACGTCTGTTGAAAACTTTCGCTTTTTAAATCCTCTCTTGTGTCTGTTTTTCTGGAAATTGTTGATATATAGGCCATCTTTTGAAATGTATCGGTTTCCGGGAGTGTTGCCATGGATCAAAGCATTGCTTAACCGGAGAGTGGGGGTCACAACTCCCCCCGACCAGTTTGTGATACTTTTCATTTTCGAACTTATTTTCTTGCTTTTTTGACTTGATGTACCTGTTTGGATATTATATAGGTAAATAATGTACTAGAGCTGCATCGCGCCAAGTGAGCATTGTTTACAAAAGGTATTCACACTTTTAACATCTTGTAAGCCGTCATTGTTCAGAACAGCTCACGTTCTGGATCAAACTTTATTGATATGGAATTAACGATTATACAAAATTTTAATTTATATACCGAACTATATGAAATTATTTATGGTAGATAAATGTACCGTTTTAAAAGTTTATATACAAATTATAAGATTGGACCTAGCAACGTTGCTAAATAAATGCCAGGCGATTTTATTACATCTACGTATACAGATAGCCAACACCTAACGTCGAAGCCATTCACCAGATGTCAAATCTCCGTACACAGATTGCCAACCCCTAACATCGAAGCCATTCACAAGATGTCAAATAAATTAGGCCGATTTAGGTTTCTTTACACTGCATTAATTCAGTTTTATATTTTTTATACTCCCCGACCACTCAAACAGCTGCTATTAGCTCTAGGGTCAGTCGAGTGGTCTGGATCTCCGTCTCCCTCTAAGGTCAGATTGGCGGACGACTGAAAATCTGACTGACCACCTCATGTTATTTATACCCCAGGTTAGCCTTCACGCTATTACTATTTTTACCCAAGTTAGTATCCTGCCTGGTCGTTTTCTTCTTAATTTGAATTCGGCGCTCAATCTTCCAAAGTCCACTGAATCCGTACTAGTAGTACTAAGATCACTTCAAGATCCCCAACATTTATTTTTCAATGATCTTTTTATCTATATTCGCAATAACCCTTTTCCCATTTTTGAAAAATGGACGTACTCGTCAAGTTCAAATATAATGTGAAACTGTCTGTTTAATCACAATATATTTCATCAATTGTTATCTTTTTAGACTTAAATAAATGTTCGTTTGGCGGTATGGTAGACCTTGGGTGTCTCCTGAGTGCAGGAGATATCCTTTCCCGGCCGTGCAGCTAGCTACTCTAAACTCACTATGTGAGTCGAACGGTCTGGGATCTTCAGACCTCCAACATTTTGGCACTAATGTCCAAGGTTGATTTGTTCGGGCTCCATTGTAGAGAACCTTGCTGTCCCAACCGGGAATCGAACCCTGGTTTTCCGATCTCACCGGTCGACTCTCTATCGTTGAG
Organism: Amaurobius ferox; assembly: GCA_951213105.1. NCBI lineage: Eukaryota > Metazoa > Arthropoda > Arachnida > Araneae > Amaurobiidae > Amaurobius > Amaurobius ferox. The sequence continues at coordinate 53,130,475 of OX578152.1, forward strand.
CTACTGGGATAAAATTGCAAGTTCTTATCGTCGAAGTGGATTCTGCAGCGTTCAACCATAATAGTCATGCATATGTATCTACATCTATTTAATAGACGTTTAATCAAATTAAAGTAAATAACGATTTCACGCAAAACAGCATTTTAAATCAAATATTGAAATTTGCATTTAACTTTCTTCACCTGGTTTGCATTCAGCATCAAAAACAACAAACGTGAAAATGTATCGCTCAACATTTAAACCTCTGATTAAACAAAAAGGTTTAACTTTGAATTAAAAATTATGCTAGTCACAGTTACAAGTGTAATTAGTTAAAAACCCAGACCACTCGACTGACCCCAGGGTTTTCAATAGCCGTTTGAGTGGCCGAGCAAGCGCAATTAGTGTCGTTATTTAAAATATCATTAAATGGCTACATTGGAACAGATATCAGATCTAAAATGCGTGTATTAACTTCACATTTTACATTTTGTTTTCGTCATAACATGTTTCAACGTTATGCGAATACTTTAAATATATCTTTGAATTATATATTGCACTAGCAGTGTACCATTTCTTCGTTCGGAATATACCGGGTGGTTGAAGTTAAATCATCCCTGTTCAGAGCACTGTAGAGAAAACCAGTGGTTATAAGAACGCCAAATCTGTGTGATATGCATTTCAGAATATGGGGAAACGAAAGACTGAAATAAAATAGTGCGAAATTGACCGATAGGGGAAAGGATGGCGCTGCGAACAGTTCTAATATTCTACGTACAAATATTCTTGACCTCTCAATTCAACTATTTTTACTTTCCTTGCAATACATGGTAAAGTATAGTGAAATTATTGGAATCATGCCGAAAATCACAACTCGAAATTTCGAAGGATGTACACGTTTCGAGACCTCTAGAATACGAAAAAATTATTTTTAGCGTGACGTCTGTGTGTGTGTCTGTGTATGCCTGACTGTCTGTCTGTGTGTCTGTCTGTCTATACAGATTTTTTATCCAATCTAACTAAGAAACTAATTGACCCATTAAACCTGGTAGGTAAGTCAATTGTGGCGAGTTTGGCGCTGATTAGTTTTGGGTACAATTCGGGATAAAAGAACTCGCATTTTTTGGCGAAATGGCCCGCAAATGTTTGTATCCACTCTAACTGAAAAACAAATGAATCTAATTTCACAAAATTCGGTTGATAAGGCACTTGTGGGTCACTCTGGTGCTGATTAGATTTTGATACGATTTGGAAAAAAATGAATTGCCTCTTTTTGCAAAATGGCCCGCAAAAATGGCCCGCAAACGTGGATATAAGTCTGCAGGGAATGTCATATACTGACCACATCCGATTTTTTCTATGTAAGGTCAAAAATCCTTGTTCTGTCAATTACGCTATGTTTTTCTATGCAAGTACGAAAATTCTTGGCCTCTTAAATCCTTCACGTTTTCATGAGATAATTTAAACATCCTTTCATTTGAATACTATCTAGTTCGATATCTTTAACGGTTTCTGGGCATCTTTGTAGGAATCTTGTTTGAAAGTCTGATTGTCTAAAAAATCGAATGCCTGAAAGATTGACGAAGACAGAATGTACGAAAAAGAAGATTGACTGAAGGTCTCAATGGCCGAAAGTGCGTTATCGCCAAATGAAGCACAGACAAATCTCCACATTGTTCTGACATGACATCAAAATGTACTGCGATAGATTTAGACGAAAATTTCCGACTTGCGAAGAGATGAGCTGAAATAAACTGAGAAATATATGAATTTTTGTTGCATTTTATCTAGAATTTGGTCGTGAAATAATCACACATGTAATGATAAATGTATTATGGAATGAATTATGTTTTACTGACTTTATTGTGGCAATTGTTATTAATATATTAGTTTTCCAACGCTGTGAAAAATGTGGAAGTCGCATTTCTAAAGTCAAAATAAGCAATATTATTAATAATAAAGGGAATAGGCGTCACGTATTGCTTTTAACCTGAAAAAGAACAACGAATGAATACCTAAAAAAGGTACGTTAATTTATGACTGTTTCAAAAATGAAGTATGTTGTCTCAAAAGAAAATACACCGAATACAAGAGCAATAGCAGTATCTCTAAATACCTCTGCAGTGAATAATAAACAATATAATATGTAATGATTTAAATCTTAAAAAGTTAAAAAGCATAATGTTCGGCGCCTTTCGACTAGACATGTGGCTAAACGTAGAACGATGCGCTGTAGGAATTTTTATGAAAATCATTTAGTCTGTTACAGATGCAAATATATTGTAACAATTGATAAGGCATGAATCTATTTAAACGACTGTAACCCAAAATGATATATTTACTATCGCAAAAGAGGAAAAAAGCCCTAGAAACTTGTTTCCAAGAATCAAAATAAAGTTCCAGTAAAGGATTTATGATTATTGCTGGCTTTTCTTACAAGTGTAAATTACATTCAAGGAAAATCGTAAAAAGGAGGTCAAAATCATTTCAACATATTACCAAGATTATGCTTTAACTCCTTCATTTACTGAAGAAATTTTACACCTTCTCAAACAGTCTTAATAAAGTAAAACTTCATCGCGATAAAACTACCAGTCATACATCCATAGATACCGTTAATTTATTTTTAAAAAGCCTCTAAGTATATATATAACTTTTATTCATGTATTTCATTAATGTGTCTTGTGTTACCAATGGTTTATTGCCCTTTAACATCTTTAAAAGTGAACTTTTTGTACACTAGATCTTATGGATGGACTATAGAAAACTTTGAAAAAGGCATAGAATAAAATATTATTCATAACTTTAAAAAATGCTCTCTTATGTTGGAAATCATATATAACTTTTAATCATATTAACTTTAAAGAATATATATAACTTTCATTCATTTATTTCATTAATGTTTCATGTGTTACCAATGGATTATAGCCTTTTAAGATCTTTAAAAGTGAACATTTTTTGAACACTAGATCTTATGGATGGACAATAGAAAACTTTGAAAAACGAATGGAACAAAATGCTGTTCATAACTTTAAAAAAGCTCTCTTATGTTGGAAATCAGGATGTAGAATCATAGTCTAGTGAAAGGACCAGTAGATAGACCATTTAGGAAATAAATTTTGTTATTTCAAGCCCTAATTATATTGCTTTAAATTTGTTCTGAAACTATGTAAATAGCCGCTGTATTTGAGTGTACATAATTACGTATAAATCATCTTTAATGTTGTCTGTGAGTATGTCTATGAATCAAGTAAATTAGAGCTATAACTATCGAAATTATTACTCAATTACGATGGCGTTTGTTTCCCTAGAGGTATTTTATATATATCAGATTTACATTATTAAACTGCGTTATTCAGTTTATACCACATAAGAATTTAATTCTTAAAATTTGATGCTCAGTATAAGGCTTTCTCTACCAGTTACCAACTACCATATGATATTTTAATCTTCCAAATCTGTCATTCATTACACGGCATTTCCGAGGGATTACTATTACCACATCAAATTTCCTAAATTTAGGAATCTGATATCAATGAGTTCGTAATTACTATCTTATTTCTTCCTTTATATTATATGTTATGTGTCGTAGAATTTAATTATTTTATAAATAATGAATTAAGTAAGTTAAGTAAAAATGTGTATTAAGTAATATCCGCATTAATTAATTTTATATTTAAAGCAATTTAGTTAGATATTCCGATGCAGCGAAATTAGGAGAGTTTTGCTGTCACGTCCTTGTTAAACACGCTAGGCACACTAATAAAAATTATCTCACGAAATGAATAATTAATCAAATTTGCCTCGCCACATAATTGGTATCGAACATAACGTAATTAACTGAGCATTCAGCATCACATTATATTTTAAAACAAACACATCCGACAATAAGATCATAATTTGTATTCAAGTTCTTCCAAAATATGTGATTCTTGATAGTGAACATTTTGACTCAATCACATTGCATTATATCTTCAATGTTGAAGACCCAGACCGTCCGACTGTGTAATTTCATAAATTCATAACTCGATGATGATGGGAGGTAGGGGAAAATAAAGTTTTTTAAAGATGTATTGATGTGTTTTATTAATTATTGCATATAAAAACTTTTCTATTAGAAGCATAAAACATTCGGAATCAAGAAATCGCTTAACTTGAGATTTTCTGTAGTCGAAATATATGTATTCCACTAATAGCACCCACAGTCTACTTTATCCGAGCTATTAGACTCATCCGTGGCTAAAATGTTTACGCTATGGCTTTTTAATTTTTATGTGCTGAAATCAATGCTGTGTATGAGGTCAAATTTTATTCCTGTTCAAATAAGCTCGCATGTGAAAAAGACTTCAGTGCGCCAAAAGTATCTAATCTAGTCCGATCCAACAGCTGTAACTCTTCAGCCCAAACATTAATGTCTTATTAAACAAGAGATATTCATTCTATAGAATAACTAGTTTATTTCATCTTACATGGCATCTATATCTATATTTCCTACAGTATATAAAACATTTTTGTTTTTCAATGCAGCAAACTTGTACACTTTTGCAATTTCCTGTCACTCCTACGGACTTGTCGTCCAGGACAGAGCACCAGGCGCGAAGCGCCTTTAATCTCCGATCTCATCTTCTGGTTCGTATCGTCATTTTGTGACATTAATTCATTGGCCCATGATATGGAAATTCAAGGCTATTATTTACTGACATTTAATTTGACTTAGCTCCTAGTGTGGCAGTTTGTTACACATTTGGGTTTAAGCAGTTTGGGTGGGGGTGGAGTACAGATCTGGGAAATTAATTCGCTTTTGGCAGTTAATAGAAATGGTTTAGGTTTAGTTTTTGTTAAGTTTGGGGTGTCAGAAAAGGGATATACCCAGTTTTCAGTAATACTCATGTTTCTCATGTTTAGCACTGCGCGGGGTCTCTTACGAGATTTCGCCTCTCGATGACCATAATCGTGAAGATTGAACAAAAATTCGTTCGGGACAGATTGCAAGTTACTGTAAAAGTTCGTCGCCTGCTTTTTAATTTTAGCTCTCACGATTTTAATTTTAAAGTCTTTCCTTATCACCGAGTTCCTTAGGTATCTGGGACTTTCCTAATACTCCTCAGGATTTTGTTTTGTCTTTTTTCTAAGCAGTCTATGACAGTTTTACAGGCATATTCCCACACTGGAGCTGCGTACATCATTCCGGGGCGGATGGCCGATTTATAAATTAGTAGCTTGTTTTATTTTCTTGCGAATAATTGTACAAATATTTTATGTAATAAGCATTTTGCTAATAGTTGTGGTAGTTAAAATTTCTGTTACATTTTATCGAAGTTAAAATAATTTCTTTAGCTTGCTTGCTATGATTAAACGATTTCGTCTTTTTACTTACATTAGTACGAGATTATATTTGTCGAAAGTTTTCATGGTCTAACTATTTCCATGAAATTGCATGACAGAAGTGATAAATGTTCTTTCTCAGAGATTTTCCTTTAGACTTCGCAGTTTCATAATAATTTTGAGTTGTTTAGCATGTAGGAACGATGATTTTTTTTATATTTTAATGTCTTAACAATAGTATAGAAAATAGGGTATGAAATTCGGCTTTCTTCATAATGTAATACAGCAGGAAATATTTTTGATAAGCCCCCCCCATTTATTAGCATGATTAAGGATCTATCTTGGGAATTGTTTACTTCTAATTAATATAAATTCTGCCTTGATTTATTTGTTCGTAAAAAAATAAATAAATTATGAGATAAAAAGAAAACACGTTTTTAATGCCCTTCCCTACAGTGGCGCATGAAAAAGGAGAAAATAAATTTTAATCACACACAAAATTGAGCTACATTAAGTGTGTATGCAGTTTAAATTCAAAACAATATCATAAATCATAAAATTATCCAAAATTGATATAATGTATAATTGTCGACGGGAAATGAGAGCTTAGGCAGATGAACTAGATTAGACAGTTTTGCATAAAATCAGTTTTGGATAATGATAACTAGCATAAAGCATTGTTTAGATTTGAATATATTTATACCTTCATAACTCAGAAAACGTTTAGATTTTGTAAGGCATTATATAACTCCATGCAAATCCATCATGTTTCATACTAGTGAGATCCGCAGGCATTTTGGCCTGTAAGTAATAAACAAAACACAGTCAACAACGTTTTCCACTTTTGTTGTGTTTGTTGAGTCGTTTATCTCAAATAAAAATTTATAAAGTGATAAGAAATAAAAGAACATCATGGTCTCACTTTCCGTATCTGATGGCATGCGCTACGTAAAGCTCCATGGTTACATCGCAATTTTTCGGCGTGAAAGAAATATAGTTATTGCATTACGTAGAGAACGGGCCGCTAACATCATGGACTCACGTTCAGCATTTGATGTCATATTCTCATAAAGCTCCATGGTTTCCTCGCAAAGTTTTGCTGTCAAAGAAGTATAGACATTGCATTATGTAGGGAATGGGTCACCCGCATCACGGACACTGATATTTTGAACTCCACATCTGATATCACACGCTCTTAAAGCTCCAGAGTTTATGAAATGTTTTTCCGTGATTGAAACACGTTTGGCAACATATTGTAGCAGCGTTACCCAGAGATAGATAGATATACAGATAAACTAAGGTGCTTATACCCTGGTTTCCAAAAGTTCAGCGCAGAGGGTAAAATCAACAAAAATGGAAAAGTAAAGCTTTGATTAACTCAAAATTGTACATGACGGTAACAAATGTGTTTATGCATTAAAGAAAATAAGAATTATGTACAAAGATGTAAAAAATATTTACATTTCATAAGTTATAGGATGACGTCATATTTGGGTCATTAACAAAATAATGTTTAAATGCAAACAAACCAAGCCAAACTTACATTAATATGGTATGTGACCACCCCGGAACTTCACACAAACTTTGCAATCATTTAACTTGCTTTCAATGAGGTGATCAACCATCAGAGATGCGAGCAATGGCCATTCCTCCAATAGGGCGGTTTCCTATTCTCTGAGACTGGCTGGAGGAGGTAAACATGCAGAGACAGTCCGCCGATGGCATACCAAAAGTTTTCAAAATAATTAAGGTCGGAGGAATACGCCGATCTCTCCATACGAGAAATGCCCTATTCGTTACCGATGTTAGCTCGATAGGGAAGAGCATTTTGGTCCATGAGGAGGAAATGAGGACCAACTGCTGCAGAGTAGAGTCTCTAAATGGAGTCTAGGACTTCATCCCGATACCGTCCAGCCTTCACAGAACCGCCTTTAAAGATATGCAACACTGTGCGATATCCGATTGAAATTCCGGCCCACACCATGACGCTGCCACCTCAGAATGCGTGATGTTCGATGATGTTCTTGGCCTGATTGCGTGCGCCTCGTTCTCTCTAGACCCTGACACGCTTAAAATCTGATTCCAGGGCAAATCTGGACTCGCTCGTGAACAGGACGTTGAACAAATCTCAGACAGTTCAATTGACATGTTGACGACACCAGTTTAATATTGCCCCTCTGGCTTGGACGGTTAGTGGAACACAAAAACGTGGTACTTGGGTGTACAGTCCCTTCACACGGAGTCTTCGGCGCACAGTACTGGCATATATTGTCTAACCAAGTGTAGCTACAACCTAGAAGTAACAGTTGCGTAGGTCGCTCGTCGATTTCGCTTGGCTACTATAGCAATATACCGATCATCAGAGGGGGTCGTAAATCTTGGACGACTGGTCTCAGGTCTCCGGACAACTGTTTGACTTGTTTGGAATTGTTTCCATAATCGAGAAATTATCGAATGATCAACGTCAAGGAAAATATCGACATCTTTGATTGACTGTCGTGACTGTCTTTGATGTGTCCGACAGCACGCCAGCTCTCACTGTCTGTCATTCGTCTTCTTTAAGCCATAGAAACTCGAATATCATCAAAAATAATCCTACAAAACTTATCAACACTTCTTATCAGCATTTAAATGCACCAACTCAAACTCAGAATATTGGCGTCTTCAACGACTGCCCAATTAGCATATATCCGGTCAGTCAATAGAAATTGGCTGTAACATACGATATTTGCATACTACCATCTATTTCAGCATCGATTTTTAGCCACTCAAATTCAAGTACGCTTTCGAAAAATGAAATTTTGCATTGCGTGCTTAGCTTTTGGAAGTGACTGTATTATAATTATAGAGCACTATATCACGCATATCTTCTAATAGTTCGTAATAACTTAAATCGGACCACTGTTATTCACTATTAAGTAAAATGAAACATTCCTTGATACGTTTTAAAATATTTAAAGTTCACCTGCGTAGTTTCAGTAATAGCTTTAACATCTTTGATTTATGTCATGACCAGAATTTATGTACAGAAAGTGTGCAATTACAGTATTGTGCGACACATTTCCGACACAATTATCTACACAATGGTAGTTGTCTAACGCGCTTGTGTCTTCCTAGAGCCTCCAGAAATCCCTTGCGAACTAAGAAGACTTAATTTTTATAAATTCGCAGCATCGATAATGACACATAACAATCCGTAGTAGGATTTTCGATTCTCCCCGCTGAGGAAAGGTGTGTGGGGCGGGGAAGGAGCGAAAAATTTGGGATATTTCGAAAAAGTCGATCTAGGTTCCCCAGAAGCCTCCCTGTTGATATAGAAGACTCAATTTTTGGCCACTTATAGCATCGCCCGCCGAACATAACGAAATAAAGACGGATTGTTGATGATTCCCTCTCCGGAGGGTGGAGAAATCAGATGTTCGAAAACTCTTTCCAAACCTTCCAGAAGTCTCCGGTGACCTAGAAGGCAGAATATTTGTACACTTACTGTATAGTCTAAAGGATAGAACATAACAGAGTCGAGATTTCGCTTCCATCCAGGTGGGAAAAATGTTGTTTCTGCCCAGTGACTTAGAAGTATGGATCTTTATAATTTCAAAAACGATCTCGATGCAATACATATAATGGAACAGGATTTTTGATTTTCCTCTCAGTCCTCCTAAAAGAAGTGTCGAAAGCCCAGGCCAACCGACTCGTCCGAAGACATGGAGCAGCAAAAAGGATGGCCGGGAAAACCTAAAAGAAGTGTGTAAAAGTATATCTAGATCCCAAGATGCCCTCGGTAACCAAAAGGCACTTCTTTCGATCCCGACCGTAGGACCCACCCGATGATGTAAGGTATCTGTTCGGGCGGCCGGGAGAGTTCCACCAAATTTAAACCGAAACCCAGTAGGAATGGCATTCACAGGGACAGTATCTTTCTTCCCCCGCCACCATCCTCTCGGAAAGACTTTCTCACCCACAAATTTAATTTGTTCATAATCCACGTACACACCTGGGTATTTTGGACATAGACGGGAATCGAAGTCGGGTCCTCCGGGTGCAATACCCTTCCCTTAACCACTAGACTATTTCGTCCTCTAACATAGAAGGCACTTCCACACGATCTACATGACACCTATAAGTTTGGTCTGGCCACTCAAACTGCAGCTCGTATCCTAGGATGAGCCGAGTAGTCTGGGTTTTCGACCCATAAGTTTGGAGCACAAAGCTGTGTGGGCGAGAAAGGAATCTTCAACAAGGAAGTCCAACAGTCCAACCAGACAATCCAGAAAATCCAATAACAAAGAAATCAAAACGTCAAAACTTTAAGTTAAAAGTAATCAACTGGTTTAAAAATTTACACAAACTGGTGAGATCAAGGCGGTGAAAACACAAGATAAATTAATTATAATTTAAATTATTTATAACACTCCAATTGACATGGCAGAGACAATCATGTTAAACAACAATAACGAAAAATATAACACAATGTAACTTGGGTTATTATATATTCTTTTATCCTGTGATTAAACTCATATCACCAACCAATATTATCAAAATATAAAACAATAAGAATAACTACCCTTATTTCTTCTTCTTTCTCCTTTATTTTAATACCAAAGATCGGTTAACCAATAACTAAATTCAATAAATGAAACAAAACACGACACAATTAAAACTGATCTACACCAGGGAATAACAAAACATACAGAAAGTCGAAACCACTGAAAATCAAAAGAAAACACTATAGCAGACTCCGCAACCAGAACCAAGACAAAGCTAAGGGAGATCCTCAAAGGGACACACACAATAAATGTCAAATCCAAAGCAAAAGGACCAGAACCAAAAATCAAAAACACGGTGATATAGTAACGGCAACAAAACAAAGGGAGACAGGATAAGATCAACCCCAAAACAGAAACAATCAGGGGTAGCCAGAAATAAAAAGGGCAAATAGAAGGGACTAAGACCCTAAAAACAAAAAAGTCAACCAACAATACTTCGAAAGAACAAGGGTGCCAACCAAGCAAATAATTAAGAGAAGCAACCAAATGAGCAGACATAAACTCAAATATCAAAAAAGAAAAAAACAAACGCTGAGCAATAAAAGGCTGTAATCCAACTAATTAAAAGACCACAAATAAGTAAAACGACAAACTCACACAGAGAACACAACTGATGAAAATAAGAAAATTTGAATTACAAAGCAGGTCTAACAACTTCAGAAAACAATAATTTTCGAAATAGAAAGGTAGGGGTACCGTTCCTCTACGAGAAAGTACCAACTGAACAAAACCCAAATATACAAGACCAGAATACAAAACAAATGCAACACTACCGTAGAAACAATTTTAAAACCATATGCAAAGCGGAATTCTGGAATCAAAACTAAGGAAAAGAGGGATCAACCAATATAGAATCAAAGTATGTAAACCAAATTTACACCAAACACTAGTCAAAATAACCTTCATACATACAAATCTCAATAGTAAGAACGTAATACACACTAACTAACCCACAACAAAACCCCTTCCAAAACTTCACCAAACAACACAAAGCATGGAGACAATTTTAACCTTTCCAAAATATAACCAAAACGAAAGCTTAGACTCCATAATCAACAAATCTTCTATAAATCTTCTATATATATATATATATATATATATATATATATATATATATATAAGCTCATAAATGAAAAAGAAAAAGACGGACGAGGAACGCTAACAAGCGGAGTGCCAAAAAATAGTCAAAGAGGAGTTGTGACCCCTTCTGAACGCCAGTTACAGCATGCTGCTAGGCCGCGGCAAGTACTCTCGGCAGCAGGCACCCCCTGAAGCCGACCCCGATGCACCAAAGACATGAAATTGAAACGACCAAAACAAACACTCCCAAAACGTAAACCAATACTCGAAGCCAATTTGGTGAAAATGATTTGGCTTCGAGTATTGGTCTATATTTTGGGAGTGTTTGCCAAGTCCTAGCAGCATGCTGTAACCGGGTTTCAGAAGGGGTCACAACCCCTTTCGACTATTTTTTGGCACTCCTCTTGTTAGCTTTCCTCGTCCGTATTTTACTTTTCATTTTTAATCACTTCTCATATTTGAGTAAAAAAACAGCATTGGTGCATTTCATTCTAATTATATTCATAGGATATATACCAATTATTTCAAGTACTTTTTTTACTTTCGTACTTATTTTTTAGTTATATATATATATAACTAAATACAGTGGTATCATGGCCAAGCCTTCAACATTTCATATAGTAGTCCTAACATTTTTCTGCAATGCAATTCGCTCCACTTGATATAAAAGAAGTGGATCTAAAAAGAGAAAACTCTACACATAAGATCCAATTTTTCCCCATTCGGGCATTAATAGAGAATTTTATGTTCAATTGTTCATCAGTTTCAAAGTTCGAATTTTGCTAGTAGAAAAAGTCCATAACTCCTGCTTTATGCACATCCTTATCTATATTGAAAACAGTAATCTTAGGTTTACGTTTTTAAATTTTATGGAGGAGTTTGAGCCTCCCCTCCCCGTCTTACGCCCCTGATGATATGTTATGTTAGCTACAGATAAAGTCTATCTTTAGCTTAAATTCATGTTAAACGTGAATCTCGAAGCCAATAAGTTTGAGCACCATTACGTTATTCTTTGCTGACATCCGCATAAGAGCGATTTTTTGGGAAAGCGATATTTTTCCTTTATTTGCTATTTCTGTCACTATGACACATAATAAATATTCATGTCGAAACTTTTGCAACATCCAACAGTTAAATCAAGTTTTCCAACTTATCCATTTTATGTTTATATTTAGCTATTTCTGGAACATTTCGTACTGAAAAATGATTAAATCTAGCCATAAAATGCTTTAGTTTGCTACTACTTTTAAGGTATATCCTTCAAATCCAACCATTTTTTCTATGATTCTACCCATAATTTAGTTCATCACAGCAACAGGATATTATAGTCCACTCAAACAATTAATGTAAAAATAATGTGATACAAGAAGGACTACGCATTTTATTTAGGGGCGCGGTAGCCCAGTGGTTAGCGCGCGGAAATTGCACTCGGTAGGTCTAGGTTCGATTCCCGCCACTGCCAAAACTGCCGCCTTGTTCACGCGGAGTACGATAACGTTAAACATGTGGGTTCGTAAGTCCTTCCAAGAGGTTAGTGGTAGGGGAAGGAGGGTACGGTTCCTGTGGATGCTTCCCCCACTGGGTTCGGTTCTAAATTGAGTGGCACTTCCGGGCCGTCCAAGCAGTTACCTTACACCTTTCTGGTAGGTCGGACGGTCTGGGTCTCAACCAACAATCAACCATGTTATTCAGTGTGACGATTACACTAACTATTTACGTTATCGAAATAAAAAACAAACAAATCATATTTGGATTTCTGCCAACTCGTTTCTCTTAAATATATACATATATTCCTACGAAAAGAAACAGACATCTGCGTAACACTATCCAGTGTATTGGATTATTTCATTAAAATCTGTTAATGAAAATTTGTATCATTAAGTAAAGTCATTAACAATGTTCCATTATCTCCTGGATTCAGGCCAGTTTTGAGAAAAAATACATTTTCTTTAGATTATCGTCTGCTTTGAAAGTATTCCATTCCATAGTTTTCATCCTTTCCTTACGGCTATATTCTAATTATTCTTGGAATAGCTTAAGTCAGCTTTGCTAACATTTATGTTTAGGGATGAAAACAATAATGAATTTTTTTGAATTCTCACCATTAGTTTTGAAAACATAAACTTATACTTACATCTTTCTGATTGTGAGGTAGAAATTATTTTGCTCTATTTAAATAGTCTAATGTTAAGATAGTTGTTCTAATATGCCCATGCTTCACGTCTTGTCATCATACTAAACTTATTCAGCTTTAAAAGCAATTAAAGCATTTCTAACTTTGGAATTTATTTTAATATTTTCTGCTTCAGTAGCGTAATATAAAGTAAATTAATGGAATAAAACCCCATAAATATGGACAATAAAAAATTTACGCTGTACACTGTCAATCTCAAAAGTTAATTTAAACATTCTATTTCGCATATCAAATATTAAGCGATATTTTGCGGCAAGTGCATTGAAAGTATCTATAAGAGTAGGAGGTCTAAAATCGGTGAGGACAAAGATGACAGGATTGTAGGGCAGACACACCATAATTTCTCTCTTAGTGACTGCAATTTTTGTTTTATATAACATTATAGGAATATATATATATCTATATATGTATATATATGTATATATATATATTATATATATATATATGTATATATATGTATATATATATATTATATATATATATGTATATATATATGTATATATATATATGTATATATATATATATATATATATATATATATATATATTATTAAGAACTTTGATAACTTGTACTTTAAGTACCATTGACATAACTTTAATTGAAATTGGTCTGAAGAGCATACATGAAAATAAAATAGACTGAACGTTAGGCCGGCAAAAATTCCCTTATATATAAAACTTGTCCTAAATTGGTATTAAATATCCCACTTTCCCTGTTCCGTATATATTGTAATCAATTGAAAATTGGATTTCATGATGTGAAAGCCTGGTAAATATAAGCTTCTAACTACACCCAAAAATTAAAGTATTATAAATCATATATGTAATACTGTTACTAAAGATACGATACCTCTTGATCCCTGCATTAACATACATGGTGTAGTATATATATACACTTCTCACAACTGAAATTGCAGCACCATGAAGAAATTGGTGTATCCTTATCAAATTTACAGAATATAATTGTAACATGGAGATGTGCAAATGATAAAAAAAATCATACCTTCTAAATGAAAGCATGAAACTGTATTGGCATTAGATAAATATGGAATAGGTCCACCGCGACTGGCTATGGAGGATTGAATATGACGAGGCATCCCGTTAATGAGGTGGTCAATGGTGTGCTAAGGGATGGCATTCCATACATCATGCAATCGGGTTTGAAACAGAACATGGTTTGCTGGAATTGGGAGTTCTAATCGACGACCCATGATGTCCCAGATATGCTCAATTGACGACAAATCCAAAGAATATGCTGGACAAGGTAGGATATCAAACCCTTGTAGACAATTCATAGTTACCCGTGCAGTGTGTGGTCTGGCATTATCCTGCTGAAAGAGCAGTCAAGGCCTGGTTGACAGATATGGCTGTACTACATGTCTCACAATGTCACAGACGTATCGTTGCACCGTGATACTCTCAGAAACGTGGACCAAAGATGTTCGTCCACTAAATATTATACCACCCCAAACCATGGTGCCATTTAGGGGCTGTGTGGCGACTGATCGATAAAGCTTCCTGGTGGCGTTATTGAAAGCGCTGCCATACACGAGTACGGCCATCTGACATGCCAATACAGAATCGTGATTTAACCGTGAGCAGAATGTTTCGCCATTTTGTCGACCAATTGAGTCTCATTTGGCATCACTGGAGGCGACGTAACCAGTGAAGACGTTGAAACGGTAAGTGTCGAAAAGGTTGTCTGCCTCAGAGTCCTGCGTCATGGCATACAGTGATGATTTTTACAACCTGAAACCAATGACGCTACAATTTAGCTGTGGTATCGCTCTTCCTTAATCTGACTCCTTTATGCTATTCGGCAAGGTGTTGCGCCAATATGCGTAACGAAACTGTGATCATTTGCATATCTCGCCTTGCTGTTTCCATTACCTGATTTGCATAAATTATATATATATATATATATATATATATATATATATATATATATATAAATCAAACTATACATATATATATATATATATATATAATGTGATACAGAGGTACTTCAGGAGACTGTGTTAAAATTTGCCTCACAGGGAATATATTTCTATTATATTATATACTGGAATTCCTTTATCTTAAAAATAAAAAGAATATCTCATTTAAGGGGAACTGCAGCATTGGTGATTTAAATTTGCATTTTAGGTAAGTATTAATTTTTGAACGTCTTTTAAAAATGAAAAGGAGACCGCAGTAAGTATGACCTTCCCTCAATCATTATATTGCCACATGACGGATTATTAACAGGTTGACTGACACTGGGGGAATATTCAAGTCCGACCCAAGACACAACGGTTGTGGAATTATGATTTGATACTTTTTCTAACAAAATGAGTCTTGCTTTAAAAAAAAAAGAACCTTGCTCTAGTTCCCGTCGCTATCAAATATTTTATTGGAACTGCCATAGACGCCCAATACGTATAATTTGTAGGTAATTGCTATGGGAATGTTTGTTGTTTGGGATTCCAAGGATTAACTGCTGGAAGTCAACGTATTAAGGCGTAGGTATTTTTATAGGGAATTTAGAATCTGAAAGCAAGATTAGCAATTTTCATCATAAGGGTATGTTCTTGAGGAGCACTAGCGTAACGCTTTTAACATCTTGTAAGCCGTCATTATTCAGAATAGCTCACTTTCTGGATTTACAAACAAATGCATAAATTTACCATTAAACCAAATTTCGATTTATATATGAAATTGTATGAAATTATTTATGGTAGATGTACCGTTTTAAAATTTTAAATGCAAATTATAGGTTTGGACGTACCAACGTTGCTAAATAAATGATGGGTGACTCTTAAATCTTCGTATACAGATTGCAAACATCTAACATCGAAGCTATCCGCCAGATAGGAGATAAATTAAGCCGATTTAGGTTTCTTTACACTGCATTAATTCTAGTGTTTGTTATTAACTTTCGCATATTAATCTATTTACTACATATTATTTAAAGAAATTCATATACGCGGCTTTTTAATATCACTAAGAAAGAAATTTGAGAATCAATTCCCCATCAATTTTTCTAACATTCTCATCATCAAATGTTATTTCTATCGTGTTTTGACACACGTTCATTTTATGTTGTTACTTCTCGTTTCTGATTGACTTCATGCCGCTTTCTGATTGATTCTCTATTAGTCCATGTCTTGGGTATATTATCCCCTTGCTTCTTCTTTCAGTGCCCATGTTTCGTCTGAACTTCGGGTTCGTTGGTTCTCTTGCACTGACGAAGGAGATCCAACGCATTCTCGAGACAGTTGTATGCTGCATTATTATGCTATTTGTGCTTATTTACGTTGCTCTAATTTTCCTTACTATCGTAATATTACTTTCCTTATATACATAATGTATAAGGAAAGTATTGTGACGGGGTCGAAAATTCGAATTCCAGTTTTCGACGGGAGAGTACGTTTCAAGCATCCCTGATCACGAATCAAACATTTCTGAAGTGATGTCTGTGTGTGTATGTGTAGAGACGATATCTCACGAACGAATGGACCGATTCGAACGAAATTTGGTACAAAACTCACAATCCGTAAACACTGGAAGCCTATTGTTTTCATACGTAATCGAATGTTCAGAACCCCCCCAAATTTTCGAGTGACATTTTGAAAAAATCGTCAAAAAATCAAAACGGCTAATAAAGTTACGCAAATAGACATTTCTTATGTAATTTTTCATTAGAAAACGGTTGACATAAATTTTAGAACGCTAACACGAACCGTTCTCGAGATATTGCACATTTATAAAAAAAATATTAAAAAGTTATGTAAAATAAAAAAAAAATAATTTCCTGTTGAGAAACATGTTCACTTTTCATATGTAACACCATGCGGTAAATTTCGTGATATCATTCTCGTGGATCTAGCTCGTTCCATTCATGAAAAAGATACTCTGAGTAATACTTTTGTATTTGAACTCCAATAATCATTTATCTGCTGTAAGACTAACTTATTTCTTCCATAACGCTTGGCGAGATTTTGGCGACGAATTTGACGGAATGTCGCCGACTTGGCGACATTCTTAATTGCTGCCAAATTAACAAAAATATCGCCAAATTGGTAAAAATGACGCTAAATCAATGGAAATGACGACTAATTGAAGATAATTCAATATCTTGAAAATAACATAAGTATCTACTATAAGAATTACATTTTTTTTAACTGTAAAATTAGTAAATTCATTGCATTATATAAGGAAAGTCATGTATTGCCCACATCAGATTATTTTATTAAAAGTATGAGTTAAATACTATTTATCTACTAGTTTTATATATCTATTTTGTAAGTTACTCCCTTCGAACCTAACATATGTTAGCCAGGTTGGAGGTTTTAGAAATTTTTTTAAGGATTTCACCAAACAAAAAAGGTTGAGAATCACCTCAAGTTTGTTTCATCTAGCAAGATATCTCGCTGAGTAGTGAGACCGATAACAGAGAGCATAAAAAGTGTGAAACCAGTCAAGGGATTCTGTTATCTGTAATAAAAGCGCGAGTTTGGGTAGGCAAATTATAGGCGAATTCTGTGAGTATGAAATTACATATCATCAACGGGACTACAGTCGTTGCGGTAACTATGCACAAGGAAGCAAAAATGTGAATTTGGCAAAAATATTGTAAAAATATTTGGCAAAAACATTGTAAAAATATTGTAAAAATATTAAAATAATTTTATTCACAAATATTTTTACAATATCTTTTGCGAATGTTTCTAGCGTTAGTTAATGATGTTCTCATATACCGTCCAATATTTTATAGTTTTCAATTTATTTTACGTTAAACGCTTTAATAAATAGTTCTATATACTGAGAAGATTTTGTAATCCTTCGACTATTTTTTCTTTATATTCCTTCTGAGCTCCTGAGTATTTCTTTCCTTTTCCTGTTTTTCGTTTGCCAAAATTTGCTTCCTTGGGTATGTAATTATTTATTGACACATAACTTTTTCTCCATGGTTGAGCATTTAATCTGCTTTTTACTTTCTTATATATAGTATTGTTTTTACGAAAATTTTCGTTTTCGAGATTTTGATGCCGGTATATGTTTTAAGACCTCCTGAAGATGTTTTAGCTATTTTTAAATAAGTCCATCTGTCTGTCGTCGATTTCTTGTATACACATTAGCAGCCCCAAATATTAATGGATTTTCGATGGATATATCCAGCTTTGCTATCAAAAAATTTAGAACGTGATAGTATTTTTTTTTAAATTCAAGCAAACATTTTGAATTTTATTCGAGATTTTATATTTTTTTAACAGGGCCGTATACGACAAAATTTGACATAATCATACATAAACGGTTTTATGTATGGCTCATTGGTCACGGGACTTAATAGTCTCAATCATTATTTGAAAAATAGCCGCAAGTCAAATTTTTCTTGTTCGTGACGTCATTATCCCGCTTGGGGGGCAAGTTATCCCCCTCGCGGGGGTACATTGTCAAGTATGGTATCAATCGAAATATTTTTTCAAGTTCTTTAAAGTAAAGGGTACAAGATATTGTTGTAATTATTTGTACCTATGATACCGACTTTTTAATATTTTTTCTTGCCGTATATATTCTTTCAAAATTTGAAATAAAAAATGAAATCTGGTATGAGAAATCCTAGATGAGCTACACTTCAGTTACTTATATCCTAAAAATCAAGATTTCTTTTACCCCCCACTTCCCCAATTAGTTGATGATTTGAATCAATTGCTGTTAATAATGAAATTTGTTAATTTGAGATATAACTAGACAGCAGCTTAAATGAATTTCCGTTACCAACCATAAAGTTGTTAGGATATTGCAAAAATCATGAAATATTCGCATTTGGGCTTTGTAAAGAGTTTTGCTGCTCCAAACGGGAAATGAACCTTCGATCTCTGAACTAGTCAGGCGGCGATCTACCTTTGGGCTACTGGTAGAAATTGCAAGCTCTTATAGTTGAAGTTTACTCAGTATTCTCCTCCCTCTAATGTCTGATTGGCGGGCAAGTAGCATTCTGACGGACCGCCTCCTGCTATTTTTACCTCAGGTTAGCCTCCTTCTACTACTATTTTTACACAGGTTAGTATCCTGCGTGGTCGTTATCTTTTTAATTTGAATTCGGCGCTCAATCTTTCAGAGTCCACTGAATCCGTACTAGTCGTACTATGTTCACTTCCAGACCTCTAACATGCTGCTATCTCTGGTTCCCCTCTTACTATTCCCTTTCCTTACTCACTCCTCTCAAAATTTTGTAAATCTCATATTCTTAATCTTTGGCAAAATTATCTTAATGATTACATTTCCACCAGGACTGGTGATCCGGCTAGAATCCTGTCTTACCTCCCTATCGTGAATCCTAATTTACAAATTTTTAATAAATATCTCATTTACTTTCTTATGGTCATGGCCCCTTTCTTGATTACTTATACTTTTTCAAAATTAAATCCACCTCTAACTGTATTTGCAATAAATTCGGTGACGTTGACCATTACATTTTCGATTGTCCTTTTTCTAAAAAATTTCATCTCAGCAAACCTTCCCCCTCTAATAAACCAATTTGGTTCTCCAAAGTTCTGCTCTCATTTAATTTTGATCAATGAATCCCTTTATTTCATTCTTATTAACTTATATGAACTTATTGTGTTCCCTCTATTTTTTTCCTTTAAAAAAAACAAACAAACAAAGCTTTGTTAACTGTTCTTATGCTAGCTTAACTGTTCTTATTTTTTTGGATCATACTTTTTCTTTTGACACTTTTTATTTGTATTTTTTCTTATTTTTCTTTTCTAAATTTTATTCTAAATTTCTGTTTTTGTTTTCATACGGCAATTTTTTTTTTCCTTTTCATATATTTTCTTTTTATATATTTTCTAAATTTTACTTTTAAAATTTTATTATTTTCTTTCATTTTAATCTATATTTTATTATGTTATTATACCTCACTCTAAATATTAGTTTTCAATGAACTTTTTATCTATATTCGCAATAACCCTTTTCCCATTTTTGAAAAATGGACGTACTTGTCAAGTTCAAATATAATGTAAAACTGTCTGTTTAATCACAATATTTATTATAAATTGTAATATTTTTAGACCTAAATAAAAGTTCGTTTGGTGGGATGGTAGACCTTGGGTGCCTCCTGAATGCAGGAGGTATCCTTTCCCGGCCGTGCAGATAGCTACTCTAAACCCAATATGTGAGTCGCACGGTCTGGGGTCTTCAGACCTCTAACATATTATAACTTATATGAACTTATTGTGTTCCCTCCATATTTTCTGTTAAAAAAAAAGAAAGTTATGCTAAGTGTTCTTATTTTCTCATTTCTTTCTTTTTCTTTTGACTTTTTTTATTTGTATTTTTCCTAATTTTTCTTTTCTAAATTTTATTCTATATTTCTGTTTTTGTTTTTCATGTGCCTAAATTTTTTTCCTTTTTCATATATTTTCCTTTTATATATTTTCTAAATTTTACTTTTAAAATTTTATTATTGTCTTTAATTTTAATCTATTTTTCATTATATTATTATACCTCACTCTAAATTTTATTTCTCAATGATCTTTTTATCTATATTCGCAATAACCCATTTCCCATTTTTGAAAAATGGACTTACTCGTCAAGTTCAAATATAATGTAAAATTGTCCGTTTAATCACAATATTTTTCATCAATTGTTACATTTTTAGATCTAAATAAATGTTCGTTTGTCGGGATGGTAGACCTTGGGCGCCTCCTGAGTGCAGGAGGTATCCTTTCCCGCCCATTGCAACTAGCTACTCTAAACCCACTATGTGAGTAGCACGGTCTGGGGTCTTCAGACCCTTATTGGCACTAACGTACAGGGTTGATTTGTTCGGGTGCCATTGTAGAGAGCTTTGCTGCCCCAACTGGGAATCGAACCTTAGATTTCCGAACTAACTAGCCGACGTTCTACCGTTGAGCTACTGGGATGAAATTGCAAGTTCTTATTGTTGAAGTGGACTCTGCAGCTTTTAAGCATAAAATTCATGTATATGTCCTTACATCTATTTATTCGACATTTAATGAAATTAAAATGTAAATTGAAAACGATTTTTTGCAAAATAGCATTTGAAATCAAATATTGAAATTTGCATTTAACTTTCTTCACCTGGTTTGCATGCAGCATCAAAAACATCAACCGTGAAAATGTATCGCTCAACTTTTAAACCGCTCATTTACAAAAAGGTTTAACTTTGAATTAAAAATTATTATAGTCACAGTTACAACCGTAACTAGTGTCGTTGTTAAAAGTATCATCAAGTGGATTAATTGGGAACAGGCATCAGATCTAAATTACGTGTTTCAACCGGACTTTTTACATTTTGTTTTCTGCATGACATGTTTCAACTTTATGTGAATATTTTATATGAATATCTCTCTGAATTATAAATTGCATTATACACAGTATATAGTTGGATTTAATGATATGTCTCTTCTAAAATAGTTTCTATACTAAAAGAGTCAAATTAATTTTGAGGATGCATTAAAGCATTTTGTTTTCAATGAAATGTGTATGAGTATTGTAAAAAAATGTAAAATGCACCTTCGCATGGGTCTCCCAACAAGGAGATAACACTTTTTCAGGAAATAACTGCTTTATTTCAAGAAACATTGGCGGCATTTTTTGAGATTTTGGCGCGCAAAATTTGGCGCAATATAGTCAAACTGTCGACTTTTGGCTAGTTTCGGAAAGTACTTGAATTTTCTTGAAATGCAAAGTATCTTCTAAGATACCCCCTATTTTTAGAGATGTCAATGGAGAATATGTAAAGAAATCATTATTCAGTTGGGAGGGTTTGACGTAATACGAGTATAATTGAATTGTGAGATACGTCAGTGTTTTGAGAACAAAATCGTCGTTTTTACTTTCCCTGCAATACATGGTAATGTATAGGGATAGTATTGGAATCATGCCGAAAATCGCAACTCGAGTTTTCGACGAATCTACACGTTTCGAGACCTCTAGAATTCGAAAAAACTACTTTTAGCGTGACATCTGTGTGTGTGTCTGTGTGTCTGTACAGATTTTGCATCCACTCTAACTAAAAAACTAATGGACCGAATTTCATAAAATTTGGTAGGTAAGTCACTTGTGTGCGAATCTGGTGCTGAGTGATTTTGGGTACGATTCGGGATGAAAGAACCCGCCTTTTTTGGTGAAATGGCCCATCAAAAGCTTGTATCCACTCTATCTGAAAACTAATGGACCGAAAGTCACAAAATTCGGTAGATAATTCACTTGTAGGACACCCTAGTGCTGATTAGAGTTTGGTATGATTCAGAAAAAAATAGCCTGCCTATTTTTGCAAAATGGCCCGCAAAAATCGCCAAAATCTAAAATAAAAAATCTACGTATGCTCAAATATATCCATTAAGTACTTGTTTAATACGTAATTTTTAACGAAGAAAAGAATAAGACCAAGCCCATTACCCTCGGACTAGCTGATCTCGAGATATTTTAGTTTTTTCGTATTTTCTCTACGTCACCTTTGAAAATAAGTCTAGATAACAAATGAGAACGAAAATTGTATTAAAAGTGCATTCAATTTAATTAAAATAAAGATAACATGTGTATATGTCTGCAGGGAAAGTCATGTGCTGCCCACATCAGATTTTTATGAATTACTCGAACATTGAATTGCCGCTATTGTACCTGAGTGTCGTTTCCTGATCTTATAAGATAGTTCTCGAGTTATTCACTGTATACTTTCCCCTTTACCCCTTGTCGGTGCTCTTAAATAAAATCGATAGTTATCCAGAAATTCGAACTCAATTTTGCATCATGAGAGTACACCTACGATTTGGGAGGATGCGTAGAAATAATATATATGTTAGGTCTATAAACATTAAAATAACTATGCCGATCGAATAAAAGGCATTGCATCGCATCTAACGGAGAATAAAAAAATCTGATGTAGGCAACGCATGACTTACCTTATATAATGCAATGAATTTACTACTTTCACAGTAAAAAAATAGGCCATTTTTATAGTAGATACTTATATTCTTTCCAAGATATTGAATTTTCGACAATGAGTCGTCATTTTCATTGATTTAGCGTCATTTTAATCCATTTGGCGAGATTTTCGTTAATTTGACATCATTCCAAAAAGTCGCCAAGTTGGCAACATTCCGCCAAATTCGGCGTCAAAATCTCGCCAAGCGTTATGGACGAAGAAATAAGTTATTCTTATAGCAGATAAATGACTATTGGCGTTCAAATACAAAAGTATTACTCGAAGTATCTTTTCTCATAAATGGAACGAGCTAGATCCACAAGAATGATGACACCCAATTTATCGCATGGTATTACATATGAAAAGTGAACATGTTTCTCAGTAGAAAATATATTTTATTTTATTTTATATGACTTTTTGATAATTTTTTTGAAAAATGTGCAATATCTCGAGAATGGTTCATGTTAGCGTTCTAAAATTTATGTTAATCGTTTTCTAATGAAAAATTACATAAGAAATGTCTATTTGCGTAACTTTATTAGCGGTTTTGATTTTTTGACGATTTTTTCAACATTTCACTCGAAAATTTAGGAGGTTCTGAACATTCGATTACGTTTAAAAACAATAGGCTTCCAGTGTTTACGGATTGTGATTTTTGCACCAAATTTCGTTCGAATCAGTCCATTCGTTCGTCAGTTATCGTCTCCACAGACTCACTGACAAACACACACACACACACACACACACACACACACACACACACACACACACACACACACACACATCACTTCAAAAATGTTTGATTCGTGATCAGGGATGCTCGAAACGTACTCTCCCGTCAAAAACTCGAATTCGAATTTTCGACCCCGTCACAATACTTTCCTTATACATTATATTATGTATATAAGGACAGTAAAAAGATAAAGTAGCAAGCTCGGAAACAGAGTGAGATAGACGGAAAAAGCCAATTTCAAAGTTATAGAGAATTTCTAATTAGTAAGAATGGATACCACAAACCTAGATATGGAAGGCAATAAATGCCTGTTAAAAAGTCGTATCATCAGGAACTGTAAAAAGTTGACACTTGCAAAATTTGTCAAATTATGTGGTAATGTTGTTTCTCGAATATATATTGTTGCTTTTAGGGGCTTAGTAATTATGTTTAGTATACAAACAATAATTATCGAAGTTCGAAATGTGGAATGTTTCCTTTTGGTTTTATATATATATATATATATATATATATATATATATATAAAGAAATAGAGAATGGTTGCATAAACAACATTCTAACTTTTCTCACGATACCATTAGCTAACACTGTAAAAAATTCCATTACTTTTTTTACTGATATTCTCTTAAAATGCGAAATTCCTTAGAGACAATGAGGGAATATTAGCATTTGGCTTATCATCAAATGAAATCACAGTTCTCACTGTTGTTTCACACACAGTCCATTTCATTTTTTAGTTTTCATTATTATTTTTTCACTTTAACTCGTCATGTTTTAAAGCGCATATTAATTCTTCAAGTTTTTGCAAAAGAGTTTAAGAAATGCAGTAAACTTTTGTCCTTGGACAAGAAAAAAATACTTTTCGGTGTGATAAAATAAGCAACTTTAAGTGCAGGGGAAAACGAAGTTTGTCCAGAGTAAATTTATTTTGCTGAAAATTTCAATTTCAATTCATTTTTAGGCAACAATCTTTCTTTGAACAGCGAAAATCAATCCCATTTACAATGTAGTTTCAATTATACAAAATATGTTGGTAAAGACTGAAATTTTCGAAGAAGATCTTGACGTTGTAAAGAAAGATTCCACCAAGCTAATCATCCATCCATTGAGCTTATGCAACAATAATCTTTAAATAATGAGTTTAAATGGTGCTTTCAATTTAGGATCAAATGG
This sequence comes from Amaurobius ferox, assembly GCA_951213105.1. Classification (NCBI taxonomy): domain Eukaryota; kingdom Metazoa; phylum Arthropoda; class Arachnida; order Araneae; family Amaurobiidae; genus Amaurobius; species Amaurobius ferox. The sequence goes on from OX578152.1 coordinate 53,155,445, forward strand.
TTCCTTCAGAAAATAATCTGATGTGAGCCGCACAGTACTTTACCTACAGACTAAAATTCATTTTCTCTTTATTTCTTTTAATAATTCCTTAAATTATATATATATATTGCACATTATAAGACGCGTAATTATTTAAAATGACACTGAATTTGCACTTTTAATGAAATTTTCGTTTTTGTTTGGTAACTGGACGTACTTCCAATGGCGGAGTAGCGAAATTGCGAATAAACTCAAATAGTGGTTAATCTTAACAGCATGGGATTGGTATTATTCCTTTCATCTTCAAAAATGACGTTGAAGACTACCATTTAATTGATACATTTGAGCATACGTAGTCTTTTATTTCAGATTTTTACGATTTTGGGGGGCTATTTCATAAAAAAGGCAGGTTCTTTTTTTCCGAATTGTACCAAAATCTAATCCGCACCAGGAAAAACCACAAGTGACTTATCCACAAAATTTTGTGAAATTTGGTAACTTAAGTTTTTGACTAAAGTGGGTACAAACGATTTTTGCTGGCCAGTTAGCAGAAAAAGTCAGGTTCTTTTACCCCGAATCGTACCAAAATCTAATCAGCACCAGGATCACCCACAAGTGACTTACCTATAAAATTTCACGAAATTTGCTTAATTAGTGTTTAAATTAGAGTGGTTACAAACATTGCACAGACAGACACACACATACAGAGACGTCATGCTAAATTGAGTTTTTAACACTTTACAACAAAGTTGAAAAGTGTTTATGACTTTGTTCATTCTGTCTGTCTGTCTGTCTGTCTGTCCGTTAGCACGATAACTGCCGTAAATATGACTTAATCAAAATGAAATTTTAGTATGTTGTTCAGACGGTCTGTAGAACCTACGGGAATATAAATGAATAATATCACCCAATTAGTTTTGGATTGAACCCGGGTCGAAGACATGAAATACATTGAGCCCTATGGGACCTAATTTTTCAAACATATTTTAAACGGATTTAAAATTCACAAATTGCTTCGAAAATTTTAGGTAATATTCAAATTGTTCCATAAAATATATAAAAAAAATTCAGCGAAATATATTCAGTAGTTTTTTTAAATAAAAATTAAAATAATAATTACACCTTTTATATGAAACGATCACGTGACCATGATATGAAACGATCACATGACCCACTTCAAAATGATATATGGCATCCATCTTGTTTCAAAATCGTGATTTTTTTAAGTTCTTTTTAACTCATATTGAGTGTTGTATCCGTCCTAAAACTACTTTATTTTTGCTTAAATTCTGTGCATCTACATATTGAAACAACGCAATGACAATATATTTGAATTTAAATGCTCATCTAAAATTGATTATTTCTACAACTAAGCCTATTTTTCACCTATGTAAAATGTAAACAGCAAAATATATAGGATGAGTTGTATTAGAATTCCTGTATTTTTTTAACAAAATAATTTAGTCCATGGAGTATGCATGGCTGATATCAATGAAATATTAATTGATTTCATAAAGAGAAGGACGATTTTTTTCGATGAAGTTTCAAGCATAGAGTTTAATTTTTTGTAGCTCTATGGTCTTAAGCAAATTGTTTAAATAAAATAAATTATTATAGTACTGTGATGAATGAAATGAATGGGAGGAAGTTATGAATGAAATCCTGTTTTTATAGAGAGATCCAGGCGTGTTATTTTTTCTATGACGTCATTTGAATTAATTTCAGTTGTTTTCGATGAAGTTTTCAAATATAATAAATTATCGTAGTATTATGATATTTCTAAAACTATTACCGAGGAATGTATAACATTTTAGAGATGTTTAAACCAGGCAATTTATATTTCAATGCCGTCATTTGAATGAAGTTCATTTTTTTCGATGAAGGTTTAAGTTTTCAAATATAATAAATTAATTCAGTATTGTGATAAGTTTCAAAATATTACCGAGGAATGTATTGCATTTTAGACTTGTTTAAATAAAATTGCATTGAAGTTGGAAAGTGTTTCATAATCAATGCTTTAAGCATGATTGATCTTTCTTGTTATTTTGTGTTCTAGACGTCCCAAAACGTATAAATCCGTCAAAAATCGAGTTGCAGTTTTCGACACGATTTCAATACTTTCCTTATACATTACCATGTATTGTAGGGAATGTAAAAGTTAAATTTTACTGACTACGGCATTTTGTGTTTTCGCAGTTAATATGCCCTTGTCGCTTTTCAACCTACTTCGATGGAACCTTATACCTTCGTGACACCAATACGCATCAACATTTTCCTATTCGAAATATTTCGAAAATAATGTTGTTTCACATCAATCAATATTGACTTTCCCATAGGTACTATCGAGAAAGTATTGCTTTCACGAACATTTTTGAATTTGAGATTTTGATGACAATATACATTTCAAGACCTCCTGAACACGTTTTGACTATTTTTGGAGTAATGTCCGTCTGTCTGTATGCATGTCTCTGGGACGTTTACTTCTGTACACGCTAGCGGCCACAAATTGTAATGGATTTTCACGAAATTTTTTAACCGGGTATGTTTTTTTTAATCAAATGGCCAGTTACTTGACTCTCATCATTCGTCTGCACATCGGCCAGAACGTGAACCATTTTGCCGTCCTAGGACGTTTCCCCAAGCGCACCAGAGGGAGGCGGAACACATTGCGTCCAACAACACAATATCCATGCCTTACGAGGAGCTCAAACCCGCAACGCGGCGGTCAAACGATTGCTTGGAAGCGCTCGCCTTGACCACTCAACCACTGCGTCAGCTTGAGTAACAATGTAGAACTAGATGGAATTTTTTGTTATTCGAGCGAAAACTTCGAAATTTATTCGAAGATTTATATTTTTAGCACGGCAGCGTAGGACAAAATTTGGCATAATCATACATGAAAGGGTTATTTATTACTCAATGTTCATGAGATGTAATGTTACTTTCCTTATATACATAATGTATATTACTTTCCTTATATACATAATGTATAAGGAAAGTATTGTGACGGGGTCGAAAATTCGAATTCGAGTTTTCGACGGGAGAGCAAGTTTCAAGCATCCCTGATCACGAATCAAACATTTTTAAGTGATGTCTGTGTGTGTGTGAAAGTATGTGTGTGTGCGAAAGTATGTGTGTGTGTGTGTGTGTGTGTGTGTGTGTCAGTGGGTCTGTGGAGATGATAACTGACGAACGAATGGACAAATTCGAACTAAATTTGGTACAAAAATCACAATTTGTAAACACTGGAAGCCTATTGTTTTTATACGCAATCGAATGCTCAGAACCCCCCTAAATTTTGGAATGAAATTTTGAAAAAATCGTCAAAAAATCAAAACCAATATTAAAGTTACGCAAATAGACATTTCTTATGTAATTTTTCATTAGAAAACGATTGACATAAATTTTAGAACGCTAACATGAACCGTTCTCGAGATATTGCACATTTTTCAAAAAAATTATCAAGAAGTCATATAAAATAGAAAAAAAAGAAAAAAAAAGATACTTTAAGTAATACTTTTGAATTTGAACGCCAATTTATCTGCTGTAAGAACAACTTATTTCTTCATCCATAACGCTTTGCGAGATTTTGGCGACGAAATTGGCGGAATGTCGTCAACTTGGCGACTTTTTGAAATGTTGCCAAATTAACGAAAATCTCGCCAAATAGATAAAAATGACGCTAAATCAATGAAAATGGCGACTAATTGTGGAAAATTCAATATCTAATAAGTTATATAATATATAAATATATAATAATAGTTATATAATATATGTCGAAAATTCAATATCTAATAACTTATATATATATATATATATATATATAACTTATTTCTTCGTCCATAACGCTTGGCGAGATTTTGGCGACGAAATTGGCGGAATGTCGCGAACTTGGCGACTTTTTGAAATGTTGCCAAATTAACGAAAATCTCGCCAAATGGATAAAGATGACGCTAAATCAATGAAAATGACGACTAATTGTCGAAAATTCAATGTTTTGGAAAGAATATTAGTATCTACTATGAGAAAAACCTATTTTTCTACTGTAAAAGTAGTAAATTCATTACATTGTATAAGGAAAGTCATGTGTTGCATACATCAGATTTTTTTAATTCATTGCTGGGGAAAATAACCGCGATACAATTGTTTTGTTCGGGGAGTCACTAGCCCCCCCTCAAGGGGCAAGTTATCACCACCCGGAAGGTACATGTAAAGTGTCAATTGACATATTTTCTCAAGCCCTTTAACCTTTTGCTTACGGGTGGAACAGCGTCAATCCCAAACGAAGAACCTCCCAAAAAGACAGGTATTTGACATACCCTATCCCAAACAGTTCGATCTCCCTTTGCAGACATTGACTTCCATGGACGCCAATGTCTGCAAAGGGGGATCGAGCTGTTTGGGATAGGGTGTGCCAAATACTTGTCTTTTTGGGAGGTTCTTCGTTTGAGATTGACGCTGTACCACCCGTAAGCAAAAGGTTCCCTTTTGATCTATAAATGATCGCTTGCAACAACAATTTTGGCCGCAAGGGATTAGGGGTAAAAAGAACTCTGCACTGACATTGTACGAAATAAGCGACAAGAATTATTTCCTCTGTTCAGATTTTGATTATTTGTGTGCATTTTATTTACAGTAGAAATTGCGCTGTTTTTACTTTTCGCTTGAAAATTTCAGTTTATATAGCATGTTAAAGTTTAGAATTGAATTTTAATTTCAGCTTAGTTCAAAAAGTTAATACTTTCAAAAAGCGCTCAAAAAAAGTTCAAAAACTGCTGGTAAAAACTAAAATAATCTAAAATATTCGTATAACGAAAGTATAACAAAGCTTAGTGTTACTTAAGTTTTTAGAAGTATACGGCATAAATGTTTATTGTATGCTGTAGTTATGCGAAGATTTTATATTATTTTAGTCTTTGCTTTCTGATACTACGTAATATAATATAGAGAGTTTTCGTCTTTGTTATCAAAAAATCTAGAAGTAGATAAAATTTTATTTAAATCGAGGGAATACATCAAAATTTATTCGAAATTTTATACTTTTTTAACAGGGCAGCAGACAAAATTTGATATAATCATGCGTAAAAGAGTTTATAACCTAATGATTACGACATCTAATAGTTTCCATCATTGTTGTGAAAAATAGCCGTGATGCAAATTGCTTTTGCTCCTGACATCATTATCCCCTCTTGAGGGCAAGTTACACCCCCGAGGGTGAGGGGGTACATTACCAAGTATAGTATCAATCAAAATATTTTTTTCAAATAAAGACTGACACACTATAGTCGTATAGTTGCTCTTAGTCCTCTGGACGAGTCGGACGGTCTGGGTCTTCAACACTATAGTCGTCTCTTCCCGGCCGTCCAAGCAGTTACCTTACACCTTTTGGTAGCCAACGGCTCTACCGTGCTGAAAACACCGGTTCTAGTTAGATCACCGAAGTCAAGAAGCATCGGGCGCGGTTAGTACTTGGGTGGGTGACCACCTGGGAACACCGCGTGCTGTTGGCACATTTCGGACGCAGTAGCCCGGTGGTTTGCGCGCTGGATTTGCACGCTGCCACAACTGCCGCCGTGTTCATGCGGAGTACAATCACGTTAAACATGTGGGTCCGTAAGTCCTTCCGAGAGGATGGTGGTAGGGGAAGGAGCGTACGGTCTCTATGGATACCTCCCCCACTGGGTTCTGGTCTAAATTGGGTGGTACTTACCGGCCGTTTAAACGGTTACCTTACTCTTCTCTGGTACTCCGGCCGTCCAAATAGCTGCTCAAATCCTCAGGATGAGTTGAGCGGTCTGGGTCTTCAACACCTTTCTGGTAGGTCGGACGGTTTGGGTCTCAACCAAAACACCTTTCTGGTAGGTCGGACGGTTTGGGTCACTATAGTCGTAATCATTTGAACCCACGACACCGATTTTTCAAATTTTTTCGTGTAAAATTTGAAAAAAAAATCTGGTATGTGAGAGAAGTTTAAAGTTAACTGGAGTTGAACCCTACTTCAGTTAATTTTACATTAGAAATCTCCTTTGTTGGTTTTGTTGCTATTGGTTTTGGTCTTCTATTTCTATTATATTACTTTGTACTGAGTCTTATTATCCATGTATTGTGTAAGTAAATGTTTTCAACCGATATATAAAATAAAAATATGATGTGGGCAGCACATGACTTTCCTTATATAATGCAATGAATATGCTACTTTTACATTAAAAAAATAGATTTTCTTATAATAGATATTTATATTCTTTCCAAGATATTTAATTTTCGTCAATTACTCAACATTTCCATTGATTTAGTGTCATTTTTATCCATTTGGCGAGATTTCCGTTAATTTGGCAACATTTTAAACAGTCTCCAAGTTTGAGACATTCCGCCAAATTCGGCGTCAAAATCTCGCCAAGCGTTATGGATGGAGAAGTAAGTTGTTCTTATAGCAGATAAATAACTATAGGCGCTCAAATACAAAAGTATTACTCAAAGTATCTTTTCTCATGAATGGAACGAGCTAGATCCACGAGAACGATATCACCAAATTTATCGCATGATATTACATATGGAAAGTGAACATGTTTCTGAGCATTTAATATATATTTTTTAATTTTTGAGATTTTTTGATAAATTTATTTGAAAAATGTGCAATATCTCGAGAACGGTACATGCTAGCGTTCTAAAATTTATGTCAATCGTTTTTTAAGGAAAAATTACATAAGAAATGTTTATTTGAGTAACTTTATTAAAGGTTTTGATTTTTTTATGATTTTTTTAAAATTTCACTCGAAAATTTAGGAGGGTTCTGAACATTGGATTACTTTTAAAAACAATAGGCTTCCAGTATTCCTGGATTGTGATTTTTGTACCAAATTTCACATTCGAATCGCTCCATTTGTTCGTGAGATATCGTATCCACAGACTCACTGACACACACACACTGACATCACCTCAAAAATGTTTGATTCGTGATCAATGATGCTTGAAACGTGCTCTCCCGTCGAAAACTCGAATTCGAATTTTCGACCCCGTCAGGATACTTTCTTTATATGTATATAAGGAAAGCAAAAATACGTAGAGTTTATGTTGGTTGGTTCTGCAAATCGTACTTTGTGCATTTGTTCAAAGTTTAATCAAATACGCAATATTAGTTGTCAATGCTCTGGGGGGAATTTGTAGAAAACTCCTGTTGCGAAATTAAAAACTGGGATGAAAATATATCTTTCAAAAAATAAAAATACTGCTGAGTTGGTAACATTATTGCTATTGATTTTATGTCACCTCCTATGCAAATTGTGATTTTGCTACTGTCAAAATGCAGTGCTTAAAACGTCATGCATCGCAGAAAGTTTTTAATTAACTTTTGACATTGACGGAGTTGGCTTCTTTATCTCTGATCAGACTTATATTATCTAGTCTGAAAATTTTGATGTTTTATACAATTTTTAATAATTTTAACTTTCGATAAATTATCTTCGATAGTTTTCCGAGGAGTGGTGTTGTTTAACTATGGTGATAGACCTACCTGCTTTAGTCGCTGGGATCAAAGAATAAATTTTAAATCTCTCGCGTTTTTTAATATGCTGAAATATTACAAAATACTGAGTGAGATTTTATGCATGCATACGCATTATTTTAGTCCTTAATAATACAATGCAATGGATTGTATTTTATTTATGTTTTGTCTTTCGTTTATGTCCAAGAGTTTATGTCGTTAGAGGATAAACCAATCAAGCGTACGGCTACGAAATTTAGAACATTTGTTACATAATTACATTTTTATAACTCTTTTTCTAGTTTCAAAATATTGATGTTTTATACCAGATTTTTTTCACTTCGAAAATTACATAGGCTTCTAATGCACATTTTTATTATTATAATACCAAATTTTATTCAGTTTACCCAATTTATTTATTAGGTATTGCAACTCCATGTGGAAAATTACAATTTCTTCCCTTCATAAATGGCTTGTGATATTTAAAAAACGGCTGGTTCTATTAATATTTTGTTCAAAGTACTTAAAAATATGGGTTCCCATAGCAAAAGTAGGGGGGGGGGACTTCCCCCTCTTATTCGTCTCCGTAGATATTTTAGTGGATTAGAGTTTTCGAATTTTTCATAAAAAATGGAGCGGGACTGCGCAGTGGTTAAGGCACGGGGATTGCACTCGGTGGATCCGAGTTCGATTCCGGGCTCTGACCAAAATTTTTAAAAGACCAAAACTGTATGAAAATTTGTCGCTGATCTATTAAATCTCCTCTTTTCAAAAAGATCTCTCTTTGAATTAAAAGTCATGTTTGATACTATTACATGCTTAATTATTGTTGTTATTAAAAACGTCATTGTAATTAGTGGTGCAATTAGTGTATACATCAGACTTAAATTACAAATTTAAAGCGGACTTTTTCTTTTATTTTGTTTCCTTTTACTTTCCCTACAATTCATGTAATGTAATGAGAAAGCATGAAATATGGTTGAAAATCGGGTGTCGAGTTTTCGACGGATTTACACGTTTCAGAAACTATAAAATACGAATTAACGATAATGAAATTTGGTATACAGGTGCTTCAGGACCCCGGGAAGGTGGGCTGTGTATTGTGATATATGCATTCTTTATTATGAAATTAAGGCGTAAGCAGAACTGGTAAAAAGTGAAAATGATAAAGGCCAGGCCGGGCTTAAGAAGAGAGAATGTGAACTTGAAGCTTGATCGTTCGTAGGTGACTCCTGTCCTGCGTGTGTCAGGTTTTTGTGGTGCGGTTTCCCTGATATGCAGCGCAAATAGAACGTCTCCGCCAATAAATGAAAGTAAAATAAATGAAATTAAATATAAAATATGAGTTGAGTAAAATTAATATTCTTTTTTTAACTGCCAGGCACTTGACTAACTAATCATTTGTGAATCATTTTGCCGACACATGACGTTATCCTGGCGAACTAGGGAAGGCAGAACACATTACACCCTTCACGGCACTGCAACATCCATACCCGCAGGTGAGATTTGAATCCATGACACCGGAAGTCGAGAGAGCACGAGGAAATGATTGACTTAGACTTCCGGATATCGGGTCGGCAGGAAATAAATGTTCATGACCTTTATCCGTATTTTGGTTTCCGCTCAAAAGCAGAAATTAAAGTTTTGACTAGGCTATTGGCTGATGGACGTCAGATCTGTGGGTTCTTTTCCCATGAGTTTTTGCCAGGACTTTGCCGGTTAAGTGAGGCTTACGCCGCACCTTCTGGTCAGCAGTTGGATTTCTTTGCACACACACACACACACACACACACACACACACACACACACACACACACACACATATATATATATATATATATATATATATGTGTGTGTGTGTGTAGAGAAAAAAACAGTAGTCATAAGAACACCAAACCTGCGTGGTATACATATTAGAATATGGGAAAAAGAATGACGCAAAAAATAGTTCCAATACTGACCGATAGGGGAAGAGATGCCCTGTGAACAGTCCCAAATAAAACATAATTGAACGAAACGGCTTCGCAGTCTTGATGCATATTACGAATTATAAGTGGTATCTGCGTGCCATAGATACTGACAATAGACATAAACACCCAAATGTGATTTTTTTTTAATCACATGGAACACAGAAGGGAAGAAGGGTGCAGAAAGACAAGTTATTAAAAGTGCTCAATGTGGCCATCTTGTTGGAAGAAACAACCGGTACTCTGTGATAGCGTGTTCGACAGCTGCACGTAACTGATCTGTGGTGATGTTGCGCGTGTGCACGATGACGCTGCCCTTCAAATCTGCAACGTTACGACTATCTCCCAGATAAACCATGCTTTCCAGGTAACCCTATAGCCAAAAGTCCCAAGAGTTCAGATCTGGTGAAAGGGGTGGCCATAAAGATGGTAATGCGTGACTGATTACTCGATTTTCTGTAAAACGCTGTGGCAACAACTGCTGAACAGAACGGCCAATGTGGTGCTCTATATCGTTGGAATATGGGAGAGTATCATCGTGAGGCATCATCGTGGGCAGGAAGGCATAATCGTTGAAGGCATCATCAGATGAGGCATCATCGTTGAAGGCATCATCAGATGAGGCATCATTGTTGAAGGCATCATCAGATGAGGCATCATTGTTGAAGGCATCATCAGATGAGGCATCATCGTTGTTGATGATGAGGAATAGTGAAGTTCTAGAATATGTCCCTATAATACTGTACAGAAACTGAGCAGGTGTTTGGTCTCTGTGGATGAATTTCTTTAAAAAATATATTGACAAATTAGAAATGTTGCTGCAAACTCAATCCAAACGGTTTGTTTTGGAGAATGTAAGAGGATCTATTGAAACTGGCGGGGATTTTGCATTTCTATTTGCGGCTGTTTTGCGTGTTTACTGCTCCACACAAAGTAAAATGTGTTTATCACTTCACAAGATGTTCCAGGGCCAGTTAACGTCTACCTGCATGCTCACAAGGAATGTCAAAGCAAACGTTCACGGATATCTGTATCAGAACATTGTAACAGTTGGTGACGCTGGATCTTATACTGGAAACTTTCCAAAGTTTTCCGCAAAAACTTCCGTATTGTTGCGTTGGGCAAATCCAATTATATGTCTGTAGATCGAGCACTACTGATTTCTGCTTTATTGTAACTGGTCTGCTCAACAACAGCCGTTGCAACCTCTTCAGCCACTTGCGTTCTCATAGGTTTTCGGCCTCGTCGAACAGAGAAGCTTCCAATCTCATCGAAGCGTTGAACCATTCTCCGGACACCACATGCTGTCAGAGAACTTGTAAACAACGATTTCAAACGTCTGTATTCGCGAAGAGCGAGGCGGCGTTTCCGTCATTCTTGCAAAGCATGGTCAGACAATGAGAGTGCCATAGCGATCGTCGAATGTTTCCATAAAGTTTTGAACGTGTTTTTATAGCAAATTGTGTTTAGACAATTTGCATAAAGCGACGTCTTCTTCTCTTGTTGATGCCGTGTGGAACATTTTCAAAATGCTTACCTAAATTTCATATTCGAAGTTTATCACAGTTGATGGTCGCTTATACTACTTGTGGTGAGGTGAATTTTACACATAAACACAAAAATAGAACACATAAATACACTAAAATTACTCACCAATAGTCTTACTCAGCTCAACCACGTTACGCATAGTGGGGTCCGATTGGACCTAAGTACATTGTATTCCCTAATTAAAGAATCACTTCCTTTTTGTGGCCACTTAACAATTTATTAAAAGAACACATGAAATCTCAATGAACACTAATAACAAATATACACAATTACAGTTACTTCCCAATTACCCAGCTTGACCTCGGAGTGTACGGTTAATTTTACATTAATTTGTATTTTTTTTAAATTATACAAATCTTGCATTTAATTACTTTTATCGAAAACAAATTCATTGGGCGAATATACCGTGAAGCTTAAAGTTACCCTTAAACACTGTAGATCACATCAAAATACTGTTACATATTACTTATAAAACATTTAAAATCAAATACAATTTCCAAACCTTCATTATAGAAGAAATAACACTCAAATGTGTGTTGGTAGCAATCCCTCTGCACATTGGAAATGGGTGTCAATATTATTTGAAAGGTTAGTTCTGTATTGGATGTTTCATGAAAATCATTGTCAGTCTGAGCAGCTCGGTTGAGGTTAAACAGGTGACGATAGTTCGGACAAGGATTATTCCGGAGATGAGCACACTGTCCACTTCAATTCTCCTCCTCTTAACGTTGGCTTACGCCCAGCGGCTCATAAAAGCTTGCGTACAGGCGCTACGAGAAAGTCAAGAGCAATTACGTAATTCCATCGTCAGCAGGATCAGACCGGCTAAGGTTGAGACAGGGAATTCTCTACCTCCTAACGTTGGCTTAGGCCCAGCGGATCGTGAGAACTCGCGTACAGGCGCTACCATAAGTCAGGAGCAAATACGTTTCAGTAGAAATTATCTGCCAAGGACCTCACTGAATCCCTTCGATGACACCCAGTTGACGTTCGTCTGCTGCATAGGAGCCAGGGATAGCTGCCCCTACAAGACTCCGTCCACGTACCTCCGTAGTGAAAGATTAGGCCAATCAGTCGACACCGTTCTACTAGCTGTGACTAAGCACTGCCATGGATGCAACAAAATGAAAGGCTGTTTCTGGGAAATATGCGCTACCCTAGAGTATGGTACCCCTGGTCAGGTAAAAAAGCGCTGGTTCTGTGAAACTTGCATGTACTGCCGTACAAGTGCCGTCTAGTGCCGTCTTCGTTGCACGGATGCATTCTTCACACAAGTGCTCCAAAGGAAACCAGGAGGCCTTTCTCCATGAAAATCAGATTGCGTCTGGACTTTTAACATTTTTCTAAAAACTTCCAGAAATTTTAAGACGAGGGAAACGACAAAATAGGGAGGAAGTCCCCCCAATTCCCATTCGCTGTTTCCCAAGCACAATAAAAAAGGAGGTCCAAAAATGCTTCACACCATTGGTTTTGGAAGCGACGCTCATTTTTTATGCGCTCCACTAAAACTCAAGAACCAGAGGGCTGTCTACAAACCGGGTGGTCCAAGGAGCGGACCCCGACACGAGCCACACCTGACAGGGCTATAAATTTTCAGAGATTTGTAGCTGAACTTTGACATTTTGCTGCAATTAATTCTCTGAATACTTACAATCCATGTCAAGTGCGCATACAAACCAATGGCGCCCAAAATCCCAATTTCGTCTGTGCAGAAGCATAGCTATATACATAATACAAAACCATTATATACATTTCAAATACATTACACCTGCCCTTTTCCTCCCAGTGTTACGTATAAAAATATGGGATTGCTTTATCACACTACTTGCAATTCGTAATTAATATGCATCAAGATTGCGAAACCGATTCATTGAATTATATTTTTACTTGAGAATGTTCGCAACTTCATCTCTTCCTTTATCTGTCATTTTTGGAACTATTTTTTCTGTGTCACTCGTTTCCTCATGTTCTGTAATGCATACCACGTAGATTTGGCGTTTTTATGACCACTGGTGTTTTCTCTACAGTGCTCTAAACAGGGATACTTTAATTTTAACCACCCTATATTTACACAAATATTCCATATTATTATATTTTCACAAATATTTATGGAAATGCAAAATACTGCTGGAGCAACAAAGAATGAAATTGCCTTATAACTTTCCATCAAAGGAGATCACTGCTCTTATTGTTATTTCAACACAGTCCATTTCATTTTCTGGTTTTCATTATTCTTTCTGAAATAACCCATAATCTTTTCTAAAGTGTATACTTATTTTTTGACTTTTTGTTAAAGGATTTGAGAAAGTCAGTAAATTTTTGTCCTTGGGCAAGAGAAAGGCTTTTATATGAGATAAAATAAGCAGCTGTATATAAAGGAGAAAATACGTTCTCCTAGAATAATTTTATTATTCTGAAAATTCCAATTCCAATTCATTCTTGAGAAAAGTCAATTCACTCTTTGAACATCAAAAATCAATTCTCGTTACTAAGAAGGCTCAAATGCATTAAATTAGTTGGAAGAGTAAAAATTTAAATGCCCTTTTCGCGTGTTTGAAATATTTCTTTCAACCGATATTGAATGTATTAATTATGATTAAATGTATTTGCGGAGGTTGAGTCTCTCTATTTTATGAAAGGTAAAATATCATCGTGTTTAGCATAGCTGTAGTTAAAATTTTATTTATCTTAATTACAGCATGTCTCATATAGTACTCTCATAGAGTGTGTTCATCAACAATATGTTTTTAAGATTTTCGTTGAGTTACTACATTGCCGATATGTCTTGTAATTAGGCTTACCATATAAATTGTTTTCCAAACCTTGACAAAATAATACAAGAAAGATCAATCATGCTTAAAGCATTGATTATGAAACACTTCCGAACTTCAATGCAATTTTATTTAAACATGTCTAAAATGCAATACATTCCTCGGTAATATTTTAAAACTTATCACAATACTACATTAATTTATTATATTTGAAACTTTAAACCTTCATCGAAAAAAATGAACTTCATTCAAATGACGGCATTAAAGTATAAATTGCCTGGTTTAAACATCTCTAAAATGTGATACATTCCTCGGTAATAATTTTAGAATTATCATAATACTACGATAATTTATTGTATTTGAAAACTTCATCGAAAACAACTGAAATTCATTCAAATGACGTCATAGAAAAATAAGACGCTTGGCTCTCTCTATAAAAGCAACATTTCATTCATAAATAATTTCCCATTCATGTCATTCATTAAAATACTATAATAATTTATTTTATTTAAAAATTAAGACCATGGAGCTACAAGAAATTAAACTCTATGCGTAAACCTTCATCGAAAAAAATCGTCCTTCTCTTTGCACAATCAATGAATATTGCATTCATGTCAGCTACGCAGACTCCATGAACTAAATGATTTTGTGTTAAAGAAATACAGCAATTCCAATACAACTCATTCTACATATTTTGCTGTTTACATTTTACACAGGTGAAAAATAGGCTTCGTTGTAGAAATAATCAAATTTGGATGAGCATTTAATCTCAAATATATTGTAATTGCGCTGTTTCAGTATGTAGATGCACAGAATTTAAGCAAAAATAGAGTGGTTTTAGGACGGATACAACACAACACTCAATATGAATTAAAAAGAACTTTAAAAATCGCGATTTTGAAACAAGATGGATGCCATATATCATTTTGAAGTGGGTCACGTGATCGTTTCATATCATGGTCACGTGATCACTTCATTTAAGAGGTGTTATTATTATTTTAATTTTTATTTAAAAAACAATTGAATATATTTCGCTGAATATTTTTTGATATATTTTATGGAATAATTTGAATATTACCTAAAATTTTCGAAGTAATTTGTGAATTTTAAATCCGCTTAAAAAATGTTTGAAAAATTAGGTTCCATAGGACTCAATGTATTTCATTTTTTCAACCCGGGTTCAATCCAAAACTAATTGGGTGATATTATTCATTTATATTCCCATAGGTCCTACAGACCGTCTGAACAACATACTAAAATTTCATTTCGAGTAAGTCATTTTTGCGGCAGTTATCGTGCTAACGGGCGGACAGACAGACAGACAGACAGAATGAACAAAGTCATAAACACTTTTCAACTTTGTTGTAAAGTGTTAATAATTGAGTTATTAAAATTATTTGTTGAATGCAGGAAAACGAAATTGAGACCTGTTACATAAGACATTTGATTTCTAACATTCGTATACTCGTTACTGGCGTGAACGTTTTAAAGGCATGCTTGTAGTTTTTAATTTTTCACAAATGTTTTAACCTTTCAGGTCTATGTTTATTTCACAGAGCATTAGATTTAATATTACACATACATTTGATGCAGTATATTCAGCAATTCTTTAGATCAGACATTGTTCATGATATCTGGTCATTGTTCTCATTCTTCACTGTTCATTGTCTGGTCTTTGTCAGTGTTCATTGTTCATCACCCTTTCAATAGGACCGGAAGTATCTGGTAGACAAATAATATACTCTTTATCTCGGCTGAAATTCGGTTTTAAAAATTTTTTATTCCTAAAATACTTCAAAATTTGAATTTTAATACGAGTTTAACAAGTTTAATACGAGTTTTATTAATACGAGATAGTTTATTTTCATTATTTTCCAGGTGTCGCAGTTCAAAGACTGGAATTTCTTAGAAATCACCGCTTCATCAAACAATTGATTTGCGAGTGATAATTATCGAACAACATTTTCAAGCGCTACAATAATATAACTTTTCTGCAGTAGTTTTAATTACAATCAATGTAATATCACGATCGCTTAATCACAAAAACTGTTCTTTTCCACCAAAATTTTATTAAAAAAAAAAATGTTCAAACCATTACAAATTGACAAATCGTCGGTATCTTTGAGACGTACTTTTATACCGGGACATTCCAGGTCAAAACGGGGCGTGTGGTAAGCCCATCTTTAATTGATATTGCCGCAACATGTGATAATGACAGAGGCGTTTGACTTACAGTACCGACAGAAAATGGGCGATTTTAAGTAGTATGGTGATATACAGAAATAGATCATTCTTCGCTAGTAAAAACACTTGCAGACCAGGAACAACTTTGAGTTTGGGGCAATAAAATCAAATTGCCTCAAACAAATCAGCAGACATTTTATTGCCCGAGTCAGCTTAAGTCAAATGGTTTTGGCAGGTCCAAGCATTCACAGTGAGAGGATAAGCCTCCTATATTTCAGAGTCAATAAAAATAATAATTATACAAGGATACAACGGCCAAGTTATCTACTGGCTAAGATATAGCGCCGAAAGTAGAAAAGTTCTATTGGAGCGACAAAGGGAGGGATGATGTGTAAACAGTCCATAAAAAACTTATTCTTGGTCTTGAAAAATTAACTACAGTGTGGCTGAACTAGACTTTCTCATATCAGAATCTGTTTTTATTAACTTTGTTTTAATTTTACAAGGATACTTTTGAAAAACCAGTTTTGTGAGTCCAAATGATTACCATTATAGCGTGTAACGCTTCACTTTAAAAGGCCCGACAAAATCTTTACATTGATACATCCACTGGACAATATACACCCCGACGGTGAGGGACTATCCCCTGAGGAAGGTTAATGACGTCAAGAATTAAAAAAATTGTATCCCGGCCATTTTTCACAACAATTATTGAAACTATTAAATCATATGATCATTGAGTCCCAAGTAAACCTTTTTATACATGAGTATGTCACATTTTTACTTTTCTTATATACATAATGTATAAGGAAAGTATTGTGACGGGGTCGAAAATTCGAATTCGAGTTTTCGACAGAGAGCACGTTTCAAGCATCCCTGATCACGAATCGGACATTTTTGAGGTGATGTCTGTGTGTGTGTGTGTGTGTGTGTGTCAGTGAGTCTGTGGAGACGATAACAGATATACGAATGGAGCGATTCAAATGAAATTTGGTACAAAAATCACAATCCTGAACACCTAATCCATGAATACTGAAAGTTTATTGTTTTAAAACACAATAGAATGTTCAGAATCCCACTAAATTTTCGAGTGAAATTTTGAAAAAATCATAAAATCAAAACCTTTAATAAATTTACGGAAATAGACATTTTTTATGTATTTTTTTTTGAGAAAACGATTAACATAAACTTGAGAACGCTAGCATGAAAACGTTCTCGAGATATTGCACATTTTTCAATAAATGTATCAAAAAAATCCCATAAATTAAAAAAAAACCATTAACTGTTGACAAACACGTTTACTTTTCATATTAATATCATGCGATAAATTTGGTGACATCATTCTCTTGGATCTAACTCGTTCCATTCATGAGAAAAGATACTTCGAGTAATAGTTTTGTATTTGAACGCACAATAGTCATTTATCTGCTGTAAGAATAACTTATTTCTCCGTCCATAACGCTTGGCGAGATTTTGGCGACGAATTTAGCGGAATGTCGCCAACTTGGCGACATTTTTAAATGTTGCCAAATTAACGAAAATCTCGCTAAAAGGATAAATATGAAAATGACGACTAATTGAAAAAATGAAAATGACGACTAATTGAAGAAAATTCAATATCTTGGAAAGAGTATAAGTATCTACTATAATAATAACATTTTTTTAACTGTAAAAGTAGTAAATTCATTGTATTATATAAGGAGAGTCACGTGTTGCCCACATCAGATTTTTTGTCTATGCTACTATGTTAAAATATACCTAACATTTCGAATAAACTTCGAAGTTTTAGCTCGAATTAAAAAGAAATTTTATCTAGTTCTAAATATTTTGATAACAAAGCCGGATAAAAAGTTTCCTGAAAATTAATTATTATTTTTGACCTCTATTATGTACACAAGACGTAGACCACATACATACGTACATACATGCATGCATACAGACATACACCAGTCCCAAAATAGTCAAAACGTGTTCAGGGGATCTTAAAACAGATGTGGACATCAAAATCTTGAATTCGAAAATTTTGGGGAAAACTATACTTTATACTATATTGCATAGCATGAGACAGTAAATATCTGATATGGGCAGCACATGACTTTCGCTACATAATGTAATGACTTTATTTCTTTCACAACAAAATACAAGTATACATACAGGTACAACAGCACAATGATTTTGGAATTGAACTAACAGCACGGAAATTGAAATTGCCCTAACAGCATTTTTTTCACAGTGACGTAAGATTTACGTCACACTGCGACTTCGGGACGTCACAGGACGTCGCAGTACATCTCGGCAATGTCATATTGAGGTTACAGCGAAATCATTTTGGTCATTTTCATGGTCGTTTGTGACGTCGCATATTAACTTGTTTGTGACGTCACATTGCAAATGACATTGTAATATCGTCACATTGTTACCTGCTAATTAAATTGCGGAAACATCGCAGAATATGGTCACAATGAAGTTACAAAGTTAGTAATACTTAACGTCGCATAGAAGTCACAAATATGATGTCACATTGTGACCCATTTGTCACGTGACTACAACGTCACTGTCACGCATGTGACGATCTTTGCTGTGAGGGTCGGGGCTTTTGGAAACTTGATAGTCCAAACAGATTAACTTATCCATACTCACGTAAAACATCCTCATCTAAGTGCAAATCTTATTTAATTAATGTTCCGTGAGAAAAATGACTATTGGCGAGGTATTTGGCTTCAAAATGCAAAACTATTCCCAAAAGTGTCTGCTTCAAAATATATAACTATTCCCAAAAGTGTCTGCGTCAAAATATAAAAATATTCCCAAAAGTGTCTGCTTCAAAATATAAAACTATTTCCAAAAGTGTCTTCTCTCTTGAATGGAACAAATTAGATCTACGTGAATGATGTTAACAGATTTGTTGCACAGTATTGCATATTTGTTGATTTTGTTTACAGATTTGTTGCACAGTATTGCATATCCGGCCACACAAACAGCTGCCATAAGCCTTCGGGTTGGTCGTGTGGTCTGGGCTTTCTACAGTATTGCATATAAAATATGAACAGATTTTGTGATAGTTATTACTTTCACAATTTGTAAATATTTTTGTACATATTTATTTGAAAAATGTGAAATATCTCAAGAATGTTTTTGCTAGCATTCTAAAATTTATATACTTCGTTTTTCAATGCAAAATGCGTATGAAATGATTATTTATTCTACAGTATTGCAGGTTCTGATATTTTAATGAAATTTTGGAAAATTTATTCGAAAATTGTGCAATATCTCAAGAGCAATTCAATATAACGTTCATAATATTGTATCATTTTTTTCTAATGAAAAATTACGCATGAAACTGTTACCTATTTATCATTATTGAAAGAGTAGATTTCTTTTACGATTTTTTCAAACATTTCATTTGAAAATTGGGAGTTCTTTAGAACATTCGATTGCATTAAAGATCAATAAGATTTCGGTATTCACTGACTGTAGTAATCGTATCAATTTTTTCTAACGCCCCATTCGTTTGTGAAATATCGCTTCCACAGATTTACAAAAACATGGGGGTGGGAGAGCCCAGTGTTTAGGGCACGGGGATTTTGCTCGGAGAACCCGAGTCCGATTCCCGGCTCTATCCAAGCCATCTCCGTGATCACTCAGAGTACAGGCACGTTGAATATGTGGGTCTGAAAGCCCTTTCGAAAGGTTGGTGGTAGAGGCAGAAGGGGACGGTCCCTGTGGATGTTACCCCCACTAGGTTCCGGTGACTTTGGGTGGCACTGACCTGACCCGTACTATCCCAACATACACTAACATACATACACACACAATAATACATACACGCGCAGATCACCTCAAAACCTTTCGATTCGACCGCAGAAGCTTAAAACGTTAACTTCCGTAAAAATTTGAATTCGAATTTTCGACGTCGTCACAATACTTTCCCAATATATTATACTATATACCGTAGAGAAATTAAGAAATGCAAGAAAGTACATCGAATTTATCAAAATCAATGCAATTATTTTAAAAGAAATACTTACGTATACATTATTCAACTTATTGATATATTACTACCTGAAACATGTATTTTTCTTTACTTCTCTAATCAAAACTTTTGAAAACTTTTACACTTAAGTTCAGGAACACATTAGGAACTTCTAAAACTTTTCATAGTAATTACCATGTTAAAAGGACGCAGTTTTCTAAAAAAAAAGTAAAACTTGAGTATATACTTTTATTTCAGATTTTATAGAAGCATGAATTATTAATAACGAAAATAACTGTACCTATTGCCATAACTAGTATAACTATTGTTTTCTGCTATGAACTTAATAAGATTTAGTAACTAATTGAGCGAGTAAATACAAAAATGGCAAAAATCGTCTGTAGTTGCAGTTCGATGGACCTAAAACGGTTTTAGATAAATAACGACTTGAAAAACAAAACACAAATAAAATTTAATTTAAAAAAAACTTGAGCAATGATTGTAAATACAGATAACGCAATAATTCAGCATACATCTGTTTCGAAGATACACTGGATCCTCTTTGTCAGTATAGGAGAACCAACAAACCCGAAGTACAAAAGAGGACTGGGCACAAATAGAAGAAACAAGGGGATCCCTCGTATCCTCAAAAGAGGTGTATGCTAAATTATTGTGTTATTTGTGCTTACATACGTTGCTCCATTTTTCCTTATCCTTTGCACAAAGAGTATTTTACTTACTAAAGTTCAATTAGTTTAGTTTATTCGGGGTGCGACAGCCCAGTGGTTAGCACGTCGGAATTTCACTCGGTCGGCCCGGGTTCGATTCCCGCCACTGCCAGAAACTGGCGTCGTGTTCACGCGGAGTACGATCACTTTAAACATGTGGGTCCGTAAGTCCTTCCGCGAGGTTGTTGGTAGGGGAAGGAGGTTACAGTCCCTGTGGATGCCTCCCCCACTGGGTTCCGGTCTAAATTGGGTGGCACTTCCCCGTCATCCAAACAGATATCTTATACCTTCCTGGTAGGTCGGACGGTCTGGGTCGAAGAAGAATTAGTTTATTCAATTAGTTTATTTGGGGTTTTTCGAACTTTCTATTGTGTTTAAAATCAATAGGGTTCTAGTATTCACAGAATGTTAATATTCCTACCGAATTTCTTACAAAATACTCCATTTGTTTGTGAGATATCGTATACACAGACTGACGGACACTCACACACACACACACACACACATATATATATATATATATACATATATAAACATCACCTCAAAAACATTCGATTCGAGTTCAGGGATGCTATAAACGTGTTCTTCCGTCAATAAACTCGTATTCAGATTTTCGATCAAACATATTACTTTCCCTATACATTATACTATGTAAGAGAAAGAAATTGTACTTTGACGAATGTACTTTTTGAATTTTTATAAGAAAGTTATTTAAAAAAAAGAATAAATAAAAGGAATTTTACTTTAAAAAGTAGGCCATTTATCACAAAAGTAGATGTTTTCCTTCATTACTAGATAAAATAGGCCAAAATTTGAAAAAGTAGGAGGATTATAATACTTGCCTTTGTGAAAACACGCTGTTGGGAAATTTAAAAAATTGCTTAGAAATTAATTTTTTCAAAGAATGAGAATGTGGCGTCTCCTTTAAAGATTTATTAACTTCATTGCTATTGATTGTATCTCACGTCCTATGCAAATTTATGAGTTTTTGGCAAGATCACAATACAGTGCTTAAAACGTCATGCGTCTTAAAAGTTTTTAATTAACTTTTGACTTTGACGGAGTAGGCTAACATTTTTTTATCTACGATCAAGCTTATATTATGTATAGTCTGAAAATTGTTATGTTTTATAATATTTTAGAAGCTTTTAAAGCTCAATAAATTATCCTTTGTATTTTTGCCAGGAATGGTGTTGGGAGACAGGAAGTTTTGTCAGAAGACATGTTTTAATCACATCCCATTCTCGGTTCAAAGAATAAAGTTTAGGTTTCTCACATTCTGAATTCGGGCTGTTCTTAATGCCTAGGGATTTCAAAATGATGAATGAGGTTTTATTCAGAATGTATATGTTTTATTTGCATATTTTCAGCATATTTGCATTTTTTTACTTTCCTTATATACATAATGTATAAGGAAAGTATTGTGACGGGGTCGAAAATTCGAATTCGAGTTTTCGACGGGAAAGCACGTTGCAAACATCCCTGATCACGAATCAAACATTTTTGAAGTGATGTCTGTGTGTGTGTGCGTACGTGTGTGTGAAAGTATGTGTGTGTGTGTGTGTGAAAGTATGTGTGTGTGTGTGTCATTGAGTCTGTGGAGACAATAACTGACGAACGAATGGACCGATTCGAACGAAATTTGGTACAAAAATCACAATCCGTAAACACTGGAAGCCTATTGTTTTTATACGAAATCGAATGTTCAGAATTCCCCTAAATTTTCGAGTGAAATTTTGAAAAAATCGTCAAAAAATCAAAACCGCAAGTAAAGGTACGCCAATGGACATTTCTTATGTAATTTTTCATTAGAAAACGATTGACATAAATTTTAGAACGCTAACATGAACCATTCTCGAGATATTGTACATTTTAAAAAAAAATTCTCAAAAATTCATATAAAATAGAAAAAAAATATTTCCTATTGAGAAATATGTTCACTTTTCATATGTAATACTATGCGATAAATTGGGTGACATCATTCTCGTGGATCTAGCTCGTTCCATTCATGAAAAAATATATTTTGAGTAATACGTTTGTATTTGAACGCCAATAATCATTTGTCTGCTGCAAGAATGACATATTTCTTCGTCCATAACGCTTGGCGAGATTTTGGTGACGAATTTGGCTGAATGTCTCCAACTTGGCGACTTTTTGAAATGTTGCCAAATTAACGAAAATCTCGCCAAATGGATAAAAATGACGCTAAGTCAATAAAAATGACGACTAATTGTCGAAAACTCAATATCTTGGAAGGAATATTAGTATCTACTATAAGAAAAACCTATTTTTTTACTGTAAAAGTAGTAAATTCATTACATTATATAAGGAAAGTCATGTGTTGCCCACATGAGATTTTTTTATTTGCATCTTTGTGTAAGGTGTCATATGTTATTTCACATTCCAGCTAATGTTAATCGCAATTTTTTGAGAATCTTTTCGTTTTTTAAATTTTATGCTTTATTTAATTTATGTTCTAATAGTATTGATTTATTTACTATGTCTGAATTCTTTTTACATTGCATATTTGAGGATTTTACTCTGTATGTGATTTTATATTGTTCTGTATTGATTCTGTATTGTTCCATCACGGACACAAATAAATAAATAAGTAATAAAAAGCGCTTTCATGCATATATATGTAGTAACGTAAAATCGAAGCCACAATAGTTAAGAAATTTCATACAGCGATAATTCCAGACGTATTCCGATATATCTCTAACCCATTTTCGAAAATTTGATTGAGTTTTTCAACTACTTATTATTAAAGCAGATTTTTAAGCGATTTTCAGAATTCCCACATCAACTCGTTCTCGCAGATTAGAAAAATTATCGGAGAGCTTTAATCGCGAAACTTTCCGATCAAGTTAAAGTACTTCTTCCTAAGTCTTTTCAATCGTAAAGTACTAAAAACAATATTTGAAATGTACCCTTTATGGAATCTGCAACATGATTTCTCGTATTTTGTTGAATAATTTCCTGAAGGATAATTTTGGGGTGAAATGCATATTCCCATACTTTGAAAACGTAAGTGACTTTAAAATTCCGACACAGAGGAATCTACTCACTGTCTGACTTTAAATTTTACCAGGATCAAACTACATGATTTGCCCTACTTAAAAATATTGATCTGTCATTAAACGATTCTTATCATTTTTGCAAAGGTAATAAAATATTTACACGCTGACGGTTTCGATTAAACGCACTTCATTTGCGGAACTTTTAAGCATACGCGAGCCGTATTTTTTTTAACATATCTGGGTGTACATTTTTCCCCGTTTGATAGGGGATTGAAATTACTTTAGGGTCGCCAGTTCTTGGCGTTACTCTCAATTTTTATCTGCTTAAGATCGGGAAAGGGATGTCACATGAGGCGCAGAAGCCTATGCCCCCTATTTTAATTCTATGAAGCAAACTTACGGTGTATAGCTACAGTATTGTGGCAATTAATTGAGAAATGTCATTTTTTTCGTTTTATCACACGTAAGCTTAGGAAGAAGCACTCCAAATTAGCTCAGAGTTCAAATTGCAGTTATTATCAAAGTAGCAGGTGTTCGTATGCACCTGGTAAGTAGCAGGTGTTCAAATTCCTGCTCCAGGTGGGAGGTGTTCCGCGGGGTTCATTAGCGTCATGGATATCAGCGCGGAAACACGTGCTAAAGTGATTGCGCTTAGAGAACACACTTCTAAGACGTTCGAGGAAATAGGTAAAATAAGTGGAGTGAGTACAGCAAGTGTCGGGAGGATCTGGAAGCGGTTTCAGGAAACAGGAAATGCTAGAACCAACCGCTCTGAAGATGCGGCCGAAAAAGGTCAACTTCGACTCGTGACGACAAAACTTTATATCGAATGAGTGTTGAAAATCCTCGATAAAACCAGTTTTGACCTGTCTAAGTCCATGGTGGCAGCTGGTGTTGATATTGCATCTTCAACAGTGCGATACAGGCTGTTAGAACGCGGACGGAGAGCACGGCGACCGTACAAGAAGCAGCTTCTGACGCTTCGCATGAAGAAAAAAATGTTGGAATGGGCACGAAAATACAAAACATGGACTGGGAGAAAGTTCTCTTTTCTGACAAACACATTTTGTGGTTCAGGGATTTAGAACTATGTTCGTGAGAAGGAGCCAAGGAGAACCTCTCAATCAGCACCACATCAATCAAGCATCCGCCCAAAAAGATGTTTTGGGGTTGTTTCAGCGTTTTGGGGACAGAATCTCTTGTTCCCGTAGAGGGAATGATGAACAGTGCCAGTTACGAAGTCATATTGACTCGAAAAGTGCTTCCAACCATGGCTAAACTGTGGCCGAACGGAGATAGCGTTTTCCAACAAGACAGCCCGCCATGTCACACTTCGAAGCGAATCAAAAATTTCTGCTCAAAAAAAAATATTACCGTACTGGATTGGCCCGGGAATTCACCAGACTTGAATCCCATAGAAAATTTGTGGGCTATTGTCAACAAACGGCTTCACAAATTTGACTGTAAGACGATGGACAAGCTAATTTCGGCCGTTATTGACATATGGTTCAGAGACGTTGAAATTAAAACTACATGTGCTAGTCGAGTACATTCCATGCCGAAACGTGTCTGTGATGTTATAAAGTCTCGGGGAGGTCATTTCACTTATTAGTTTTAAATGTATCCATAGAAAACTTGAATAAAACTGAATTTTATAAAAAAAACTGCATTTCTCAATTAATTGCCACAATACTGTAGCAGGGACCTGTCCTATACACAACCATGTAGTGTAATGTCGATATTCAAATAGAATTACTTTTATGTAAAATATATAAATTTATGTATTATATTTCTTTATATACAGCTCTTTTACAGATTTTAATTCTGCCTTGAAAACCCCTTTTTGTCGTTTTTCTGTGTTCTTTTGGAAATATTATTCTTAAACCGAAAGCAAAATCATTTCTAACATATTATTTAAAATGTGCGAGCGCTTTGAGAGTTATTTCTTCTGTTGAGTTCAAGGTCTTTTGGCAGTCGAGAATGGAAGTGCCAATGTAAATAATTTCATAGTTTCAATATATTTGTGCTGCAGACGATAATGAAGTTTTGCAATGGTTGTTTAT
Organism: Amaurobius ferox; assembly: GCA_951213105.1. Taxonomy (NCBI): domain Eukaryota; kingdom Metazoa; phylum Arthropoda; class Arachnida; order Araneae; family Amaurobiidae; genus Amaurobius; species Amaurobius ferox. The sequence continues at coordinate 53,181,158 of OX578152.1, forward strand.
AGCAGGTGGTTCTCCAGACATTCTGTCGAGACATGCCGGCGTTTGGCCGTGAGAACCTTTTCTCGGCGGGAAATATCATGAATGTTTTCTATTGGTTGTGACGGACTGGAAGCTCTCGTCCAGGTCCGTGGCTGAAAAGGTATAAAAGCCGTGCGCACCTTTTCTCGCTCTCTTGCTCTTGCTCACTCTTGGCTCTCTTGCTCTTTCGTCCTGTTCATACGTTTTTCGTGACCTCTCTGCCTTTTTGCTTTAGCGACCTGCGTACGCCATCTTTTCTTTCCTTGCTGATTCGGACATGGAGTCCGGTACATCCCTTTTGCCGGATGGTACACTCATGCCACCTGATATCGGAAACTTTCTCATAAGATTTCGTGATGGTCTGTTTCCCTCCTTGGATAAATCTGATGCCGGCTTCTTACAGCAAATGAACGACATCCGACTCACTTATGAATTCCTGATCCACGAGTGGAAGCTGACTCAAGCCGGAGACACCTCCAGAAGCATCCAAGTCTTCAGAGGTATGTGCCTTGATCTGATTGACTTTTTTGAGCAGAATTTTCAAGCAAACGAGCATACCCCCTACCTAACTGAAATTAAGACTTTTGAAGCCAACAATAATTGTATTCTTAAAATTAATGATCAAAATAATGTTAACTCCATTAGTCAGAGCAACTTAAATCTAAATGTTCTTAAAACTAACTTGAAATCTAACTTAATGTGGGGAATCCCCCCAAATCCTAATGATAGCAATAATGAGCCTAACTCATCATGGGCAAATGCCCAAGTTGAAAATAGCACTAGTTCTATCTCTAGCAACACTGCTGAGACCAGCATCGAGGATTTGGAAGGTTATATTCTACCCCCCTCCTCAAGAAAACTTGCCGTACGGCCTCTGTAATCACCTCTAAAGAAAAAACTTCTACTCGAAATGCTTTTTCTGCACTCACTGATATGATTTCGGAAGATCCTGAGAATATCCCTGCAACCAATGAAAATTCACCTTCGATGGATACCACCCCTATTCCGGAAACCACACCCTCCCCCGCTGTGCCTTCAGCGCCAAATGACTCTAATACTGAAATTTACTCCCCCCGCCCAGAACCCTTCTACATAAATTGCCCAAGCAACTGGAGGAACTTAGTTAAAACTCTAAACACCCTTGTCTCCGCTCCTGTCAGAGCACAACTTGCAGGAGAATTTATAAAAGTATATCCCCAAACTGTCGATGATTTTAGACTTGTCCAAAGATTCCTGATCGATCAAAAAATTGAATTTCATTCCATCAACCTGAAAGCCGAAAGGCCCATCAAAATTCTTTTAAAAGGACTCCCCCCTAACTCCCTGATAATTGAAATTATTGAAGAATTAACCTCCCTTGGATTCAGCATCCATAGAATTTCGCAACTAAAGGACCTCAAAACTAAAGCCCCCCTCCCCATTTTTCTAACTTACCTAAACCCCACCAGAGGTTGGGAAAAAATAAGAGATATCCGCACTCTTCTTGATATGCAGATTCGTGTTACTGACTTTCAATCCCGGGCCATTAAAATGTGCTTTAGATGCCAGCGATACAATCATTCGAGTGACTGCTGTCAGCTCCCCCCCCAGGTGCGTCAAGTGTGGCGAAGGCCATGTCTCACGCGAATGCCAAAAACCCAGAGACACCCCTGCTAAATGTGCCAACTGCCTCGGCCCTCACACCGCAAATTTTAGGCTCTGCCCTGCGAACCCGCACAACAAAAATGCTCCCATCTTAAATTTCTCAGCCCCCCCTCCCACCGCCTCTAGGCAAATTGTTCCAAAACCCTCTGACTTTCCGCCCATCCGGCATCCTACTGTAATTCCTTCCCAAAACCAACCAAAAAATTCAACCATCATCCCTGAAAATTCAGAAACTCCAGTTGCAACCTCCGCCCCCCCAAAAAAATCCTTCCAAAAAAACCCATTCTCCACCTCAAAAAATAGCACCTCAAACCCACCAATCAAATTCTCAAACTAAACCCTCCAATCAAAACCCTCTTACAGACCCAAACAACTTTCCACTTCAAAATCTTAAAATTCACTCTTACATTACCAAACCAAGCAACACCTCTCCTGACCAAACTGCAACAACCAATCAGAAACCTAAACCCAACTCTACTTCGCAATTCTCAGATCTTTTTTCAATATTCCATGAAATCAAAAACATCTTTAACAGTTTCAATATAGACATGATTAAAATAAAAAAAATTATTAACATTATCCAAACCAAGTTCAATGAAGCCACCAATCCTCTCAACAAACTTTTTGCAATTATTTCGGCCCTCGAAGAGGTTTTTAGCTCAGACACATCCGACCAAAATGACGAGTAATCTTCAAGACTCTATCCGTATTCTCTTCTGGAACGCTAACGGCCTTGTCCCTAAAATCACCGAACTCCGCGACTTCATTAATAATAACCCTGTGGAAATCATCCTTATCCAGGAAATCATACCCGGCCGTCGCCCCCCCTCCCTTAATATCGCCAACTATCAAAAATACACTGCCCTTCGTAATCTGACTCAAAATTCCCACTCCTCCTACGGAGGAGTCTCCGTATATGTCAAAAGTAACATTCCGCACTATGAGCTCAACACCCTTAACAACAATCTCATTAAAAATAAACTTGTAAATATTACTCTTCCAAATCAGCCCACCCTAACCATCGGTTCAGTCTACATTAAACCTAATTGCTCCATTGACCTCACTGCTGACCTTAATCGTATCTTCAATTGTAATCACAGACTTATTATAGCCGGCGACTTTAATGCCCACCACCCTGCTTGGAACTGCCGCCGTCGAAACCCCTACGGTAATCAAATCCACAAGTATATCACCAGTAATAATATCCATGTTGCCGTCCCCTCTAACCCCACTCATTTTTCTTTTTCAGCTACCCCCTCTACTATTGATTTTGCACTCCTTAAAAATATCCGTTTTCCTTACACTACCGACACCCTTAACGAACTCAGCTCCGACCACCTCCCTGTCCTCCTTACCATTCAACTAAATACGCTCCTTCCCTCTTCTGGTTTACCCACCTCTATAAATTGGAAAAATTTCAAACTCACTCTTCAAAATTCTACGCTCATGAACCCTAAAATCAAAAACACTGCCGACCTGGAACATGCTGTTTCCAACATTACTCTCGAACTGCAACGCTCCCTGGCAAACGCCACTACAACCCGCCCTGCCCCTCGTTATAACTCCCTTCCCCACCACCTTAAAAACCAAATTAAAATTAAGAACTTCACCCGGAATCTTTGGCAGATTTCTAGGAATCCCCAAATCAAAATTATTTTAAATGCCCAAAATCGCAAAATTAAATCTGACATTTCTAAATTTAAACAAAACAAATGGAAGGAATATATCGAGTCCCTCTCTCCCGAAGACGGCTCCATATGGAAGGAAATTAAACGCATTAGGAAACCCTTCGCCCAGCTCCCCCCCCCCTCCTCTCCGACACTGGCACTGCCTTTTCCAATCTTGAAAAGGCTAACACTTTAGCGGCCAACTATCAAAGACAATTTGAACCTAATAACTCTAATTCAAACAACTCTTTTCACGCTCACGTCAGTCAAATCGTCTCGAACTTCATTAATGCCCCCCACCCTGAGCCCATTAAACCCACCAACCCGTCGGAACTCTATGACCACATTAGAAACTTCAAAAATAAAAAAACCCCTGGTCTTGATAAAATAACTAACAAAGCCCTTAAATTCATCCCCTTAAATATCCTTTTTTATCTTGTTCATGTAATCAACGCAATTCTTAAATTCCGTCACTTCCCTGATTGTTGGAAAACGGCAGTTATTATTCAAATTTTCAAGCCGGGCGGCGTCCCCGCCGACCCCGCTTCTTACCGCCCCATCTCGCTCCTCTCCTCCCTCAGCAAACTGGCTGAACGTATCATTCAAAATCGTCTCTTCAATTTCATTGACAAAAATAATATTATCATTCCTGAGCAATTCGGTTTTCGACCCTCCCACTCTACTACCCACCAGCTGCTGCGTGTTGTGGAATTTGTTTCTGACGGCTTCCGCAACAAACAGTCAGCTGGAGCCCTTTTACTTGACGTTGAGAAAGCATTCGATAAAACCTACCATCTTGGACTCATCTTTAAACTTATTCAAATAAAAGTCCCCTCCCCCCTCATCCTCATCATAAATTCCTATCTTCAAAATCGTAACTTCCATGTCCGTGTCCTTAACACCCTTTCAAATAATAAACCAATCAAAGCAGGGGTACCCCAAGGTTCTATCCTGGCCCCCTCCTCTTCAACATTTTTGTTAATGATATACCTCGTTCGCCCCATACTACCCTTTGCCTTTATGCTGATGACACCTGCATCATTTCCGCCCATCGTAATATTAATTTTCTTCATGCCCACCTTCAAAACCACATTTCCCTCCTTGAAACCTATTTTAAAAATTGGAACATCAAAATTAATGCACGCAAATCACAGGCCATCTTCTTCTCTTGGAAACGTTTCCCCCCTCCCCCGCTTCAAATCAACGATCAGCCAGTTTGCTTCCAACGTACAGCTAAATACCTCGGTGTCCACCTGGACAGTCGTCTCACCTGGAGCACCCACCTTACCCATGTTATCAAAAAGACTAAAAAGCTCGCCGGCGCTCTCAACCATCTCCTTTTTTCGAAACACCTTGACCTTAGTAACAAAATCCTTTTATTCAAACAAATCATTCTCCCCATCCTTCTTTATGCTTGCCCTATTTGGGGCTATGCCTGCAAAACGAACCTGGAGAGAATACAGATAGAGCAAAACAGAATTTTAAGAATCATACGGAAAGCACCGCGATACCTTCGAAATGACATTATTCGTAAAGACTTCGACATAAACACCATCAAATTTACTATCAAAAAACTTTCTGAAAAATTTTATCACAATATTCCCACTATCAAAAATGAAACACTTTTCACTCTAAAAGATTATGACCCTCGTGAGCAGAAAAAGCGGCCCCGTGCTGTTTTGTATGACCCCCCTTAGCTTTATAACTTCTTTTTCATTCCATTTTCTCTCCTTCAAAGTTTTTTAATTCTTTTTTTTTTTTGGCTTCATTCTTTTTTAGCATTTAACTCTTGCTCGCTGCTAATTGATGGCAGCACCGGACCGCATGCGGTACCGGCTTTCTAACGTTTAATTCCTTATTTTTTAGTTAATTCCTTTAAATTTTTTAGTTCTTGGGATGCTCATGTTAATTTTCTTAAGTTTTAACTTTATTTTATTTTTACTTTTCATATCATATCTGCTCAACTTATGTCATGAATATCAAATATAGGCATTATACCGGAGGTTAAAGTCTTCGGACTAGGGACTCCCTTCCATTGGTCACACTAAGCAAGTAGTCTCGCTCTCTTATGCTTATGCTCTAACGCTCTTACTTTAGTAGGCAGTTCACGATAGCAACGCTCACTCCGAATCTCGGGAGTCTGACCTCCAGGCAGATTTCTAGAGATTCGTGAGCTGAGGAATGCTGCCTTTCTAACGACCATTTTTGGTACGATCCCGAGGCTCATACCGGGAATGGAATAGAGTCGAAACTGCACGTAGAGCGAACCCGATGCTCATTCCGGGATTACAACCTTAACATCGAGCTGGCTTGTGGAATGCTCCCGAGGCTCATACCGAGAAGGTAAATCGTATCGTCGCTACCCGAGTAGTTCTAGTGAATGATGCCATCCGTCCAGGCTGGGCCATTCTGGAGAATCCCTGAATGTGTGTGCCGGCCTTTCGTTGTGAAACGCCGATTTATCGCCGTGTGGGCGATTGGCTGATGTTGAGAACTACGACCTTACTTACGTCGACTTGATGACAGGGGTAAGCGACCTTTATATTTCGATCAAGATAGGCCAGATGTGGAGAGTGAAACCATCCATTGTATTCTGTAGCTTCAATTTAATGCATATTCTAATATTATAATTTCTGTTTTGATTAATTATCAAAAATGCTTTCTTTTAACTCTCAGAGTGCTCATCCCAGTAATTTGACCATACCTATTTTTGATATCATTATGACATGTGGTTTGCCACTCTGTATTGCATTGTGTGGAATTTATGGAAGTTTTGAGGCCAGTGGCGCTCTGATGAAATCTGCGCATGTGTCCAGTGGTGTGCTGAGAGATTCAGCTGTTGTATTTGAAATACATAGTGAATTTAACTTCTTGAATAAATGAAAATTCATTTTAACTTCTAAATTCTGTTTATTTATTTGTGTATTGCAATGTCTTTTGTGTTTTGTGAAGAAGACGTTCTTTAAAGGTAAGGTTTTGATTTTGAATGTTTTTAGGTTATTTAGGTTCTTCTGAGCTGTAGGTCATCGCGGAGATTTACTTCTCCCGACAGGAGTGTGTGTTATTGGACCTGTGGGTTATTTTTGCGGCATTTATTTGATCATGGTTTTTGTAGTGGTGCTGGTGCTGGTGTGGCTAAATTCCAAATTAAGAGGTCACGTTTCATCTTAACCCCCGCCATTACAGTAGCATCCAGCAGCGCCAGCTATTGAATATGTCTCAGATATTTCAATAAGATTCAAAATATATGAGTAATTTGAAATATATTTTGTAAAGGTGGTTTTACAAAAGGGGGACGTTGAAAGAAAATGGCGGTGGATCCACTTTAATGGAGCCGAAATTCTTTGAACAAAATATTTTTTTATGTGGGTGACTTGTTTCTTTTGACATTTCCATAACAGTTCAAAATATTTAAATAGAAATTATAACCATTATATTTCGAAAACCTTATAGCACTTTCAATGGGCTACAAATTAATTTTTATAGTTTCTAGCTAGAGCAATTAGTTTTTGAAATATGAGCCTTACAGGCTTGAAAAATGGAAAATTTTCCTTATACTTGACAAGACAACTCCTCAAAATTATAGGACCTTATAAAACAAAGTATTCATATAAAAACTGGATTTCCTACTGAATATTTTTGCTGCTTCTTATTTACATCTACTTTTTATATTTAGACGTAATTTCTGATGAAAATTAGCAAAGGAAGGCGAAAGTCCGCTCAAATGAAACATTTTAGTGTTTTCGGGAAAAAAAGTTCAAAATATTAAAATATTGAAATTATTGCTATATAATCATAAACTGTATCATATTTATGATAAAATAAATAAAAGTTGTATACATTTATATCTATTGGGTTTGGAGATTTATACTTCAAAAGTGTTTGCATTTTTCGTAAAGCTCTGATTTCAGACAAAGATCATAGATGCTATGGACATCAAAAACTGCCGGGTTGGTTAAAAAAAGGCCGGCAGTAAAACTAATGATTAGTAATGGACAATTTCAATATTATTGAATCTTTTAACTCCTTTAAGTTTTCTGTCATTGCACTAAACGAAGGTTCCCAACCTTTGACTACCCTCAAAATGTATAGAAATATGCAGCAAAATTATTGGAATGGCGTTGGAAATTAGAGTAAAGGATTTCAGTAATTTCAAATACTGAGTATTTTAGTACCACTATAGGGGAACATACGTATGTCTTCAATGTATGTATTTCAAGCGCAGGAACATCTTGCTTCATGTCATTAAGTGTTGTTATTTATTCATTTAGAAATTTTATTTTTCCACAGGAAGCGCAATATTTATAGAAAAATTCAATCTATTTCCATGAAATTTGGTATAGGTGTTTATTACTTTCCTTATATACATAATGCATAAGGAAAGTATTGTGACGGGGTCAAAAATTCGAATTCGGGTTTTCGACGGGAGAGCACGTTTCAAGCATCCCTGATCACGAATCAAACATTTTTGAAGTGATGTCTGTGTGTGTGTGTGTGTGCGCGTGCGTGTGAAAGTATATATATATGTGTGTGTGTGTGTGTGTGTCAGTGAGACTGTGGAGACGATAACTGACGAACGAATGGACCGATTCGAACAAAATATGGTACAAAAATCACAATCTATAAACACTATAAGCCTATTGTTTTTATACGTAATCGAATGTTCAGAACCCCCCTAAATTTTGGAATGAAATTTTGAAAAAATCGTCAAAAAATCAAATCCACTAATAAAGTTACGCAAATAGACATTTCTTATGTAATTTTTCATTAGAAAACGTTTGACATAAATTTCAGAACGATAACATGAACCGTTCTTGAGATATTGTACATTTTTCAAAAAAATTATCAATAAGTCATATAAAATAAAAAAAAATATTTCCTATTGAGAAACATGTTCACTTTTCATATGTAATACCATGCGATAAATTGGGTGACATCATTCTCGTGGATCTAGCTCGTTCTATTTATGAAAATGATACTTTAAGTAATACTTTTGTATTTGAACGCCAATAGTCATTTATCTGCTGTAAGAATAACTTATTTCTTCGTCCATAACGCTTTTCGAGATTTTGGCGAGGAATTTGGCAGAATGTCCCCAACTTGGCGACGTTTTGAAATGATGCCAAATTAACGAAACTCTCGCCAAATAGATAAAAATGACTCTAAATCAATGGAAATGATGACTAATTGACGAAAATTCAATATCTTGGAAAGAATATAAATATCTATTATAAGAAAATCTATTTTTTAACTGTAAAAGTAGTAAATTTATTGCATTATATAAGGAAAGTCATGTGTTGCCCACATCAGATTTTTTTAATTGTAATGACATAATGTCCAATGATTTGCATCACCATAATATTTTACAATCTCATGACTAGTCAGTTATTAAAAAACTGAAACGTGAATTGTAGTACTTTTAAAATTGAAGACAATTAAAATAGTTTTAAAAAGTCATTTAATGAAAGCAAGAAGTTTCTATTAAATGAGTTTTTAAACTTATTTTGGTTGTCTTTAATTTTAAAAGTTTATTAAAGTTGGCGTGTATCCATTCTACTTATAATGAATAGTAGTGTTCTGTTTCTCCATTATTGGAATTTATTTACTTGTAGAAAAGTTATGTGTTTGGTCCGACACATAAAGTTTAGCTATCAGTTACAAGTGACAGATCAAATTATAACAGCTATACCGGTTTGCCCCCACACACAAAGATAGGACTGTTGGTTCATCATGATTCTTCTTCTTTGGAATCTTGATGTAAATGAATCGATAATATTCAACAATGCTTACAAACCTTTGAGCTGAAGATTGTGTCGGAAGTTTACTGCCAGACATATCGGAATTGACGCCAGACACACCAGTTTAGCGTCAGATTCAACCGGCAATGCCAGCGGACAAATCTGCGGGAGTTCTTGTAGTCCAACAGCTCAAGAGATTTGTCAACAAACCGCCAGCAAACATCAGATCGGCCTTTCAAGTTTGGACTGTTCATGTCAGGCCAATCCGTAAGCTAAACAGTATGTATATGACGGGACTTAGGTAAATCCGATTTAATTACTTTCCTTAGATACATTGTATAATGTATAAGGAAAGTACTGTCACGGGGTCGAAAATTCGAATTCGAGTTTTCGACGGGAGAACACATTTCAAGCATCCCTGAACCCGAGTTAGACGTTTTTGAGGGGATATCTGTGTGTGTGAAAGTATGTGTGTGTGTGTCAGTGAGCCTATTGAGACGATATCTCACGAACGAATCAAGCGATCCGAACAAAATTTGATACAAAAATCGCAATCAGTGAATACTAGAAGCTTATTGTTTTTACACGCAATCGAATGTTCAGAACCCTCCAAAATTTCGAAACGAAATTTTAAAAAAGTCATCAAAAAATTAAAACATTTAATAAAATTGCGTAAGTTATCATTTCTTATGTAATTTTTCATTAGAAAACGATTGACATAAACTTTACTCTAGCATGAACCATTCTCGAGATATTGCACAAATTTTCAAATAAATTTATCAAAAAATCACATAAAATTAAAAAAAATATTAACTATTCTGAAATCTGCTCACTTTTCACATGTAACATTATGTGATAAATTTATTATCATTATTGCCGTACATCTAGCTCGTTCCATTCATGAGAGAAGACACTTTGGGTATTAGCTTTGTAATATGACGTCATTAGTCGTTTACCTACCATAAGACTAACCTATTTCTCCATAAACAATGCTTGGCGGAATTTTGGCGGCGAATTTGGCGGAATATCGCCAACTTAGCGAGTTTTTTAAATGTTGCCAAATTGACGAAAATATCGCCAAATTGATAAAAATGTTACCAAATTGATAAAAATGACGCTAAATCAATGAAAATAAAGACTAATTGATGAAAATCCAATATCTTGGAAATAATATGAATTTATTATAAGAGAAGATACTTTGGGTAATAGTTTTATATTTGGACGCTATTAGTCGTTTATCTGCTATAAGAATAACCTATTTTTCCGACCATAATGCTTGACAAAATTTTAGTGACGAATTTGGCGTAATATCGCCAACTGGACGAGTTTTTAAATGCCGCCAAATTGATAAAATATGTCGCCAAATTGATAAGAATAACGCTAAATCAATGAAAATGACAACCAAATGATTAAAATTCAATATTTTGTAAATAATTTAAGACTCTACCGTAAGAATAATCTATTTCTCTCTTTGTAACGCTTGGCAAAATTCTAGCGACAAATTTTGGCAGCATATCGCCAACTTGGCGATTTTTTTAAATGCTGCCAAATTGACGAAACTGTCTCCAAATTAATAAAAATGTTATCAAATGGATAAGAATGTGGCCAAATTGATAAAAATGGCGCCAAATAGAATGCAATATTTTGAAAAGTTTTAAGTCCGTCATATAATGGGCATACCTTTTATTATATAAGATGTTCTTCTAAATATTGCCAACTTGGCGATATTTAGCCCCACATTGACGAAAATATCGTCAAAATTGCAAAAATGACGCCAAGTTAATGACAATGACGCCCAATATTGATGAGTTTGCTTTTAAAATATTTAAGTATACGGGCTATATTGCTTATTGAAGATGCTATCAATATTGATAATTGTTAATTTTATCATCATCATCACTCACTCATCGTGCCTGGTGGCACATAAGGCTTTCAGCTTGTGTCGCCACTCTGGCCGATCCTGTGCTGCAGTCCTTACTTCTGGCCAGCTCGCCTATCCCATCAGATTTCTCTCTTGTTCTGTGAGTCTCCTTCAAGTTAGCTTGGGTAGCCCCCAGATCTTTATCCCTCAGGAGCCCAAGCAATTGCCATAACCGAGATATTATGCTGTGGCATTCTTAAGACATGTCCAGTCCATTTCCATCTACGGTTTTTTATTTCCATCTCTTGCTTTCTGTCCAGTACTCCTGTAGGAATCGCTGTTAATAATAACAAGGAGAAAATGCTCCAAATATTTTCCTCACCCATTTAGCCTGCCAGGCAAATTGCTAATTTAGAGTTGCGTAAAATATAAGTTAATTAGGTATGAAATAGTTTTAGATGTTGTCGTCCGAATGTACAATTTACCGCGCCAAATGGATAATTTAACGTTACAAACACTGTACCGAAGATCTTTACATCACTTTTTCACTAAAGAAGTCCGTTCAAACGGTTAACCTTACACCTTTCTGGTAGGTCGGATGGTCTGGGTCTCAACAACAACAACAGTTAAAGAAGTAAATTCATTGCACTATAATAAGGAAGCCATGTGGTGCTCATATCAGACTTTTTACTTTCCCTGCAATGCATGGTAATGTATAGGGAAAGTATTGGAATCATACCGAAAATCACAATTCGAGTTTTCGAAGGATCTACACGTCTCGAGACCTCTAGAATACGAAAAAACTATTTTTAGCGTGACATCTGTGTGTGTGTCTGTGCAATGTATGTATCCACTCTAACTGTAAAACTAATGAACCGAATTTCACAAAATTTGGTAGGTAAGTCACTTGGGTGTGACCCTGGTGCTGATTATTTTTTAGTACGATGCGGGATAAAAGAACCCGCCATTTTTTGTGAAATAGCATGCAAAAATTGCCTTTATCCACGCTAGCTGAAAAACTAATGAACCGAATTTCACAAAATTCAGTAGATAAGTCGCTTGTGGGTTACCCTGGTGCTGATTAGATTTTGGCACGATTCGGAAAAAAATAACCTGCCTTTTTTTGCAAAATGGCCCTCAAAAATCGTCAAAATCTAAAATAAAAAAACTATGTATGCTCAAATATATCTATTAAATGCTTGTTTTATACGTAATTTTTAACAAAGAAAAGAATAAGATCAACCCTCATTACATTAGTAATAGCCGTTCTCGAGATATTTTAGTTTTTTTGTATTCTCTCTACGCCACCTTTGAAAATAAGTCCACTTACCAAATGAGAACGAAAATTGAATTAAAAGTGGATTAAATTTAATTTAAATATAGAGAACGTGGATATAAGTCTGAAGGGAAAGCCATGTGCTGTGCCTACATCAGATTCTTTTATTTGTCACAATCAGTATGAAAAAACTTACTTAACCCAGAAATATTAAATGTTGGTTTTACTTTTTGGTATAGGAAATCTTCTAATTTAAAGCGAAAAATGTCATTAAACCTAATTACAAATTAACTCGTTCTGCAAGAATTACAACATGTACTAAAAGCTATAAAACGTAACTAAGAGAACAATTTCAAAGAAAAATCAGTTGAAACTCGTAATTTATGACTGGAGTCTGTTTTAATTAAACTACCTAATGATGCTTATAACAACAGAACTAATTAAGAGCACCAGCGTAATTAACTAAACTTATGTTTAAGTTTAAATCCTTTTTTAGAGATATATTTCAAAGTTCCTCAGAATTGTGCCACAATTTACGAATTTTGCAAAACGAATGTAAATAGGGCATGAAAACTAAAGTAAATTTCTATTTTGGTTAGAAAATATATTTGATGGAGGCAGTGTGTGGCACAGTGTGGCACAGTGTGGCACAGATGTGGCACAGTGTTTTTCAACGTACTGGCTATGAAAACAAAACAGTCTCTTTAAAATAAAATACATTTATAATTGATCATTAATTATACATTTTAAATACGCATACATCTCACAACACATTTAGAAGTATATTAAATGGCAAAAATTGGGAAAAGTCTGTTATTTTAGGGATGACCTAAACATGATGAATGACCTAAGGGACTTAAGGGCTTTAGAGATGACCTAAATTGCGGGGGGGGATTTGGCTGCCCCCCCCCGAGACTCACCCCCTCTGTCCACGTTCCTGCTTGCTATACAGCGAAATAATGATACTGCATAAAAAACAACATTTATTCGGTACTGTCACTTGAAGACACATATAGCAACTTTGTCAACGCATTTTGTTAAATATAGCCAGTTTAGTGGTTTTTGGCGAATTTGGAGAAGTTCGACAATCTAAGCCAGAGGTCAAGAATTTCTCGAGTTATCCAGACTTTGATGGAACTTGATATAGACGGTATATAAGGGTGTTCATATGTCATACAAACAAGAAACACCAATATATTTGCCTATCTGTCACACTTGGAAACAAATTTTGCGACCGTTGTCAATGTTGTCCAATATTGTAATCTTGGCTATTTTTGTGAAATATGATTAAGTTGGCGATAATTTAGTCTCGATAAAATATTTCATATAACATTGTGCGTCTTGTTATATTACGGGCGTAAATTACAGCATATGCTCGAAGTGCAACGTAAGAGACGTAAAGGAGTAGACATGGAGGATCCGAGATAGACGTTAGATTATGTATAAATTAACAGGAGTTATAAAAATAATGGCCGTTAGTCACCAAAAATACGCAGATGGTGATGCAACTAAAAATTACGTGACGGAAAGGAGGCCCTATTAAGAAATCCCGTGCGGTGCATGGATTTCAGCTAAAATAACTTTTAGCCAATCTGGAAAAGTGAAAGTAGTAACGACAATTGAAGGACAGACACCTTGAGGTTAGTGAGGGACAGAGTCTTGTAGTAACTGACCTTAGCTAAAAATAGGTGAAATGAATAGTTGTAGTTAAGACTTTTGACGCAAATAATTTTTTGATATTTGTATTTGATAATTTTCTGACGCATCTGCTTTAAAACCACTCTGATGTGGAAGAGCGTTGGAACCTTTATGGCACTCAGCGCATTTCTATGTCTGAAAGAATTCAATAAGTATTCATATATGTGTGACTGTGCTTTATCAAGGAAAATTAACACGATTTCCCAGTGAGTTTCTTTTATTCGTAAATCAACGCCTATACCCATTATGGTATATAGTGATTTAATTAATAACTAAAATGATGATACAATGGATTTTTAATTTGTTTTTCGTTTCACATCAATTTCATCGATATAGTCTCTTAAAATTTATTGTTAATTAAAAAGTGCGGATATATATATTGAAAACTATATCTAATGAATTATAACTTTGATGATTGTTTCAAAAATAATTTTAAGAGGAATACAGGATTTTTAATACGACTCCAAAAGAAGACAAAAATTTGCCTTTCAGCCGTTTTAGGTATGAATAGAAATTCATTACTACATAATTAATTATTAACCAAAATCCATAACTTCACTACTACAATACCCAAACAAATGATAATAAAATCATGAAATAATCGATATCCTTATATTCCACTTTTTTAAAAATTATATTTCATTTTAGAAACAAACTCCTTTTCCTATATTTACCATTACCTATTACTACATAATTAATTATTAATCAAAATCCATAACTTCCCTACCACAATATCCAAACAAATGAATAAAATTCATGAAATAATCGATTTTCTTATATTTCACTTTTATTTAAATTATATTTTATTTTAGAAATAAACTCCTTTTCCTATGTTTACCGTTACTTCCAATATACGAAGCTAGTACTCTCTTAACACTGACTTGATAAATAGACTCTACACAAAAACGAATTCTTTGTCAAGACTCTAAAATAAATTTCTGAATTTCCAATTTTAACTGGAATGTTTACTAGTAGAAAACAGTTCTATGCTTTAGGAAGACGAAGAAAGAATATCTTTCAATATTTTAGAGCTTAGAGAATACCAGAAACTATTTTTGCTCTAAAGGGAAACTCACGAAAAAAACATTCAGCGAACATTTTTCAATAAAATGTACATATTTGGTTTCGTAAGATAATCCTGAGGTTAAAACATGTCTGTTACTATACAGGTTTCTTTGAAAATTCTTAAGCGTTCCAATAATTTTGTGAAGGAAGGAACTATGAGTGCACGGATTGAATGATAGGGATTGCAGCGACCCTAGCGGAGAATTTAAAAGGTATGTTTAAAAGGTTTAAATAGGTAGTATTTTTTTAAATAATATTTTAAAATTTTAACCTTTAAAATGTTAGTATTTTTAACATTAGCATTAAAAATGTTAATATTTTTAAACCTTTAAAAGGTTAGTATTTTCAACAATAACTTTAAAAGATTATGATTATAATTTAAAATACTAACGTTTAAAATATTAGTATTTTTAAAATTACATTTTATTTTACATCCAAATTCTGTTTCCAGTATTTACTCTTACCTCCAATACACAGAATTATTTCTTTTTTAACTTTGACTTGATAAATAGCCTCTATACAAAAACGGATTCTTTGTCAACACTCTGAAACACATTTCGGGATTTTCCAATTTCAACTGGAATGTTTATGAGTAGAAGAAAAACAGTACTAGGCTTTAGAATGACGAAGAAAAAATATATTTCAATATTTTAGAACTTTGAGAATCCCAGAAACTATTTTCTTTTATTTTAAAAGAAACTAAGAAAAAAGCAGCATTCGGCGAAAGTTTTCAATGAAATATAGATGTTTAGTTTTGTAAGAAAATACTGAGGTTAAAATATGTCTGTTACTATACAGATATCCTTCTTCTTCGACTCAGAGAGTCTGACTTACCCGAAAGTGTAAGGTATCTGTTTGGACAACCGGAAAGTGCCACTCAGTTTATACAGGATCCCAGTGGGGGCGGCATCCAGGGATCATTAAATTTCTGTCACATGTAAAGAAAATGAGTTGATCTTTTTTTTCAGAAGATGGTAAAATTTTATACTGCATATAACAGAAATTATGTGCACCACTAGTTAAGAGACGTCGCTCAAGAATTTGTAATTGTCTTTTTTTGTTTATTACTTTCCTTATATACAATAATGTATAACGAAAGTATTGTGACGGGGTCGAAAATTCGAATTTGATATTTCGACGGGGCAGCACGTTTCATGATCACGAATCGAACATCTTTGGAGTGATGTCTGCGTGTGTGTGTGCGTGTGTGAAATTATGTGACTGTGTGTGTGTGTGTGTGTGTGTGTGGGTGAAATTATGTGAGTGTGTGTGTGTGTGTGTGTGTGCGTGTGCGAAATTATGTGTGTGTGTGTGTCAGTGAGACTATAGAGACGATAACTGACGAACGAATGGGCTGATTCGAACGAAATTTGGTACAAAAATTACAATCCATAAACACTGGAAGTCAATTGTTTTTATACACAATCGAATGTTCAGAACGCCCCTAACTTTTCGAATGAAATTTCGAAAACATCGTCAAAAAATGAAAACCTCTAGTAAAGTTACGCAAATAGACATTTCCCATCTAAAGTTTCATTAGAAAACGATTAACATAATTTTTAAAACGCTAACATGAACCGTTCTCGAGATATTGCACATTTTAAAAAAAAAGATAAAAAAGTTATATAAAATAAAATAAAAATATTTCCTATTGAGAAACATGCTCACTTTTCATATGTAATACCATACGATAAATTTGGTGACATCATTCTCGTGGATCTAGCTCGTTCGATTCACGTAAAAAGATATTTTGAATAATACTTTTGTATTCGAACGCCAATAGTCATTTATCTGCTGTAAGAATAACTTATTTCTCCGTCCATAACGCTTGGCGAGGTTTTGACGACGAATTTGGTGAAATTTCGCCAACTTGGCGACTTTTTTAAATGTTGCTAAATTAACGAAAACTCGCCAAATGAATAAAAATGGCAGTAAATCAATGAAAATGATGACTCATTGACGAAAATTCAATATCTTGGAAAGAATATAAACATCCACTATAAAAATAGTCTATTTTTTTTTACTGTAAAAGTAGTAAATTCATTACATGATATAAGGAAAGTCATGTACTGCCCACATCAGATTTTTTCGCTTTGTATCCGAGTCTCTTATCCGAATTTTCTCTCTGCTAGGGGTTCTGCATTTACATTTATTTGATAGAGCATGATCTGTTTAATATAAATAGACCTGACGTATACACTCATGGCCCTTTTCCTTACAAAGTTGTTGGTTTGATTAAGGACTGTTCAAGTACCCATGTATAAAAAATTCGTTCAAGTTGCTATCTAAACTATGTAATATACATTATTCGTTAGTAAAAGCATAGAATATTGATTAAAATTATATAACGATTTTGAAAGCAATAAGCAGTTATCCTTCAGGTTAAAAAGATAAAACATCACGGCAAATTAAGGCAAGGACGTATAGGTCAATATATATGTGCATAACGTGTCCCAGGCCGAACGAAAATTAAACAGATATAACTTAGGAAGAAGGCCGAACTCACTACTGTTTTAAATAAACTAACATTTTTTCTTTCGTTTTATTTAGTTTTGCTTGACAACTATTTCTTTCCTGGGTCTAGTGATGCAAAATTTTAAGATAATTGCTTCTTTCTTAGGGAGAGCTTTGGGACATATTCCAGTCTAAATAGAAAATTATATTTGTAATATCTCGACTTCGACTCGTAATAACTTCTAATTTATAAAACCCACCTAATCACTTAGTTAAAAGTACTTTATCATTTACAATATTTAATATTAGGAAGCTTATTTAATTTTGTACACTTTATTCCATTTTATATAGAGACGTGAGATCGGTACATGCTATTGTTACGAAAATAATGTCAATGATTGAATATAAAATGCATATTTTCGCAAGAAAAAAATAACATAATTATATTTTATCAAAATGTTGTTTGGATTTTCAAAACAAATCCTCGAAATATTTGAATAATTGAGGGTCATTCCCTTGTCTGAAATTTTTAAATAAATTCCCACACAAAAGAAGATGACAATTTAAACTATCAATAACTTGCGTAATTTTATGTCTTAAGACCGCAACACATAATCTAATAAAAACTGTAACTTCATTCATTTATAAAAATTATATTTCTCTAACCACTTCTTCATTACATAAATCGTCTAAATTAAATAACAAGAAAAATCAATCATGCATAAAGCATTGATTATGAAACACTTTCCAACTGAAATATAATTTTATTAATACATTCAGAGCTGATATATTTTAAATTATCACAGTACTACAGTAATATATTATATTTGAAAATGCAAAACTGCATCGAAAAAGTGAAGTTTATTCAAATGACGTCATCGAAATATAAATCGTCTGACTCTCTCTCTAAAATTAATGAATATTTCATGCATATCACTTATATTCCAGACTTTAGAGCTAAATAATTTTACGTGAAAAAAAATTCAGTAATTCTTGTACATGCTGAGATTGGCTATAAATATTACAAACGAAGAACAATGTTTACAGGCACATGTGCTGAGGGACAATAATAGAGAATTGGAGGCTAGATTAGATAAACTTTTAAAGAAATATAATGTTAAAACTGAAGAGGTGGATGCCTTGATCTTGGATATTGATAATAGGGACAAATTGTTGAAGATCATTATAAGATGTTGGACCTACAAGCTAAGTTTGATGAGACAAAGCGACAAGTAGAAATAAGTGAGGTAAATACAGAAGCAGTGGCAAAGGGCAACGGGAAAGAATGTTTCGATAAATCTATTAACAAACTAGAAGAATCAAGGCTCTCTTTTGAAGCTATAAGTTCGATACTGGGAAAGCATTGCAGAGCTATGGATGGCTTTGCCATGAATATTTCTGAGTCCCTGGAGTGTCTTACTAGTACCATTGGTTCCATGGGAACTAATGGTTTGATATCCTCCTCCACACCAGTGAAGAGGAGCCTTGAGAAAGGGACAGTTGATATGCAAAGAACACGGTTAGTGAGGTTCATTGCTGATAAAGAAAGAAGTACCCCTGGAGTTGGGTTGATTGAGAAGACTGGAAAGGTACAATCTGAAAAGGCCATTATTGTTAGACCAGTTGATCAGGGTATTACTGCCAATACTAAAGAATTGTTAATTAATTCTTCTGTTAAACCCAGTATATTTGGGAATTGAAATAAATAAACTTATTGTTATTTCTGGTGGAGGAGTAGTGATTGAAGTAACAGACGAGAACACAGTCACTTCCTCATTTTCTAAGTTGGATGCTGGCCTCAATTTGAAGGAGGACTTTCATTACCGTTAAAAGGTGGCCTAAGGTGATTTTGTTCAACATTCCTGAGGTTATTAAAGATAAAGTTATTAAACAAGATTTGTTATCACAAAATCACAGTCTTGGAGGCAATGTTACAGATCTGGTGCATAAGTTTAATATTAAAGCTAGAAATGGTTTGCATCGTGTTTTCGAGGTTAAACCCTCATTATTTAAGTTACTCCTAAGACAGGTATATGTGTATCTGGGATTGAGAAAGGAGTTTTTTACTATACTGCAATGTATGGTATGTGGTACCCTGGGTCATACAAGTAGCAGATGTACAGTTGGGAAACATTGTTTAAGGTGTGCACGGGTGCATTCGGAGGAGAATTTTAATGCTAAGATTGATTGATTGAAGACCCTGACCACACGACCAACCCGAAGGTTTATGGTAGCTTAATGTGTGGCCGGGAGAGGGAGTAAGCCGAAGCTGACTCCCCCGGTCAACTCCCAACGATCCGCTAGCGTTTATTAATGAGATTAAAAGTATTTACAGAAAATTACATGCTCATGGCCAGCATGATGCCATGGATAATTGGCACACAGTGCACGCAGAACAACACAAAGATAGTATATATAAACAAAAAAAAAAAAAAAAAAAAAAAAAAAAAAAAAAAAAAGTACCGATGTACAGAACACAAAAAATGTACATGTGTATAGATATGCAAGATATGTCCAATAAGTTTATTTTTAAGGTAAGATGGCTGGGAACAGTGAGAGGGTTCACGGATCAGGGGGGGGGGACCCAGGAATTAATTTGTTTATTTTGTTTGAGATTTCTTTTGCAGCGAGGACACAGTCTTTGATTTTATGAATGGAGGTGTGATTGATTGATTGTATTAACTGTTGTAATTATAATAGGATCAGGAAGGGGTCCTTGGAAACTGGGCATTCTTGTAGAAGTAAGGGTTGTTTTAGTAATTTGAAGGAACTGGATATCGTCTTCATATTGACTATGGGAATTGAAATGTGTACTCTTATTGGATTTTGTTTACGTTTTCTGATATAGTCTTGACTGCTGTGGAACAAATTTTTTGTTGGCATTATTTAACTTGAAGAGTAATGGAAGAATAGTGAAACATTGTATGGTTATAGACCATTGTCGATTATTCGTCTGTGGATCTTTGTTCTTATGATAGTTGGTGTAGTTTGTAAAAGTGCTTCGCAATGGTGTTGTTTAATATTTGGGTAGTTCTTTCAGTTTAGGCGCCTTTGTTTTTTAATTTTGTTTTTGTTTGATTGGAAATTCCAATCTTTGTTGGTCGGAAGGGGATCAGGTTTTTTTTGTTATAATGGTATTTTTGGGCATTGTTGGATTATTTTACTCTTTATGTGTGTTATTTATAGATGTGTGAATTTTGAAATTTTTGTATTCCGTTTGATATACTATTGTATTTTATTATATATGTTAATTGTAAAATATTTAGAATATTGGAATGCCAATATTATTACCTGCTATTGTAGCGGAAGAAATGTAGTCCTAATTTGTAATTATTGCGTTCAATAATTCTGTCTGGTAGGATTGACTGGTCCTTTGGACCTCCTCCTTGTTGGGGTTGTAGTTTTTCCCGACCGGAGAATGCTAAGCCATATTTTTGGCCAGCTCTCCGGTCTGGGCCTTGTAGCAATTCTTGCACAACTCATCTTGTAATCACTTGATTTGTTTGCATTTGGTATCCATTAAAATTAGGCTTAGTTGTAGAAATAATCAAAGTTTGATGCTCATTTAAACGCAAATACTGTATTTGCGTTATCATAGAATATAGATGCCCAGAAAATACGCAAAAATAAAGCGGTTTTAGGACAGATGTCACACTAAATATAAATTTAAAATTATCCTTAAAAATCACGATCTTGACACATCGGAAAACAAAATGGATGCCATATTTTATTTTGCAACGAGTCCCGTGATCTCTTCATATATCATAGGTGTAATCAATATTTAAGTTTTAATTTTAAAAACTACCGAACATATTTTGCTGAAATTTTTTTTTTGATATATTTTATGGGATAATTTGAATATTTCCCAAAACTTTCGAAGCAATTTATGAATTTTAAATTTGCTTAAAAAGTGTTTAAAAAATTAGGCTCCATAGGGTTGAATGTATTTCATTTTCTTAACTCGGGATCAATCCAATACCAATTGGGTGATATTATTACTTTCCTTATATACATAATATATAAGGAAAGTATTGTGACGGGGTCGAAAATTCGAAATCGAGTTTTCGACGGGAGAGCACGTTTCAAGCATCCCTGATCACGAATCAAACATTTTTGAAGTGATGTCTGTGTGTGTGTATGTGTGTGTGTGTGTGTGTGTGTGTGTGAAAGTATGTGTGTGTGTCAGTGAGTCTGTGGAGACGATAACTGACGAACGAATGGACCGATTCGAACCAAATTTGGTACAAAAATCACAATCCGTAAACACTGGAAGCCTATTGTTTTTATGCGTAATCGAATGTTCAGAACCCCCCAAAATTTTCGAATAAAATTTTGAAAAAATCGTCAAAAAATCAAAACCACTAATAAAGTTACGCAAATAGACATTTCTTATGTAATTTTTCATTAGAAAACGATTGACATAAATTTTAGAACGCTAACATGAACCGTTCTCTAGATATTGCACATTTTTCAAAAAAATTATTAAAAAGTCATATAAAATGAAAAAAAAATATTTCCTATTGAGAAACATGTTCACTTTTCATATGTAATACCATGCGATAAATTGGGTGACATCATTCTCTCGTGTATCTATCTCGTTCCATTCATGAAAAATGATACTTTGAGTAATACTTTTGTATTTGAACGCCAATAGTCATTTATCTGCTGTAAGAACAACTTATTTCTTCGTCCATAACGCTTGGCGAGATTTTGGCGACGAATTTGGCGGAATGTCGCCAACTTGGCGACTTTTTGAAATGTTGCCAAATTAACGAAAATCTCGCCAAATGGATAAAAATGACGCTAAATTAATGAAAATGATGACTAATTGTCGAAAATTCAATATCTTGGAAAGAATATTAGTATCTACTATAAGAAAAACCTATTTTTTTACTGTAAAAGTAGTAAATTCATTACATTATATAAGGAAAGTCATGTGTTGCCCACATCAGATTTTTCATTTATATTCCCATATGTCCTACAGACCGTCTGAACAACATACTAAAATTTAATTTTGATAGTCATTTTTACGGCAGTTATCGTGCGAACGGACAGACAGACAGATAAACTAGAATGAACAAAGTCATAAACACTTTGCAACTATGTTGTAAAGTGTTGAAAACGATAAATACAAAGTATACTTGAGATTGACAAATGTTTATTTCAATTTACTGCATCATTTCTGAAGCTGCTTTCCTGATTTATTGCGGTATTTGTAAATTCTATTGCTAATTAAACGAAATCAAAATTTATATACAACACACCATGAAAATATTTTTGGTACATAAAGAAGTATTTTTAGTACTTTCCCTACATATATAGTTTGTTATGCAGAGAAGGAACTGTAATGAAGACAAAAATTGACAATGACAGACAGAATGAATAAATTCATAATCACTTTTCAACTATGTGGGAAAGTGTTAAAAATATAAATCACACATTTAATTGATTTCCGTGGAAGTAAAATGGCATAATTTTCTTCAGTTAAGTTTTCGGAAAACAATCGTCTGCATAACGCTATTTTCATGGAATGTTTAGTTTTGCGTTTATTACACATTAATGTCTCAATAATCTCTGGTCCTAGAAACTCGAAAAATGAAGGGTTATCAGCGATAAAAGACAGAATAACCATAGTAAATTTGAAAAAAAAAATGTCAAGAACTGTGAATTCGTGTTCGGAATAGATAGATACACAGACAAATAAACGTGCTTTCAATTTTATACAGATACATTATTTTGCCACACAAATCAGTTTCAAAACCTTACTTTATCAAATACATAGAAATATTTTTGGTACCAGACTTGATAAATCAAATCACATTGTATAATGTAGAACTGTAGGTATATATTCACTGTCAGCAGTCTAAAACGCATTTCAAGATTTTTCCATTTGAACTGAAATGTTTATGAGATGAAGAAACATAGTTTTATGCTTTACAGTGACGAAAAATATATCTTTTAATATTTTGTTTACCCAAGAATCCTTGAGAATAATTTCTTAATAATGGAAATATAAAAATTTACATTCATCATATACATGGTTCAGCCCTGATGTCAGTTAATATTGCACAAAGTAAATTCACTGTCAACAGTCTAAAACACATTTATAGATTTTTTTCCAATTTGTACTGAAATGTTTATGAGATGAAGAAATTAATGTTATGCTTTAGAGAGACGCAAAATATATCTTTCAATAGTTTGTTTACCGGATAATCCTTGAGAATAATTTCTTAATAAAGGAAATATATAACATTACATTCACCGTACACACGTTTCAGTAGCAATGTAAGATAATATTGCACAAAGAAGATTTACTGCCAAGTGTCAACAATATAAAACGTATTTCTAGATTTTCCTATTTGAACTAAATTGTTTGAGATGAATAAAAATATTTTATGCTCTGGAGTGGCGCAAAATATATCTTGTAATATTTCATTTACCGGAGAATCCTTAAGAAAAATTTCTTAATAAAGGAAATATAGAACTTTACATTCGCCGTATACACGGTTCAGTCTTGATGTGGGATAATATTGTACTTTAAATTTCTGTGCATGGTTTTTTCTCTATATCATTGTACTGGTAGAGATAAGTACAGTGTTACTCGTAATTCAAAATATGTATAAAATCTAGTGGCATTTTAAAAAAGAATTTAAAATAATTACATTGAGGTAGCACTTCTAAAATTTAAAATTTAAATTTTGAAACACTTTAGAATTAAATTAGTTGTTCTAAAAAAAACTTCTTTCATCAGAGGCATATGATAAGGAAAAAAATATATTGGTCTTTTCATTCCCAGTCAAAAACCGTGAACAAATCTGCATATCATTAGTTGCTAAATTACACCAGGAAAAACATGGGAATGAAAATCAAATAATATTAAAATTGATACAGCAGAAATAAAATACAAAATTAGCACATTTAGATGTTTAAAAATGCTATGATTTTAAACTTCACGGTCACAAAAATGAGGCGTCACGTAAAACTGAAATTTTGCGCAGGGTCATAATTATGAATGGAGTTAGGATAAATGTAAATAAAGATTCAAGAAGTAAACTTTTAACTGAATAAATTCAATTACTTGAAAGAAATATTTTATCGAAAATCGGGACAAAATTATCATTGATAACAGTTTGGGATAAAGCAGGGAAAAGTTTTTATTTTTAATACCAAGGGTATGTTCATATAATTTAATGCCAACAGTTCCTTTAGTACTTAATATAGAATTTATAACTGTATTTCAGGAGGAATAAAGAGGTTAACGTATATCCGACTTTGACTCTAAATATTACTTTTAAACTTATCAGTACGGAGGCGATTGAGCATAGGACGAACAGTAGAATGGATAAGTTTGAAATTAAATCCACGATATAACTGAACAATAGGGTGAAATATATTAGGGTTGTAAGGAAAACTGGATTTGTAGGACAAGATGTTGGAGGAGAGTAAATCTCTGACTCTAAATATTACTTTTAAACTTATATGGAGGTGACTGAACATAGGATGCACAGTAGAATTGGTAAGATTAAAATTTAATTCGCGACTTAACGACTTAAATGAACGAGAGGGTGGAATATATTTGTATTGCAAGAAATGCTGGATTTGTGAGACAGAATGTTGGAAAATAGCGCAACTCTCTCTAAATATTATTTTTTAACTTATCGGTATTGAGGCGCCTAAACATAGGACGAAAAGTAAAATGGACAGCTTTAAAATTAAATTCGAGACAAAACTGAATAAGAGGGTGGGAGATGTTAGGATTGTAAGGAAGACTGGATTTGTAAGCTAAATTGTTGGAAGACGGGGCAAGCGTAGATTTGGGACAGATAAATTTAGAACGGATAGTAGAGAAATTTTGATATATAAACTCAAAAGGGTAAGCAGTTTCGTAGACTAGGTGAAATATTAAGTAAATTTCGCATACGAACTATCAATAGAAGAACAACCATTAAAGGCACGATTAAAATAGGCAATAAAATAAGCTCTTTTAGAAGAAACATGGTGGAGAGTGTTAGCGGTAATACAAGACTTAGTTTAAGTGGGTTAACGAAAAACAGAGGACAAAACTCGTTAGTATCATAGGAAAACAGTACGTCAAGCAAGACTAAAGATCCTCCACACTAAATAGTCATTTTATTGTCGATCTTGTCCCTAGCTTCGATATAACCCTTTTTTTAACTAATTGTAATAATCCACATAATATCTTGCTTTTTGAATCTTTATTTATTTATATTTTTCATGACCCCATTTGTAATTATGGCCCTGTAGAGCATTCCAGTTTCACATGGCGTTGCCGTCTCGATTCCTTGAAGGTTAAATCATTACCTGCATTTTTAAACATCTAAACGTGTTAATTTTGTAATTTATTTATATTGAGTTAATTTTAATATTATATGTTTTTTCATTCCAGTGATTTTCCTGATGTTATTTGGCCATTAATGATATGCAGATCCTGTTCGCGGTTGTTGGCTGGGTATAAAACGCCCAATATCTATTTTTCTTATCATATGATAAAGAACGTTTTATGTGCAAAAGCGCCCAGGCTTGTAAACACATTTTTAACGTTTTTTGGGGGAGATCAAATAATTACTTTTACTCGAAAGAAATTGAAAATATTAATTTCCGTAATCATATATCCCAAGATCATAATTGATGTATCCCAATGCAAAACATAATACCAGGCAGAGATGATACGCTTCCTTCAGAGCTATCCTGGTTCTATGTTCCAGTTGAACATTGTAAGCTCACATGTGTCTCGAAATAACCCAAAGCCTCTTCCACATCCCCCAGATGCCACTTCTTCCTTGTCTCATTCATTCGCCAGAAATGTTCGATCAATTCTGGAATATGTTAGCTAATCATATGGACCATCAAGAGCATCTGTCATCCATCACAAATTAACTCTGACCTCGCATAGCTTGGCAAGCAATTCCAAATCCCTTCACTAAATACCCCGCCATATAGAAGCAGTTATTTATGGATTCACGTGATATTGACATTTAGAGTGAAGAAATCTTGTATTGCTTGCAAATAGCCTTGCTGCCCCAACCTGAAATCGAACCCTGGATCTCCGAACTGGCCAGTCGACGCTCTACCGTTGAGCTACTGTGACGAAATTGCAAATTTTTAATCGCCGAAGTAGACTCTGTAGTCCCCACCCTCTAATGTCAGATTGGCGGGTAACTGATAATCTGACTGACCACCTCCTGCTATTTTTATCTCAGATTAGCCTCCTGCCAAGGTTAGCCAGGTTAGCCTCGTTTCAGAGTTCACTGAATCCGTACTAGTCGTACCAGGGTCACTTTCAGACTTCCTACTGCTATCTCTGGTTCCCCTCTTGCTATTCCCTTTCCTTACTCGCTCCTCTCAAAATTTTGTAAATCTCATATCCTTAATCTTTGACAAAATTATCTTAATGATTATATTTCCACCAGGACTGGTGATCCGGCTAGAATCCTGTCTTACCTCCCTATCGTGAATCCTAATTTACAAATTTTTAATAAATACCTCATTTACTTTCTTACTGGTCATGGCCCCTTTCTTGATCACCTATACTTCTTCAAAATTAAATCCACCTCTAACTGTATTTGCAATAAATTCGGTGACGTTGTCCATTACATTTTCGATTGTCCTTTTTCTAAAAATTTTCATCTCTGCAAACCCTCTCCCTCTAATAAAGCAATTTGGTTCTCCAAAGTTCGTTCAAATCCCTCTTCAGTAGATAAAATTAAAAACTGTATTCTTGTTGCCATGGAAATTTCTAATAAAGTGACCTAAGCTTATGAGTAGATTCTGCTCTCAATTAATTTTGATCAATGAATCCCTTTATTTCATTCTTATTAACTTATATGAATTTATAATGTTCCCCCCATTTTTCCTTAAAAAAAAAAGAAAAGCTATGTTAACTGTTCTTATTTGATTGGATATTTCTTTTTCTTTGACCCTTTTTATTTGTATTTTTTCTTATTTTACTTTTCTAAATTTTATTCTAAATTTCTGTTTTTGTTTTTCATACGCCTATTTTTTTTCCTTTTCATATATTTTCTAAATTTTACTTTTAAAATTTTATTATTTTCTTTGATTTTAATCTATTTTTCATTATGTTATTATACCTCACTCGAAATTTCATTTTTCAATGATCTTTTTATCTATATTCGCAATAACCCTTTTCCTATTTTTGTAAAATGGACGTACTTGTCAGGTTCAAATATAATGTAAAACTGTCTATTTAACCACAATATTTTTCATCAATTGTTACATTTTTAGACCTAAATAAAAGTTCGTTTGGCGGAATGCTAGACCTTAGGTGCCTCCTGAGTGCAGGAGGTATCCTTTCCCGGTCGTGCAGACAGCTACTCTAAACCCACTATGTGAGTCGCAAGATCTGGGGTCTTCAGACCTCCGACATCTTTCACTAACTTATAGGGTTGAGTCGCCATTTTAAAGAATCTTGCTGTCCCAACCGGGAATCGAACCCTGGATCTCCGAACTGGCAAGCCTACACTTTACCGTTGAGCTACTGGGACGAAATTGCAAGCTCTTATCGAAGTGGACTCCGCAAGCTTTTCAAATATAATCGGTTATGTAATTGAAGATGGATAGTCAGTTAGGTAGATTTCATTTGAACAGCGTGATTCTTACGTTACAATTTTCACAAAATATTGTGTATATTAATATTCATGATTCGCTTGACAAAAGCTATCGTACTCTACAAGAAGAAATTTTCCTAAACGTTACAACCTGTGTTTCTAATATCGATAAAGTAATTCTTATCAAAATGCTGCAATGGACCCAGGTCTCTAAACCACTACTTCACCCTTAACTAACATTATAAATCCTTAATAAATTAAAATTCAAAGGAGTATATAGATGATTACAGAGTAATCAATAACATATTAGGCTCCTATTGTTTTATGAAATAGTGAAGACGGCTCACCTCTGTTGGTAATTCGTTATGACTTTCAAAGCATTTGGTGTACCCTAAATCGCGATAGTGAGGGTATTAAGTTAACGATCAAATGGGGTGATATACAATGTTGGATTGCGTGTTCTAATACTCACTACTGTTTGTGGAAATTATTTGGTGTTGTAATTTTTACAAACAGTAGTGTACTTTAAGATTTCTGTTAAGCTTGAAGAAAAATATATTCTATAAGAAGAAAATATCCATTTCATAATACTTGTGTTAGCATTTTCGTTAAAGTCATCATTATAAAATCAGTCAGAATATCGTTAGCTATGGCAGCAAAAAATGTGCCTACTAAAAAGTCCCTACTAATAAGTGATACTTAAAATTTAACTACTATTCGCTAGTACCGCAGCCAGTAAATATTAAAACATATTCTAAATGTAGATTAGAAGAAAAATTAAAGTTTAAATAAATTTTACAAATATTTTAGAAATACTGATTATGATTAAAAACATATATTAACCCACCCCTGTTTCGCAATCCGCATGTGGCCTGCAGATCTTGACGCAACTAGATAGCTCTGCAGAAATACAAACATTTGATATATGCATTATATGCAATATTAAAAGTTCTGTACAAAATATTCCAGTAAATCCCAATTTCTCGATATTAACATTGGAAAGTGTTGAACAACGAAACACATTGGACGTTCATGCCGCTCACCTTTTTTCCCTATATGCCACTGCATTTAATATTATCTGAAAAGGATGACTAAGGCAAGGGTTTCAAACTCAATCTTGTAAAGTGCAAATTTTTCTTTCAAAGTATATCAGCGGACAGGGATTCAATTAAACATCACATTTTTATAAAAATATTTTATTCAAATTTAAGGTACACATCAAAATTAAAACTTTCTTAAGTCATAAACACAGATAGTCCTAGAATTTTCCCAGAAGAGTATAAAAACTCACTTGTTTTGAAGGAGTATTTTGCTTTCTCTGTGGAGTAATTTTTAACAAATGAGCAATTACCCTCAAATTTCCAGATATTATAAAAAAAAATTTCAGGGCTGCCCAACAGAAGAAATTTTTTAATTTTACTTGTTTAAAAAAAATATTTAAGAAATGCTCTCTTTATATGTACTTGTCTGGAAAAAGAACCAAATACATTATGTACAGGGTGAGTTTAAAGTCGCTCACATCAAATTTCATTTCACTGCTGGAAGTTGATGAACGTTACTGCTGGTTCCAGCAGAAAGGTGCGACTTGTCACACATCAAACACCACTATCCTTCTTTTAACTGATTTTTCGGATGATCGCATAAGTTCCCGGGGTTTGTGGCCCAGCCCTCTCGCTACCCAGATTTATCACCCCCTGATTTCTTCCTATGGGGGTATCTGAAAAATGTGGTTTACGTGAATAATCCGCACACGATTGCTGAGCTGAAAACGAACATCACAATAGCCATTTCAACATCAATGCTGCCATGTTCCACAGAGTCTCATGAAATCTGGTAAAACGAACACTCTTTTGCATTTGCCAAACAGGACGTCATTTCCAACATTTATTGTAACACCTAAAGTGTGTCTACTAAAAATGAAAGATAACACTTCAACTAATTTCTGTAATACTTTACTTTCATTTAAAGTCTCTTACTGGTATTTTTACGGGTAGTTAAATTTTGATGTGCGCGACTTTACACTCACCTTTAATTGAGAGAGTCAAAACATTTTTGTACATTTTATTGTTAAACCAGCTAGATTTTCGAACTCATTTAAATTAAAGTTATTAGTATTACGAGATTGAAACTCAAGGATGAAACAAAGAATAATTTTTAATTTAAATTCTTAAGATGTAAATTTAGATGCAAACACATTAAATTCTAATTTATGTTTATGGAATGGTTGCATTCCGAAATATGCAAATCATTAGTTTAATACCATTATTCAAGAATTAACGTTTATTTCATAATTAACGCGTTTGAAAAATAGTTTATGCATAAAACACGAAATAACATATTTTAGCCGATGCAAACTAACTGCGATAGTGAAAAATATTTTCACAATAAAATGCACCTTTCTGGTAGGTCGGACGGTCTGGGTTTCAACAACAACAACAACAACAACAATAAAATGCAATATACGGAGGGTTGTTGTTGTTGAGACCCAGACCGTCCGACCTACCAGAAAGGTGTAAGGTAACCATTTAAACGGCAGGGAGGTGCCACCCAATTTAGAAAGGAACCCAGTGGGGGGGGGGGCATCCACAGGAACCGTACCCTCCTTCCCTTACAACCAACCACTCGGAAGGACTTACGAACTCATATGTTTAACGTGATCGTACTCCGCATGAACACGGCAGCAGTTGTGGCAGCGTGCAAATCCAACGCGCAAACTACCGGGCCCGAAATGTGTCAACAGCACTCGGTGTTCCCAGGTGGTCACCCACCCAAGTACTAACCGCGCCCGATGCTGCTTGACTTCGGTGATCTAACGAGAACCGGTGTTTTCTGCACGTTAGGGCCATTGGCAATACGAAGGGTTGAGTAAAAATGCAGTTTTTCACGAAGCCGCTGCAACATATACCTTCATTTCATTAATAATAAGTTTGAAAAATGGCCATTATGCAATACGTAATAATTAGAACAATTTGGTCTATGCAAACGGATTGCATAAGCGAAAAATATTTTCAAAATTATACGAAATATACTGAGAATAGAGTAAAAATTTAATTTGTTTTCCGTGGTACTGCTGCTAAAATAGCCCTTCAGTTCATTAATGACATGTGGGGAAACA
Source organism: Amaurobius ferox (assembly GCA_951213105.1). Taxonomy (NCBI): domain Eukaryota; kingdom Metazoa; phylum Arthropoda; class Arachnida; order Araneae; family Amaurobiidae; genus Amaurobius; species Amaurobius ferox. The sequence continues at coordinate 53,212,280 of OX578152.1, forward strand.
TGTTTTGCTATATAACACGAAATTATTAGAAATATTTCAGTCGATTAAATAGATTTCAAAAGTGGAAGAAAGTTAACCATTGGTCATCTCTTGTGCGGAGATGCCGAACAGTTGATGAAGATTTCAGTAGTGAAGAAGGAAAATATCAATAGTTAAGAATTTTTCAGTCATCCAGTTAAGAAATAAAATATATAAACTCACATAGCACAATGCATATACATAAAGTTATTTGAGCATATGTATAATTATGCATTATATTATTTTTATATTTCTATATATTTATTTACATTATATAAATATTTATGTTTACATAAGTTTTTATCCTGTGTAAATTACTTTATATTGAAAACAAACACTCACGTTTGGTAAAAGTTTCAACTAAAGATAATAATAAAGATTGATCTTTAATAAAAAAATCTGAAGTGGGCAACACATGACTTTCCTTATATAATGCAACGAATTTACTACTTTTACACTAAAAAAATCGATTTTTGTTATAGTAGATTCTTATATTCTTTCCAAGATATTGAATTTTCGACAATTAGTCATCATTTTCATTGATTTAGTGTCATTTTTATCCATTTGGCGATATTTTCGTTAATTTGGCAATATTTCAAAAAGTCGCCAAGTTGGCGACATTCCGTCAAATTCATCGCCAAAATCTCGCAAAACTTTATGTACGGAGAAACAAGTTATTCTTATAGCAAATAAATGACTATTGGCGTTCAAATACAAAAGTATTACTCAAAGTATATTTTCTCATGAATGAAACGAGCTAAATCCACAAGAATGATGTCACCAAATTTATCGCATGATATTTCATATGAAAAGTGAACATGTTTGTCAACAGTTAATATATTCTTTTAATTTATGGGATTTTTTGATAAATTTACTTGAAAAATGTGCAATATCTCGAGAACGGTTCATGCCAGCGTTCTAAAGTTTATGCCAATCGTTTTCTAAGCAAAATTTACATAAGAAATGTCTATTTGCGTAACTTCATTAGCGGTTTTGATTTTTTGACGATTTTTTTCAGGGGATGATTTAGGGGGTTCTGAACATTCGATTAAGTTTAAAAACAATTGGCTTCTAGTATTCACGGATTGTGATTTTTGTACCAAATTTCATTTGAATCGCTCCATTCGTTCATGAGATATAGTCTCCACAGACTCACTGACACACACACACACAGACATCACCTCAAAAATGTGTGATTCATGATCAGGGATACTTGAAACGTGCTCGCCCGTCGAAAACTCGAATTCGAATTTTCGACCCCGTCACAATACTTTGCTTATACATTATGTATATAAGGAAAGTAAAAATAAAATATGTCAGTGCTAAAAGGTGTGATTATATCAATTTTAGCGCTGCCAAAAATGATTGCTTTTTATTTGTCTAAATCATTGTTTTAGTACACTTTTTGGAAAATATCCTTTCACAGGATTCATGCCCATTTTTCAAAATAGGAAAATACGTATTAAGCGGACCTTAATAATTAACCAGAATACGAAAATGAGCTAGTTTAGTCAATCTAATATAAATATTTAGAAGTGGGAGATGGATGAAAATATATACTTATATACTCTCGGCAATTCACACGACCATAAACTGAATTGCGCAATTGCACTGTTTATACGAAAATAATTTTAAAAAATAACCGTTTAGAGATTTATGCCGAATGGCAACTTTTTAAGGAACATATTTATTACTTTCATGAAAATTTACATCACACGTGGACGTAAATCCTCTTTGCCGTGTTGATTTGATTGGCAATACCGTGGGTGCGGATGTAAATTTACATTGCTCTAGATGGAAAGGCAATTTCCCATGGAAAACTATGCAAATTCCGTAACCCGTGGAATCGCGTTGAAACGGATTACCAGAAGAATGAGAAAACTCGAATTTCAAAATTAGTGTCTGTTTTCAAATTCGTAAAATTTTCGGGAAATTCGTGACCGATTTCCGGTTTTATGACTTTTTTGGAACTTCCGCAAACATCGTGATTGTCTATTTTTTCCTCACAAAATCAATACGTAAAAATATGGCTTACTTAATTTTCACAATGTATTTACTTATTTTATAGCGTGAAATACTAAATAAAGGCGGTAATACGACTATAAACTGCGCATTATATCCAAAATCCAGATAATTGACATCTTTCCAGGTTCATTATGTCATAGATGGGCGAGTTTCTTATGTCATACTATCAAAGCAGGCATACTGCATTATAATATTATTATAGAATTACTCCATTTAAAAAAAATCTGATGGCACACACTGGGCAACACATGGCTTTCCTTATATAATGTAATGAATTTACTACCTTTACAGGAAAAAAAATAGGTTTTCTTATAGTAGATACTAATATTCTTTCCAAGATATTGAATTTTCGACAATTAGTCGTCATTTTCATTGATTTGGCGTCACTTTTATCCATTTGGCGAGATTTTCGTTAATTTGGAAACATTTCAAAAAGTCGCCAAGTTGGCGACATTCCGCCAAATTCGTCGCCAAAATCTCGCCAAGCGTTATGGACGAAGAAATAAGTTATTCTTACATCAGACGAATGACTATTGGTGTTCAAATACAAACGTATTTCTCAAAATATATTTTTTCATGAATGGAACGAGCTAGTTCCACGAGAATGATGTCACCCAATTTATCGTATGGTATTACATATGAAAAGTGAACATGTTTCTCAATAGGAAATGTTTTTTTTTTATATGACTTTTTGATAATTTTTTTTTAAAAATGTGCAATATCTCGAACGGTTCATGTTAGCGTTCTAAAATTTATGCCAATCGTTTTCTAATGAAAATTACATAAGAAATGTCTATTTGCGTAACTTTATTAGTGGTTTTGATTTTTTGACGATTTTTTCAAAATTTCATTCAAAAATTTTAGGGGGTTCAGAACATTCGATTGTGTATAAAAACAATAGGCTTCCAGTGTTTACGGATTGTGATTCGTGTACCAAATTTGGTTCGAATCGGTCCATTCGTTCGTCAGTTATCATCTCCACAGACTCACTGACACACACACACACACACACACACACATACAAACACACACAAACACACACGCAAACACAGACATCACTTCAAAAACGTTTGATTCGTGATCAGTGATGCTTGAAACGTGCTCTATCGTCGAAAACTCGAATTCGAATTTTCGACCCCGTTACAATACTTTCCTTATACATTATGTATATAAGGAAAGAAAAATAGATTATTCTTATAGTAGATATTTATATTCTTTCCAAGACATTGAATTTTCGTCAATTAGTCGTCATTTTTATCCATTTCGCGAGATTTTCGTTTATTTGGCAACATTTAAAAAAGTCGCCAAATTTCCGACATTCCGCAAAATTCGTCACCAAAATCTCGCCAAACATTAGGGACGGAGGAATAAGTTATTCTTATAGCAGATAAATGACTATTGGAGTTCAAATACAAAAGTATTGCTCAAAGTATCTTTTCTCATAAATGGAACGAGCTAGATCCACGAGAATAATGTCACACAATTTATCGCATGATATTACATATGAAAAGTGAACATGTTTCTCAACAGTTAATATTTATTTTTAGTTTGTGGGATTTGTTGATAAATTTATTTGAAATCTGTGTAATATGTAGAGAACAGTTCATGCTAGCGTTCTAAAGTTTATGTTAATCGTTTTCTAAAGAAAAATTACATAAGAAATGTCTACTTGAGTAACTTTATTAAAGGTTTTGATTTTTTGATGATTTTTTCAAAATTTCACAGAAAAATTTAGGGGGTTCTGAATATTTGATTACGTTTAAAAAAAATCTGATGTGGGCAACACATGAATTTCCTTATATAATGTAATGAATGTACTTTTACAGTAAAAAAATAGGTTTTTCTTATAATAGATACTAATATTCTTTTCAAGATATTAAATTTTCGACAATTAGTCGTCATTTTATTTCATTTAGCGTCATTTTTATCCATTTGGCGAGATTTTCGTTAATTTGGCAACATTTAAAAAAGTCGCCAAGTTGGCGACATTCCGCCAATTTCGTCGCCAAAATCTCGCCAAGCGTTTTAGACGAAGAAATAAGTTATTCTTACAGCAGATAAATGACTATTGGCGTTCAAATACAAAAGTATTACCAAAAGTATCTTTTTTCATGAATGGAACGAGCTAAATCCACGAAAATGATGTCACCCAATTTATCGCATGATATTGCATATGAAAAGTGAACATGTTTCTTAATAGGAAATATATTTTTTTTCTATTTTATATGACTTTTTGATAATTTTTTTTAAAAATGCGCAATATCTCGAGAACGGTTCATGTTACCGTTCTAAAATTTATGTCAATGGTTTTCTAATGAAAAATTACATAAGAAATGTCTATTTACGTAACTTTATTCGCAGTTTTGATTTTTTGACGATTTTTTTCAAAATTTCATTCGAAAATTTAGGGGGGTTCTGAACATTCGATTGCGTATAAGAACAATAGGCTTTCAGTGTTTACGGTTTGTGATTTTTGTACCCAATTTGGTTTGAATCGGTCCATTCGTTCGTCAGTTATCGTCTCCACAGACTCACTGACACACACACACACACACATACTTTCACACACACACACACATACTTTCACACACACACACACACACAGCCATCACTTCAAAAATGTTTGATTCGCGATCAGGGATGCTTGAAACGTGCTCTCCCGTCGAAAACTCGAATTCGAATTTTCGACCCCGTCACAATACTTTCCTTATACATTATGTATATAAGGAAAGTAATAGGCTGTATTCATGGACTGTGATTTTTGTACCAAATTTCATTCGAATCGCTCCCTTCGTTTGTGAGATATCGTCTCCCCAGACTCACTGACACACACACACACACACACACACTTTAATATACTCATTCTTTCACACACATACACTTGTACTTGGTGGGTGATCACCTCGGAACACCGCGTGCTGTTGGCCATCTCGGGTGCGGTATCCCCGTGGTTTGCGCGCTAGATTTGCACGCTACCACAAATGCCGCCGTGTTCATGCGGAGTACGATCACGTTAAACATGTGGGTCCGTAAGTCCTTCCGAGAGGTTGGTGGTAGGGGAAGGAGGGTACGGTCCCTGTGGATGCCTCCCCCACTGGGTTCCGGTCTAAATTGGGTGGCACTTCCCGGCCGTCCATACAGTTACCTTACACCTTTCTGGTAGGTCGGACGGTCTGGGTCTCAACAACAACAACACACATACACTTTAATATACTCATACTTTCACACACACACACACAGACATTACCGCAAAAATGTTTGATTCGTGATCAGGGATGCTTGGAACGTGCTCTCCCTTCGAAAACTCGAATTCGAATTTTCGACCCCGTCACAATACTTTCCTTATACATTATGTATATAAGGAAAGTAATGAAACGTACTTGTGACAGAGATAAGTGAGTGTCTAACAGATATCTGTAATTTGTACTTATGTGTTCAATGCATAGAAAAACTGTTCATAAAACTGGAGTATTGCTAATTGAGGTCGGAACTAAATGCACCAGGGGCCGCTATTGTCCTAGATCTTCGACATTGATCTAAGGTTATTGACTACTTACTTTTATTAACTGCGGTTTGTTACAACGCAGATTTCTGGATGAATATTTTTAAATAGAAGGTGCAAAAAACAAACGAAATCATTTATTATATAAGATATATTTTAAAAATATAACTGGTACATATAGGGAGTAAGCAAAATTATTTCACTATATCATTCTCGCTATGTCATTCTCTGTGGGATCATAAAATGAAGTTATCACTTTTAAGCTTATTGGGGGGCTGTCTAAAATGGCTACCGTCGAAAATATTAATTTATGACTTGTTGGATCATAAATGATATAAATTGAAATTTAGACGTGAAGTTTCAGAATTAGTGTGAATATGAAATTCCCACCTTAAAGTTATTTCAATTTCTGTACGTTACCCTGGTAACTTTAGCATCTGCCGAAATAGCAATTTCTGCTTCTTCGACTCAGGCCGTTCAACATGCTCGAAAGTGTAAGGTATCTGTTTAGACGGCCTAGAAGTGGAATCCAATTTAGACCGGAACCCAGTGTGATCAGCCACCACAGGGACCGTTTCCTCTTCCCTTATCACCAACCTCTCGGAAGGATTTTCGGACCCACATATTTAATGTGCCCATACTCCTCGTGAACACTTGGGTAGCATGGCCAGAGTCGAGAATCGAACTCGGGTCGTCTGATTGCAATCCCCGCGCTAGAACCACTGAGCTGTCCCATCCCTCGAAATTTTTATTTGGAATGACACTATTAAAAGCAGATGTATGTATGCACGTATATATATGCGCGTATGTATTTAAGGGGACGGCGGAAGTTGAATTTTTTTTATTTATTTATTGACTTAGAAACATGAACATTTGTATAAATATTCTTCTTAACATTACTATATAAAATACCATTCAATTTTTTTTCAATTTTGTTATAATTTTGTATTTTTTTAAAATTTAATTTTTTTTAACGAAAATTTGAAACTGCTCCTTGCGTGCCATTTGTTAACATTTTCGATTAATTTTACATTATGATCACTCAAAAATACATTATGAACAAATTTGGGTACAAAAACGTCGGCAGAAGCAATACACCTGCTGCATCAGGTTTTTCCATGGACGCCGGCGATTTCTTTGGACGCCAATGTCTGCAAAAGGGGATTGAACTGTTTGGGATAGGGTATGTCAAATACCTGTCTTTTTGGGAGGTTCTTCGTTTTTGACGGACGCTGTCTCACCCGTAAGCAAAAGGTTAAATGCATAAAACAATGTTATATATTAAAAAAAAACTTTTATTAGTCGATTTTTGCTCATTTCAACGCTCACCGTCCCCTTAATTGGGATTGTTAAGTCCCAGCTCGGCTTATATCTACGCGTTATTTTTTAAACGCAGATACCGAATCGAAAAAGGACACGAGTCTTTCAAAAAAATTGATAGATGTATAAATAGTGGTAAAAAAAGCTTCATTTTTGGTGGCAAAAAGAGGCCTGTGTGGAAAAATCTATCTTCACATTCAAAAATAAAGGTAAAACCTCTGTATTTTTTACAATAGACAGATAAATTTTGAGCGGCCTATAGAAACCGAATTTTTGATAAAGTAGGTAGTTTTTCTTTAACATAGATTTTAAAAAAATCCTGGACAGCACATAAGAACCCATGCTCAACCCAAAACGATCACAGCTCTTGTTTATCGATTCGTAGAGTTCTGTTATCAAATGCATAACCCTTGTTTATTACTTAATTCCATCTAAATTTTATTTTAGTAAACGCTATTTCAAAAATCCATTTTATTCTACCGCTTTCGGCAAAATCTAATTTCGTTTCGATTCTGAAATCTGTTCTTAAATATAATTCCAAATTGATGAAGCGCCAATTGTGTTTCTTCGACTTGTTGGAGTCCCCCTGTCTGTTACGATAACCCTTAGCGTTATGATACAGTTCTGGCGCTGCGAACGCTTGCCCGGATACATATTGCATATGGAAATGTACTGGCGTTATTTTCTGTGTCGACACGAGCGCGCGCAATTACACTAAGACGCTTAATTAAGAATAAGATAATTTGTTTTCAGTTGGCGATGTAATCTTAAAGCAGGAGGACGCGTTCTTGCCCTCGGGGCATAGAACAGAATGTCATTCTTAAAATATGTAAATATGGTATTAAATTAATAATGAAGTAAATTGTTTAAGTCGCGCTTTTAATGTAACTTCGAAGTGTCTCGAAGTTTTTCATCATGTATTGATTATTCCGAGATGTCCGACCGACGCACATCACTTTCGAATCTGTCGATGCATACAACGAATATTGCTCTATATGTTAAAAATTTATGTTCATCTTTCAAGTATCATCGTTAATAACTTTGATGTCCAATACTCCTTGCTGTATATTATTTGAAGCATAATTCCTCATCTAATAAAGAAAAAATTGGATGTGGGCAACACATCACTTTCCTTATATAATGCAATGAATTTACAACTTTTACAATAAAAAAATAAGATTTTCTTATAGTAGATATTTATATTCTTTCCAAGATATTGAATTTTTGTCAATAAGTCGTCATTTTCATTGATTTAGTGTCAGTTTTATCCATTTGGCGAGATTTTCGCTAATTTGGCAACATTTAAAAAAGTCGCCAAGTTGGCGCCATTCCGCCAAATTCGTCGCTAAAATCTCGCCAAGCGTTATGGATGGAGAAATAAGCTATTCTTATAGCAGATAAATGAGTATTTGCGTTCAAATACAAAAGTATTACTCAAAGTATCTTTTGCCATAAATGAAAAGAGATAGATCTACGAAAATGATGTCACCAAATTCATCGCATGATATTACATATGAAAAGTAAACATGATTCTCAACAGTTAATATATTTTTTTTAATTTGTAGGATTTCTTGATAAATTTATTAAAAAATGTTAAATATTTCGAGAACGGTTCATGCTAGTGTTTTAAAATTTGTGCCAATCGTTTTCTAAGGAAAGATTACATAAGAAATGTCTATTTGCGTAACTTTATTACAGGTTTTGATTTTTTGATGATTTTTTCAAAATTTCACTCAAAAATTTGGGGTATTCTGAACATTCAATTACGTTTAAAAACAATAGGCTTCCAGTATTCACGGATTGTGATTTTTGTAACAAATTTTATTCGAAAAGTAAAGTTAAATTATTTGAGTTCCGTAATTCGACTGTTCTGCCAACATGACACTCTTTTCTCAACATCTCGGTGTGGATCTCCCGTCTTCGAGGATTCCATTGGAGAACCTCCTGCAGCGATCACACTCCCTTCATAACCACTTCACGATCATTGCCGTATATCGTGCCACTCCAGGCGCGATATAAGAGTTCCAAAGGCCAGACATCTAGCACCGGTCGAAGTGGGGATAAAAATACAGATTTCTAAATTCTAGAGTTTTACAGATTTTACAGAAATTTTAAATATAAGATTCCATCGTTATCTTAAGCTTTCTCGACAAAAAAATTATGTATTTCTGAAGAAAACTTCCTGTTTTCGAGTACTACTACTATTTACTACCATTAGTAAATCGAGTACTACTATCGTTTACTACCATTTTCTACATATTTCTCAAAATTAAAATACAAGATAGTTTTTCTAGGTACGATCTTCAACCATCGTAAAGGGCCATCGTCCCGCCTCTAGAGCAACCATCGTCTCTCTTCAACCATCGTCCTGCCTCTAGAGCACTTCATTCTGTTGTAACTTTATTTGTTACTTTTTAAAAATTAAATTAACGATTGCATAACTTTCATTTCAAAGTGATGTAATGCTCAGAATTTAAGTTCAGTCAAAAATAAAGTTTCCGAGGTAGACTTTTAAAATTTTGTCATTGTGAAATGTCATGTCTTAGAGCTCTACAAAACTGCAATTTCCTATATTGCAAAGTTATTTGTTATTTTTTTTACAATGAAAAAACATCATTTGATAACTTTCATCCGGAAAGTCGTTGTGTCTTTTTTATCCAGTTTCTTCACGCTCCTCATAGGAGAATGGAGTCAAGCGACACTACTTTTAATGGATGTTACGGGTGTGGGCTAAACAATATTTACTAATCACAAGAATCCTCCAAAAACTGACAATTGCAGTCCTTTTACGTGGCCAGCATAAGATTCGTTAAAAATTTAGTTCGAGCTACACAAAGTTGCTAAAGCCAAGTTCAAAATCATAAGACCCAGCCAGAAAGTGGCTTACCCCAAAATACGAATTTTATGCCAACTACGTGGAAGGACTGCAGTAGTTAGTTTCCACTAAGGTTCGCAAAATTAGGGCAAAAGATTTTTTCATGATTATAAGCGTATAATAAGAGCAAAATCGATTCATGGATACTGTTTTCTGCAATAGGCGTGCGTTCTTAATTTTGGGGGACGTCTCTTTTCGACATGTTCTTGTGATTTTGAAGCCGGAGTAAACTTTCTGTAGCAGGAGTTAAATAACGAACGAATCTTATGCTGGCTCAGTGGAAGGTCTGCAATTGTCAGATCCCACTAGAGTTCACAAAATTGTGGCAAATAGCAAGTTTTCTTGCTACCATAGCAGTTAACCGTTATTCCACGTTGACGAGCGCAAAACCCGTCTATGGATTCTGTTATCTGCAATGGGCTTGTCGTCCGTCCTTGAGATCTTTTGCTGTTTGGAGAGGCATTCTTCGTTCTTCTGCTAAAAAAGCGATTAAAAGGCAAAAATCCAAGTTGGCTTATATAACAGATTGAGCTTAGGTTCATTAAATATGGGATTGTAACATTATTATAAGCATTTTTTGAAAAAATCGCGTTTTTAAGGTATGAACTTCAAAAGTAAGCAATCAAGATTAGAATTCTACTTAAAAAAAATCAATCCATATTAAAACGGTCGGGGGGCGGGATTTTTAAAATAATCGTTTTCTTAAAGTTATTTGTTAGGCTCGATATTGATGCAATTTCCACGCTGCATTTTCAACTCTGCAATGGACCCACTTGACTAGCTAACGCTATATTTGGACCCAATATTGCTACTTTGCGACTTTTGCGCCTACGTAAAAAGGGAGGCAGCAAGAAAGGGGCGGAACTTGCTAAAGGCTGAAATTGTTAAATGCTGATCGATGGGTCATTTTGAAATTAAATGGAAATTTGGGTCGATGTCAATTTTTTGAAAACTTTATTTAAATAAATAATCAAATATGCATTTAAATAATTGAGGAGCATCAAATTATTTTATTTCAACTGAATTGCTGGTTAATTATGTGGTTTTACTGATTATAAAATTTTCGAAACATACTGGATTTCACCTCCATGGTACGTCGTCACGATTGTTTTTGTATAATATTGTAGCTATTTTTTCTAAAAATATAAGAAGAAATACTAAATAAAGTAATCAAAGCTAATAAAGAAATAATATTTTCTTCATTTTTTGAAGAAAAGTTTGAAAAAATAATAATAACTTTTTTCCTTGTGGATTCGTAAAGAACCTCTTTCGCCATGGAAAATTCTTATAATTCCACAAAAATACCCTAGAAGGCAGTAAAGTCAAGGACTTTTACAGTGAGATGAAGCAACAGCTAACCATTTGGTTAGCTAGCTATCTATTTTAATAAATAAGCAATCATTTTCTTCAGTTTTAATTCAAAGTATTTATAAAACTTTTTTTTTTATCAAATGGCCAGGCACTTGACTCATCATCATTCGCCTTTGTCAGCGGCCAGAACGTGAACCATTTAGCCGTCCAAGGCCGATGTCCCAGGCGCACCAGAGGGGGGCGAAACACACTGAGCCCACAACACAAACATCCATGCCTTACGTGGGACTCGAACCCACAACGCGGCGGTCGAGCGATTGCTGTGGAAACGCTCGCCTTGACCACTCGACCACTACTTCGGCTATTTATAAAACTGGTGAGTACTTTTATCTAATGCCACCTGCCATGTCCTCATTAATATACCAGTTTTCAAAATAACATATAATTAATTATCTATATAAATTGTTTTGCACTGTGTATTTTTATGTTATCAAAGTAGCATGACAATGCTGTGTGCATAGTTTGTGATTTTTTTACGTTGAACCCCAAATATGTCACCTCCATGCCAATATTGCAACATAGGTGACACTAATCTTTATTGATATAAAATATAAGTTGATATAAAATAGTTTCTTGACCTCTATTTGAAGTTTGTACAACTTCATTGATTTAACAGCGGTATGGAACCGTAAAACAAATAATACAAGTTTAACTGCTTTTAAAAAAATTTTGGTTATTAAATTTCCACTTAATTTCAGAACAACCCTGCTACAAATTGCCAAGAAAACTCCGAATGTGAAAATCGTTCAAATGTGGGACTGGCCATATAAACTGTTAGAACATGTCTCCAGATATTCATAATTAAATCATGTTGATATTTTCTAAATAATGCTTAATTTTTGTAACGGAACATAATTGTTAGGTTGTTAAATTTACTTAATTTACTATATCAGGCACGACCGCTGCAACCCATGATTGGCTTATATGCAAAGAGTTCGTGATAAAACTTCAGGAGGAAAATTGATTATCGGCTCCATGGGCACTAACTTTTGCTACCGCAAAAACTTCATTTAAAATTAACACAATGATGGTTAAAAATGTCAATTACCCTACCCTAAAATTCACGTGTTCGGGACCCCACAAACGTATTGATAAGATGTTTTTGTAAAGAATGTGCCATTTCAATAAAATAGAAAAATGTATAACAGCAAACTATACGTAATCTTTATTTTGCTACCTTGAATATATATACAGGGTGTCCAGAAAGTTTTGGAGCGGCGCAATATCTCGAGAAATACAATACGGATCATAAAATAAAAAAACACGTATTCAATATTTTTAGAAAAGCTATGCAATGATACCATTATTGCCCCCTCTCCTGAAGAAGGAGAGGGGGTGAGGGGGTGGGGCAACCTTGAAATTTTCAATGGGACCCCCAATTTTTTATTGCAGATTTGGATTCTCCAAAAAAATTATATACATTTTACCTACGATTTTTGATTTTTGCTCCCACAAACGGCGCTATAATCGAGAAAAACGGAAGCGAGGCACAAACGTTCAAAAATGGGAATGTCTGTGGAAATACACTTCGGATAGAAAAATAAAAAATTACGTGTTTAATATTTTCAAAAAAACTATCCAATGATGCTAAAATTGACCCCCTCCCCCCACTACCCGTTCACTTCAGCGACAACTGTTGACTTCAGTTTAGAAAATGGTTCAAAACTACTTTTAGCACTACCCATTAACAACGATGTAGACGTAGTAGTTTTCTATTCTCTTCGGGTTGCTTGATTAAAATGAGTTCCCTTGCCTCTCATGATCAGGGTGCTTTTTTCTGTAAATTTTAAACGTTAGTGCCCCACTTCCGTTTTTCTCGATTATAGCGCCGTTTGAGGGAGCAAAAATGAAAAATGTAGGTCAAATGTATGTAATTTTTTCTGAAGAATCCAAATCTACAATAAAAAATGGGAGTTTCCATTAAAAATTTCAAAGTCACCCTCCCCCCCTCCCCCGAGGAGGGGGAAGGGGGTCATTTTTGGAATCATTGCATAACTTTTCTAAAAATATTGAATACGTGTTTCTTTATTTTTTGATCCGAAATGTATTTCTCCAGATATTGCTCCGTTCCATAACTTTCTGGATACCCTGTATATATATATATATATATATATATATATATATATATATATATATATATATATATATATATATATATATATATATATAGCATAGTAAACATATAAAAATAAAATTATTTCACAGTTATCCAATTTTTCTCCAGAAGTTGGCGCAATGCAGCACATTCTCCTAAAGTAACATACAAGATTCATATGAAAAAGAGAGGGGAAATCACCAAATGCAAGGCATAAAATGGTAGAGGGGGATGGCGACCCCTCTTTCCCGTTTAAAAGACTGCTTTTATGCCCGGGCAACACTCACGGTACCAATGCCATGCAATAGCCATACTTCCGTAAATGTGTCAAATCAAAAACACTCGAAAAAGTGCAAAGAAAACAAATAGGAATCAACCAGGATCGCAAGGGAAAGAATGGAAATGCAGCGAATGCCCCTGTCGGCTAAGATGGAGGGCATCATATATAACAGCAGTCCACGCATGCGTAATTCGTTATTTTCACTTTCATCGTTCTATACCTCTGCCATATCCTTTAAGTAAGCATTTTCTCCCTTTTTTGTATTAAATAGGGAATTATAATAACATGTCAGGAAGCCAATTGGATAATTCCGTTTTATTGCCTCCTTCATAATATTCCTATTATGCATGATGCAATCAGACTTGAAAGTATTAATGCGTTGATTTCTTTTGAGGTGACCAATGACGACATTTCTGAAAATGTTTTTAGTCAAATTGGACCTCCAATCAATAATGCGATTGATTTTTATATTGAAATTGTTTATCTTGTCATATAAGACGGTATAAGTACCATATCTACTGTCATGTTTTAGTGTGATATCTAGAAAATCAACACTATCTTCCTCCTTACTTATATTCTCAATCAATTCCAGTTCTTTTGGATAAAAAGTAAAATCAAATTGGGGTGTATTCTTATATTGCCCAATAAGGACATCGTCAACGAAACGAAAATATGGCATTTCATGTAATATATGATTGCCATTTTCAAATTTACACAAGTATAGATCGGCGAGCAGGGATGAACATCCCCCTCCCATTGGAATACCCTTAACCTGTTGAAAATAGTTGGTGCCATCAAATAAGATGTTTTCAAACAACACAATGCGAATCAAGTCCTCGTATTTTCTGAATGTAATATGCTCTTTTAAGTCATATGTAAGTCATATGTTCATGTAATTCCTTCAAAATTTCATATAGATTTTCCAGTTTGATGTTGTTGAATAAATCACGGAAATCGTAACTTTTGAAACGTATATCCCTGCTATGTCATCAACCGACTCCCATTTTATAGCAGGGATATACGTTTCAAAAGTTACGATTTCCGTGATTTATTCAACAACATCAATCTGGAAAATCTATATGAAATTTTGAAGGAATTACATGAAATATATGACTTAAAAGAGCATATTACATTCAGAAAATACGAGGACTTGATTCGCATTGTGTTGTTTGAAAACATCTTGATGGCACCAACTATTTTCAACAGGTTAAGGGTATTCCAATGGGAGGGGGATGTTCATCCCTGTTCGCCGATCTATACTTGTGTAAATATGAAAATGGCACTCATATATTACATGAAATGCCATATTTTCGTTTCGTTGACGATGTCCTTATTGGGCAATATAAGAATACACCCCAATTTGATTTTACTTTTTATCCAAAAGAACTGGAATTGATTGAGAATATAAGTAAAGAGGAAGATAGTGTTGATTTTCTAGATATCACACTAAAACATGACAGTAGATATGGTACTTATACCGTCTTATATGACAAGAGAAACAATTTCAATATAAAAATCAATCGCATTATTGATTGGAGGCCCAATTTGACCAAAAACATTTTCAGAAATGTCGTCATTGGTCACCTCAAAAGAAATCAACGCATTAATACTTTCAAGTCTGATTGCATCATGCATAATAGGAATATTATGAAGGAGGCAATAAAACGGAATTATCCAATTGACTTCCTGACATGTTATTATAATTCCCTATTTAATACAAAAAAGGGAGAAAATGCTTACTTAAAGGATATGGCAGAGGTATAGAACGATGAAAGTGAAAATAACGAATTACGCATGCGTGGACTGCTGTTATTTATGATGCACTCCATCTTAGCCGACAGGGGCATTTGCTGCATTTCCATTCTTTCCCTTGCGATCCTGGTTGATTCCTATTTGTTTCTTTTGCACTTTTTCGAGTGTTTTTGATTTGACACATTTACGGAAGTATGGCTACTGCATGGCATTGGTACCGTGAGTGTTGCCCGGGCATAAAAGCAGTCTTTTAAACGGGAAAGAGGGGTCGCCATCCCCCTCTACCATTTTATGCCTTGCATTTGATCATTTCCCCTCTCTTTTTCATATGAATCTTATATATATATATATATATATATACTCACTGACAATTTCTCAGTTTTCTTGCAAAAAATCGGTAGCATATTTATTTTTTTGATTTACATTAACGATATGTCATTGCGTAGCTAAGAGAAACATTTCGCACATTTAAAACAATATTGTTAATTATTGTTTGTATACTATAAATGTGTTATTGTTTTACACTTTAACAATTTTAACTGTCTAATATTTGAAGATGTCATATATAAATAATGACTATATTTAACATCGAAAACTATGCATTAACAACCGTAATGCCTAACAACCCAACTCTAGCATAGGTGTTAGGATAAAGTTTTTAACCAACCTAGGTAACTAGAAATGCATACAATATGGAAAATAGTAGCAGTTAACTTATCTTTTAAAAGGAAAAAAGTGTAGTCCATTAGTTAACTATAGAATAAGCATGAAGGAATAAATGAAGACATTAGTATAAAAATATATTTAAAAAAATCTTCAAAAAATATAAATATCAAAAATATATAAACAGCAAAACGAGGCAAAAGAAGTAAGCACGCAAATTGACCAATAAAGAGAGCAAAAAATCTTTTAAATACATGTAACATGAAATAAAACTGTGCAAAATGAAACAAGCCAGGCTCAACATCATACAAGCTGATCAGAAATAAATATAATAGTATAATACTGACAAAAATGAAAAGGCAATAACTATAAACACCTGATAAAAATATCAAAACACTGAGTAACAAACAGTTGAAACCAATATATTGTGACAAGCATCCATGCCAAAAGACAAGGAAAGTGCACAAAGAAAAAAAAAGAAAGATGGAGATCAATTTCGAAATGTGCTCGACATCAGGACAGCGCGTATATTCTAAATTAAAACCGAAATAAAAGCCAATTTCTAACAATGACGGTAGTATGACACTACCCCATTGGTACTGTCTACTGGCTGATAGAATGCTAAAAATGAAGTTAAAATGGAATAAAAATCAGAAACAGACACATACTCGAAATAATTTCATGTGCCTCAAGAAAAACATGTCGGAAGCGGAAAAACGCTTTTCATTCCGACCGGCAAAACGCATTCTTACCAAAATGAACTCGAACCGGAATAAACTAGAGAGTGAACAGAAAATATTTAACTGTTAAATTTTAAATAAAATATTCAGGATATGATTCAGGATATGAAGAGAGACATGGAGAAAAAAAAGGGTGATATCCATTGTGGCGTGGTTCCGCCGGGAAATTACTGTTAAAAATAGCCGTTGATCGTACTTACGCCACTTGCTCGATTATCGAATATAACTCCAGGTTGAGTAATTTGAAAATGCGTCATGCGATGGAATACAATAAATACTAATTAAAGTGAAATAAAATAAAGCTGTTATTTGAAAATCACATATTAAATCTTGATACTTAAATTTTAAAACACAAACAATTAACTTCGCACAATAAAGTTAAAGTTCGTTAAGTTGCGAATCATAAAATATCTGTCCCCCTTTCTCTAGTTTTAAAATCCAATTTTAATAATAAAATTACTTCATTAAATTTCTTCTCCGGGCTCTTCCGAGACATTAGCGAGGCCCCTTCCAAAGCGTTGGCGAAATTTCGAAGAAGGGGGGGGGGCGCTAGCGCTCTTGCAGGTGTCCTATTTTATTTAAAAAAACAAACAATAACCGTCCTTTGCCACTTCTCACGGTTTGCAGCTGGTCCGCTAACTCAGGGCATTGGAATCTCAAAATGTTTCCAGAGAGATGGTGTGTGTGTTTGTGTGTGTAAGTTTCCTAAGATTGAAGTGGCAACAGGAAATTCCAACTTTGTCCCACGACATCCACTCTATATCTCTAATCCTCCAACCTGAGGGGCAAATAAATCCGGGGAACCGGCTGTCGAGCTTCGGCAAGGCAGTTAGGCCTCGGACTCTTCCAGGTGGCTGTGATCGCAAGGACTGAGTCTATTCATGACCTGAGCCTAGATCTGGCCGGCGACTGGAGTCGGGTTTGGAGGATAATTCTTCGGACTTTTCCCGGTGAATGATTCTGCCAAGTACTTTGTTCTGGCTGTGGTTTTGCTGGATGGGAGAGAATGAAACCTGCACGCGGCTCACCTTAATACCGGCACAACCCCCCACGGCAGCCGTGGTTAGTTCGTATAATCCTATCCCACGGCATCCATAAGCAAGTTATCGCCAACTAAGGGTAGAGAATTCAATTACAAAACTACTATGATAAAAACTTTAAATTATTAATAATATTATTTACAAAATATTCAGGATAATTTTTGCAAATGCCCTTAGGATTATTAACCTGTAGATGTTAATGCTTAGAATCAGATGTTAATGCTGTATTCGTAAAAGCTGGTTTAATATGACGTTTTTAAACAAATGAAAAGAATTACAAGAACGAAAGGATAGCAGCTTAATGATTTTGAAGTTATAAGAACCAAATAAATTGGTTTAATATTGTTATGAAGGGTATCCAATCTTGAATTTAAATTTGAATAATAAACATTTTGACTAACTGTAGGTTCATTAGGGATTAATTCTAGGTTAGGAGGGTCAAAATCAATATTAATGTGATTAGTATCCTCAGCGATAATACAAATTACATAGTCTGCATATCGATATATAAAATATGTACTAAATATAAATTTATGTTCATAATAATAAAGATATACGTTTGCTAGAATACTACTAATGCATCCCCAATGAGATACACCGAATATTTGTAAATAAATGTTATTGCCTTGAATAATATAATTGTGGCATAATACAAAGTGCAGTGGCATAGGCAAGTTACAAACTTTAAAAGGAGCAATGATTAAGATAATCATTAAATCGAGCGATAATGGCTTTATATGAATCTTTAATATCTATATTACTTAAAATATCTTAAATCAAATGTACGGAAGCCAAGAATGAGGTAGCTTGCTAATGTGATTGACTAAATCAAAACGGTTGTTCAATATAGAATATCCAGAAGCATTATATTTAAAAGAATATTTAATTCTAGTTTAACAATTTAAGAAATATTTGCTAGCCGTAGCGGCAAAGGTGGTATGACTACAAGTGACAGTTCTAAAAGTGAGAGGGCTTTTGTGAAATTTTGGTGATAACTAAATTAAGACTGCTTTTCAATATAAAATATCCAGAAGCATTATGTTTAAGAGAATCATTAATTCTAGTTCAATAATTTAAAAAATATTTACTAGCCTAGTGGCAAATGTGTTATGACTACAAGTAACTGTTCTAAAAGTGAGAGGGGGGTTTATGTAATTTTGAAACCAAAGGAAATTTATAAAATATATGGAGATTTATAAAAATTATCATTCATATGTAAATGGGTATATAATTTCAGTATTTTAGTTTTGATTTTGATAGGATTATTAATGGGTTTAAAAATATGATCATTTTTTAAAATAATTTTATAATTGAGAAATATAAAATGGCATACCTGTCGCCTGATGGAGTCTGGTTTATGGTAAGAGGAATTCGCCGCCAGGATAAACCGAATAATCCACCAGCTCACCATTCTCCAGATTTATGTGCTCCTTAGGAGAGGTGGGCACACGGCAACAGAATCATTGTCCGTCCGCTTTGAAAAGGGGGGGGTCTCCCTCTAAAGGGTTAAAAGAGTCAGGGCCAGCGATGTGATTACCTGATGCCAAACGGTAACGTACCCCATGAGTTGTTTGTCTCAGGGTCGTGGAAGGAGAGACATATCATTCAGTCCTAAATAAATTTTTTAAATGAAAATATGTTACAAGACAATTTCAGTGTCATATTACGAACAGTTTCTATTCACGAAAATTACATAAATTGAGGCGTTCCTAACGTCAAGAGATCTAGTTGCTAATTCCCTCGTGGTGAAGGAGCGCCTATGCACCACGTCCACAAGAACCCCCCCCCAGGGTATATCAATATTTCACTTTTATAGAGGCTCCCCGAAGTGCGGAAGTCTGACTTGGCCTAGACATGACAACATCCATGCCCGTTGGCGGGATTCGAACCCGCAACCCGGCAATCCGGCGATCAGACGGAAACGCATGTCCCTGACCGCTCGACCACCGAATCGGCTCAAGAGACCTAGCATGCGTTTGCTGTCGTAGCAATGATTGCACAATCTGTGTTCGAAAGCTTTGGCAAGTGTCACACTACAGGGATTGTTCATCATATATATCTCCCGGTGGAGGAAATGAACTTCGATTGTTTTTCCAGCAACATCCATATTGCGTCCAGAGAAGGTATTTACTACCATGACCAATTCTTAGACAAAATTGAGTGCCTGTGTTATCAACTGGGTGGTATACAAGCATAAGGTTATAGTATACAGCATATGTATACACATACCAAATTCCCAGACACTACTGGAATTCTCATGGCTTCCAGTGAACAGCTTACCAGTCTCTGCCTTGCCTCTACAGATTCGTTCATGCTAGTCCGCATATTATACATATGTTTGAGAAATAATAGAACGTTTCACATTGTTTTGTAGAGTGATAATTTAGGCATTCGATAAAAAATTAATGACTAAGATTTCGTTCCCGTTGCAAAGAACAGCATTCACGGACCTCTGCTGTTATCTGCAAGAAAACACGATTATTGGGTTAAACCCTATAGACAGATTGTGTAAGTATGAAGAAAGACAGTCGATGAAAGGGCTATTATGTTCTTGAACCACTCTGCCATTCCGAATTTTAATGGGAAATACCGTTTTGCACAATAAAAAACTACACACATGTAGTTCCCCGGCCTCCCAAATAGTTGCTCAAGTCTTCGGAAGAGTCGGACGGTCCCGGCCACACATTAAAATGCCATAAGCCCTAGGGCTGGTCGTGTGGTCTGGGCCTTCAACACATGTAGCTTCAACAAAGAAAGGTGCATAATCATGGACGTATTTGGGGGGGCAGGAAGGTGCCAAAGTACCCCTCTCATAGAAAATTGTTAATTTAATTAAAATCCAATGTGAGAGAAAAATAAAACATTCAACCCTGAAAAATTGCTAAATTAAAAGAAAATATGAGATAAAAATGCTTTTGAAATCATGCATTCAACCACAACTATGTATTTTCCTCCACGTGTGTATTAATAGAAACAATTTAAACTTATACCTAAATGGAAAACTTCAGATTATACCATTTAGTATGTTTATAAATGTTCAATTTGTTAGTTTGGTTGCATTATCTCCAGGAAGGTTAGAGTTATGTTATGAAAAGGGAAATAATTTTTAAAGGTGGTACACACTAATTTTTAAAAATTGGTGCATACTAATTTCTAAAAGTGATATGCACACTAATTTTTAAAATGCGATGCTCATACCATATATTAAAATTTACTTTGTAGCAATTATATTTCAAGATTGATAGTAATCTCTAAAATGTTAATGCAATCAATTTTAGCATCCACCCTGGAAAAAAACCGAAGTCCATGTGCATGACTGTTGCACATGTCTTTCCGTTTGGAATGGAGAGACAGTTTTGTCCTCGTGCGCCTGCACATGTTAGTCCGTGCGCATTAGATTGTAAGCCTGCCCCACCTTGGGTAGTTATATACTTCTAATTTCATCCGGGTAACATCCGCATCAGTGTAAGAAATTAGAAAAAAAAATTAGGGGCCGAATGGCCCCCAGCATCAATTTATTGTGGGCCATTTGAAAATTTTTAGGGGCCAAAATAAAACCTTTTAATGAAATAAAAAATATACACGATAATACCACATAGGCCTAATCTAAATATTTTATTTGCTTGCCAAATATATATACTTCCGGATAATGCATCATTCAGTGTTTCAACCTTCAATCTGTTTCGAACATCCGTTTTTATAAGATTCATTATACTGAACCCTCGTTCACAAATAGCAGTACTGAATGATATTATAAGCTGAAATGAAATAATATTTAGCAAATTGCTGTATTCATCTGAAGATTCTGATTTATTAAATAATCTATCCCATAAAACATTTGAATCTTGTGATTTTTTATCTGCAGCTCAAAATTTCCATTCCAAATATTCTTCTTCAACTTCATTTTCATCAATTTGCACACATGAAGGTAAATTTTTAAGAATAATATCAAGTTCTTTACTTCCATAATTTGTAAATAAATCTTTATCTTCAGAATTTGGTAAATTAATTGCGTCAAAAATATGAATGTTGCTTAATAGTGAATGTGGGCTGATTCTTTCAGGTTACTTTAAACATGATGAAAATAAAAATATTTAAAGTGACTTATTTTTTTATAAAAATACAATTTTTTCCCCCTCGGTTATTTTTGGTAAATTATAGTGATTTAATTCTAGTCGCGATTTGGCCCCCGATTCCGAAATCATAGTCGCGAACGTTAAAAATTTGGTCGCATTTCGCGCATGGCCCCCACTAATTTCTTACCCTGATCCGCATGGTCGAAAGTAACATAAATTCCTTTACATGTGATATGTTGTATGTATCAGAGAGGTGGACATTTTCATTTCAAATAGTTCACCTTTGGTATGAGATAAATTTTAATTCTTAACAACTCATATATGATTTTGAAATAAGACGCTATATGTCACATCTATTTGTTAAAGAAATATAAGAAAATTTGAAGAACTTACCATGTGTATATAACCAGAACAAGCAAACGAATGCATAATATTCTTACCTAAGGATAAAAGAACATTTAAGTATTAAAATTTAAACATTGTCACATTATAAGCAGTAATAATAATAATTTTTTCATATGCAAGTAAATGCAAGTAAAATATAATACTGCATATAAATAATCAAAGATGTCTCTGTGTGCGTGCGTCTGTGTTGTATGTAGTGACAGAATCAAGCTACGAATAGCAAGAAATACGGTATGTATGTACCTCAGTTTCTGTGGGGGAACAACTAGGAGGGTATTTTTTGAATTCGCATTAAATTAAAGGTTGAACATCAGCTATTTCCCGTAATTTCTAATTAAAATTTATTTCAGCAGATAACACTCTTCACGAATGATAGAATCATGAGAAAAATAGAATAATGAGGGCATCTGAAAGATTATGTGGTTGCGTCTGAATTCAAGGCTGTCTTGTTGAAATGATATGGATATTTTGAAACAAGAAAGATCAATCATGCTTAAAGCATTGATTATGAAACACTTTCCAACTTCAATGCAATTTTATTTAAGAAAGTCGAAAATGCAATACATTCCTCGGTAATATTTTAAAACTTATCACAATACTACATTGATTTATTATATTTGAAAACTTAAACTTAACTTTGAAAACTTTGACTTAAACCTTCATTGAAAAAAATGAACTTCATTCAAATGACGGCATTGAAATATAAATTGCCTGGTTTAAATATCTCTAAAATGCAATACATTCCACGGCAATATTTTTAAAACTATCATAATACTACTATAGTTTATTATATTTGAAAACTTCATCGAAAACAACTGAAATAAATTCAAATGACGTCATAGAAAAAATAACACGCCTGGATCTCTCTATAAAAGCAGGATTTCATTCATAGCTTTCTCCATTTCATTCATCACAATACTATAATAATTTATTTTATTTAAACATTTTATTTAAGACCATGGAGCTACAAATAATTAAACCCTATGCTTAAAACTTGATCGAAAAAAATCGTCCTTCTGTTTATAAAATCAATTAATATTTCATTCATATCAGCCATGCAGACTCCATGGACTGAATTATTTTGTGTTAAAGAAATACAGTAATTCTAATACAACTCATTCTACATATTTTGCTGTTTACATTTTACATAGGAGAAAAATAGGCTTAGTTGTAATAAAGTAGTTTTAGGACGGATACAACACTCAAAATGAATTAAAAAGAACTTTAAAAAATCACGATTTTGAAACAAGATGGATGCCATATATCATTTTGAAGTGGGTCATGTGATCGTTTCATTTCTTGGTCACGTGATCGTTTCATATAAGATGTGTCATTATTATTTTAATTTTTATTTAAAAAACTACTGAATATATTTCGCTGAATTTTTTTTTATATATTTTATGGAACAATTTGACTATTACCTAAAATTTTCGAAGCAATTTGTGAATTTTAAATCCGCTTAAAAAATGTTTGAAAAATTAGGTCCCATAGGGCTCAATGTATTTCATTTTTTCAACCCGGGTTCAATCCAAAACTAATTGGGTGATATTATTCATTTATATTCCCATAGGTCCTACAGACCGTCTGAACAACATACTGAAATTTCATTTTGATTAAGTCATTTTTACGGCAGTTATCGTGCTAACGGACAGACAGACAGACAGACAGACAGAATGAACAAAGTCATAAACACTTTTCAACTTTGTTGTAAAGTAATTTTTATACCAGAAAGTCGTAATTGATTCCAATATATGCCACTATATATCAAAATATATGCCAATATACCAGTACTACTTATATTCTAGTAGATTAGGAGATATACTCGTGCATTTGTAGAAGATTACTCGTACAACGTACAATATATGAGTTTAAACCACTTTTTGTTAAAGTGAAACAATGGCATAATAACTTGAAAATATCAATAATCCCTGAATCAATAATCCCCGAAAATGTCAATAACAACAATGTTTAAACCTGAAAACCGTAATTGATATTATCCAGACAATAATGCAATGCCAATGAACTTTATTTTATATACATATCTTTATTATTCAAATCGGAAAAGATTTAACAAGAAAGATCAATCATGCATAAGCATTGATTATGAAACACTTTCCAACTGAAATGTAATTTCATTTAAAAATTTCTAAAATGTGATTCATTCAGTGGTAATATATTTTACATTATCACAGTACTACAGTAATATATTATACTTAAATATTTAAAACTGTATCGAAATATAAATCATCTGATTCTTTATGCAAAATCAATGAATATTTCATTCATATAACTTGTATTCCAGACTCCAGAGCTAAATAATTTTGTGTGAAAAAAATTCAGCAATTCTTATGTAATTCATCTTACAATCGCTTGAGATATTTGCATTCTGCATATGTTAAAATTAGGCTTCCTTGAAGAAATAATAAAAGTTTAGGGATCATTTAAAATCACAACTATTGTAATTGCATAGGCACGGAATTTAGATACACAGATAATACACAGATAATATATATGTGTATGTGTATGTACTCAAAGTATTGGAATCGTGCCGAAGATCGGAACTCGAATTTTCAAAGTATCTACACGTTTTGGGACTTCTAGAACACGAAAAAACTACTTTTAGGAAGACGTCTGTGTGTGTAAGGGTGTATCTGTGTATGTTTCTGTGTGTCTGTGTGGATATTACATCCACTCTAATTGAAAAACTAATGGACCGAATTTCATACAATTTGGTAGGTATGTTTTTTGTGGGAAATCCTGATGTTCATTAGATTATAGTACGATTCGTAATAAAAGAATCTGCCTTCTTTGCGAAATGGCCGCAGAAATTGCCTTTATCCACTCTAGCTAAAAACTAATGAACCAAATTTAACAAAATTTGGAGTATAATATTTCAATAACCTACAAGTGATTTATATACCAAATTTAACAAAATTTTGTATATAAATCATTTGTAGGTTATTCTACTACGATTCGGGAAAAAGGAACGGGCTATTTTTGCGAAATGGCCAGCAAAAATCGTTATATATAAAAATAAAAGACTACGTGTGCTCAATTATATCAATTAAATTCCTATATTATATGTGATTTTTGACAACAAAAAGAATAAGACTAACCCCATTACTCTAGGACTAGCCGTTCTTGAGATACTCTAGTTTTTTCGCGTTTTCGCTACGCCACCTTTGACAATAAGTCTAGCTATCAAATGAGAACCAAATTTAAGTTTAACGTGTAAATTCAATGTCATTTAAAATACTTATGTTGTGCAGATAAACTCAAATTATCATTGAATAAATAAAGAGAACGAATATGAGTCTGCAGAGAAAGACATGTGCTGTCCACATCAGACTTTTTAACAATATTACACCAATGATTTATAGAAGTGAACGGGGATTATTTTCAGGCCATTTCGAAAAAAATGTATGATCTATATTTAAAGATCCATCAAATTTTTGTCGAATAAAATGTTCAACAAATTTAAGCTGTGTACCAAATTTTAACTCTCTAGGACGTAGGAAAGTGCATTTAAAATGCCATCAATTAAATTTATCATGAAGAGTTATATAAAATTTAAAAAAAATGAAAAATTGTTATCTACCAAATTTGTTTTAAAATATGAAGCCACTCCCATATGCAAAACGTTTAAACAAATGGAGAGATATTTATTATATAATATCTCTCTCTTTTCTTTCTGGAAGATTTCCCAAAGTCAGAATTTAATTGAATTTGTTTTTTTCCCTATATTAAATAATTTTTTTAATTAAAAAACTACTTAACATATTTTACTGAATTTTTTTTTATATATTCTATGGGATAATGTGAATATTTCCTAAAAATTTCGAAGCAATTCGTGAATTTTAAATTTACTTAAAAAATGTTTGAAAAATTAGGTCCCATAGGGTTCAATGTATTTCATTTTTTCAACCCGGGTTCAATAAAAAACTAATTGGGTGTTATTATTTATTTATATTCCCATAGGTCCTACAGACCGTCTGAACAACATACTAAAATTTCATTTTGATAAACTCATTTTTACGGCAGTTATCGTGCTAACGGACAGACAGACAGACAGACAGACAGACAGACAGACAGACAGACAGAATGAACAAAGTCATAAACACTTTTCAACTTTGTTGTAAAGTGTTAAAAAGGGTTATAAAGGATAGTATTTTTGATAAGGAGTCGGAAATCATACGTATGTTCTGGAATTCTACGAATTGCATACTTTGCATACTTCCACTCTAAAGTAGTTTATGAAATTACTCTATGAGGAAATTCATGCAGAGTGAAAGAAAGTTTTATATTACAGAAACATGCAGCAATGTTAACAGCTTGTGTAACGTACCATATCGAATATTTAATCAGATTCAGATATCTGACATTACTATCTGCAAATAAGATTAAGTACACAACTTTGATAGAAGGTATTTTATTACACTTCTTATAAGACGTACAAAATATAAATTAACGTCTTCTAAAAAGTGTAATAAAAGACCTTCTATTAAGGGTGTGCGCTTAATCTTATTTGTTTGAAATCAGACGTAATACCAACTTATTTATTATTTTCTGCTTTTACTTTTACTGCTTAATTAGTTAAAATGTGAAAAATATTCCGTAGTTATGTATTAAACACCTCTATGGAACTTTGAAAAAGTTGGATCTTAGATTGCTTCAGCACGGGTTAAAAAAAAAACAATAATTCTTTTAACTATACTGGTATTCGATTATGTAAAAATTTTACTGTAACTATGAGAAATATGGAGATAAAGAAATTCAAGAAAATATTAAAGAGTTATCTTACGAGACACCCTTACTACGATGTTAATGAGTTTTTTTTTTCAGGAATATGAACTTTCTAGTTTTCTTTTATTTTCAAAAATTAAATTTCTACAATTTTAACTTTTCACAACTTATAGCTCTCCTTTCTGAGTATTTTTCTTGGTATTCTCAGAGTTTTAAGTCTGACTATTAATAAACTGCCTTGTTACAGTAAATAAATGAAAATAAATTGATTGAAACGATTATTACAGTTTCGCAGATATACATTTTTTTATGGTCTGCCATGCCTTAAACAATCGAAGTCGCAGCAAGAGCACGTTATTGTTGATGGACTTAGGCAACAATTACCAAACTGTGCGTCTCGGGACACCAGCGAGAACTCGCAGGGACGCAGCAAGTATTTTCAACTTCTCTTTAAAACTTACCAATACTCGGTAATTATTGGCCACCCGCTATCAATTAGCTCCAGTAAAATCAGAATTTCAATGATCCTTCGTTCTACATTTCTTCCTATGGCATTCTTGAATGTACTGCCTATCATATAATGTTCATTAAATTTTATTTAAAGCCGGCTATATGTGGTAGACAAAATTTCTCAGTTCTCAAAGAGTTATTAGTTTCCATTGAAGCAGACAAAATTATAGCACATAGCATATTTCTTGTTATTCTTACATAGGTGCATCGGCTATTTCATGGGAAAGGCTACATAATATGCACGAAACCGGTCCACCAATGTTGTTACCTGCAATAGAAACATAAACCGAATTGTTCTTTTTTCAAACGAAATAAAAATATATTTTTCAGTTTATGTTAATATATTTTCAAGCGTTGTTGTTCACTAAGTTGTTTGGAAATAAATATTTATTCAGTTGTATAAATATAAATTTAGAGCTATTTGCTTAGTTTGCCGTGAAAAATACTGAGACACTATAAGGACGCAATAAACCGAGAAAGTTTGGAAACACCTGAGCTTGGATAAAGAAAACTTTAGCAACGTTTTTTTATCCTTAGCAGAAAATGCTTATACTTATCGATTCCCTGACCTAGGGATTAAAATTATAAAATTTTAACTACCGGAAATTTATGTTAAATTTCTTCAAATTGGATATGTCTGATTGTATACATAGAAATGTGAGCTGTACAAAATAAGAGGAATCGGTTAAGGATTGAATTCTAATTTTTTGTTCTATTTAAATTTAGCCATTTAATATATTTATATATATTAAAGCCATAATTATATTTATATATATATATATATATATATATATATATATATATATATATATATATATATATATATATATATATATGTATATATATGTATATATATATTTATATATATATATATATATATATATATATATAAATATATATATGTATGTATATATATATATATATATATATATATATATATATATATATATATATATATATATATATATATGTATATATATGTATATATATATTTATATATATATATATATATATATATATATATAAATATATATATGTATGTATATATATATATATATATATATATATATATATATATATATATATATGTATATATATGTATATATATATATATATATATATATATATATATGCATGTACATATATATATATATATATGTGTATATGTATATGTATATATATATGTATATATATATATATATATATATGTACATATATATATATATATATATATATATATGTATATATATATATATATATATATATGTACATATATATATATATATATATATACATATATATATATACATATATATATATACACACATATATATATATATATATATATATATATATATATATATATATATATATATATATATATGTATATATATATATGTGCACACATATATATATATATATATATATACATATATATATGTATATATATATGTGTGTATATATATACATATATATACATATATATATATACGTATATATATGTATATATATATGTGTGTATATATATACATATATATACATATATATATATACGTATATATATATATATATATATATATATATATATATATATATATATATATATATATATATATATATATATATATATATATATATATATATATATATATATATATATATATATATATATATATATATATATATATATATATATGCACGTTTTAACAGAAACTTACCTACACATACCTTTAACAGTGGAATGTAATGTATTTAGCAAGACCTATCCCGAACAAACTGCTTTTAACTGTCTTTGCAAAGCCTTATAATCCAGCAACTGTCTACAATTACTGAAATTTTAAATTTTTTAAAACCGCTTACTTTATTTTGAGATGTTTCTAAACATAGTTTAGTGCTGTTTTGCCACAGTTAGATAACAAAAAAATTTCAAAACCTATTCAATTTACTTGCCATGTCTTAAAGCCAGATGAACGAAAGCATTCCCATTTTTAAAGATAACTTTTGCCCATTCCCTGTTTAGTTTATCAGAGATGCCAAGTGGTCTCGAGCTAATATGCATTCATACATGCAAGCAAGTTAATATCCTTCGAACTGTGTTCTTCGTATAGTAATGGAATTACAACAACATGGTTTTAAAGAGTAATGAAAGTTAAATTCGGTGAATGTCTATCTGAGTTGCCAAATTTTTAAGGTTTCTTTGACTCAAATCCTCCCTATTTGATTCGAATCTGTGTGCAAAAATAATTCTGGAACTCAAAAGAATCTGAGTGCAAAACCTCAAAATCATGATATTGTCTAAATATAATATTTTGTCACATTAGTTCGGATTCTAAATTAATCCAGGAATTAGAAAGTACAATAGAAACTCAAAAAGTAAGGATACAACAGTTATCAGGTTTGAAAAGAAACAGGGAATATTTCTAAGACTTACGCGGGCAGAGGCATAAAGTAGCTGCCCCACTTCGAGAAGAACTTGCTGAATCGCGGAATGAAATTCATCATTTATCAGAGGAGAATAAACACTTTCAACAAATAATTCAAAATCTAGAGTCTGACCTTCAGTATTATCTACAAAGAAATTATCAAATTACTAAAGGTCAAACAAGAAAGTACTATCAAAATAATTCTTATAAGAAAAATAAATACTATTAACAAAATAAACTCTACTCATAAAAGTAGTACATCAAATGATAGTAAATCACATACAGCTTATCCTCCAGAAAAAAATTACATTTTTCTGAGTCTTCTTAGCAAACACGTCTAAACGAAACATTTAAGAAATTAACTTTTGGTGATGAACTGGTTACCACTGAATACGCATAATACGGGATAATTCTCAAATCTGGGTATTTGACTAATTTCCATTATCAACATAAACAGCCGGAAACCAAGAAAAAACATAAATAATCAAGAGGTAGTGATAATCCTAAGAACAACTTTCCACCAAATCGTATTATATAAAAATGAAACCAACTCCTATGTACGTAAGAATAAAATTGCTATCCCTAATTCTTTTATACAGAGTTTAAAGAACAGCAATAATGCTCAACATGACGGTTCAGACATATCCTCTAAATCCAAAAACGTAGTAGGAGGATAGATTCTGGGCAAAAGTTTCTAGAAAGGTTCATTGCTTAGTCACTTAACCTTGTACTTGAAGCACGGACTGAAAATATTGATATAAGTGCAAAAATAAGGCATTCGTTCGACACACAGAGTTTCCCCCAAATTTTGATCTAGATATTATACCACTAGCAAAAAGCTGGACTTTGAATAGACTTGCGTATATGAAGTATTCCAGCTGCGAAAGATTTCACATTAAAACTGAATATAACAAATAATTGTGGAATTAGAAGTATATAAATTAATATTAATATTTAAGAATCCTAATACAAGTAATATCATAAGTTTTGAACATACTGCATGGAATTCAAACTAGATGCATGTTAAAGCTAAAATTGATGATGTAGAAAAGAAGGTAAGAAGAAGAGAACTATCAAGGAAAACCTCAACCAATATATTGAGAATATTGAAAATAAACTAGTAAACATCTGAGAGAGAAACCAAAAATAGAAGATAAAAAGGGTGGATGCCACTTGGTGAAATACAAAACTTACAATGTTAAGAAGTCAAACTAGGGCATTGAGAACATTCTACCAAGGAGAACGGGAAAAAGAGACAAGGAGGAATGAAAGATCACATAGTATGAGTCGTTTATCTATCTACAATAAGAAGATAGACAAGGCAAAGGATGAATCCCTTAAGAAATACTTAAAGATATTACTTGCAATAATAAATTTGGAGTTCACTACAAAATTGTGAATAATACATTCAAACAAGAACCTCTTAGCACATGTGTGATAAGACAAGATGGAACAAAGAACTGCATTGAGTGAACTAATTGAACAGATAATAAAACACCACTTTCCTACCACGAACGACTGCATGATGGAAGAATGCTAAAACAATCACTAGGATACAAAGGACATTACCAACCATGAAGTTTAAAAAGTTCTTAACACTATGGATAACAATAAAGCGCCTGGACTAAATGGATAACTCTTAACATTATCAAAGAGCTCTTCTTAAATGGGCTTTCTATGGTTCATAGATATCATGAATAGATATTTAGAATATAGCATGTTTCTTGAGATATGGAAACTTGGAAAGGTGGTTTTAATACCAAAAGGAAACAAAAATGTAAAATGTTCTAGTCCATACAGATTGATCTGACTTTTATCCATATGGAGGAAAATACTGGATAAGCGTGCCATATATAGACTGACCTACTACCTTAACAATAAGTTGAATTACAACTAATTTGGGTTTAGATAAAACCGCAGAATCTTAATGCAGTAAGAAGCATCATTGACAAGGTTTATGGCAACAAGTCAAATAGCTTTTTCAGCTGTCTTATCTCATTGGACATAAGCAATGCATTCAACTCCATCTATTGGAGTGACGTGATT
This sequence comes from Amaurobius ferox, assembly GCA_951213105.1. Taxonomy (NCBI): domain Eukaryota; kingdom Metazoa; phylum Arthropoda; class Arachnida; order Araneae; family Amaurobiidae; genus Amaurobius; species Amaurobius ferox. The sequence continues at coordinate 53,244,164 of OX578152.1, forward strand.
TGTCAATTAAATCATTTCCAAGTCCCACAAAATTTGTATTATAGTTTCCTAAAGGATAGAACGTAGCTTCCTAAGTGATAAAACGTAGTTTCCTAAGTGATAGAACGATTTATATCGAAGAGAGAAATTACTGGTTAACTTATAACAGAGATGTTCCTTAAGTATCCAGTATGACACCTGTTCTTTAGCTCATCATTATGAAGCACTAACTACCAATTATGGAAACAGCCAGGTAAATATCTAGGTATTTTCCGAAGATATAATAGTGAACATTGGAGCAACTACATCATATCGGTTCGAAAACATGGGGACGGAAGTTGTCCATAAATTGGCAACGTGGGTAAACAAATACAAATTAAACTTTAGCCATGAACTTTCCAAATTTACCAAGATATTGACTCGAAAGAAGATAACACACATACGTCCTATAAAAATCTACGGTAAAATAATTGTATATACAAAAGACCTAAAATATTGGGGGAAAAATAATCGACTACAGTCTCTATTGAACACCACACCTTAATGAAACTGAGCACAAGGTGCCAAGTTTTCACCACAAATCCACATGGTTCACTAGAGCAACTTGGAGCATAAAACCTAACACTGTAAAAGAAATGTACTTAGGAGCCACAGATGAACTAATATGTTATGGATTTGAAGTTTGGTATCGAGATCTTAGGAAAACCAATGACAAACATTTTCAAGTCCAAAGAATCGCTCTAACGTCTCTTACAAAATGTTACAAGGCGGTATCAACCGATTCACTTGCTGTTCTTGCACGTTGTATATCCATTGATATGAATATTAGAGGTGATGTTATAATTGACTGACAGCACGACCGTATTTAATGCTAAACTCTTTGCTTTGTACTAAGCTACCAACTACGTTATTACCAATAACATAATGAAAGCAGGATTATACACTGACTCTCGATCCGTGTTCATGTCTTTGACCTCTTACCAACCTTACCAACCTTATCCAACCTTACCGACGTTAACCAACCTTACCGACCTTAGCACAAACTGAAAATAACAATCCTGAAATACACGTGAAAAATAAACTTATTTTGGGTCGAGGCCCATATTGGTATTATAAGAAATGATCTGACTGATAAACTAGTCATAAAAGCTTCATAACTCGCAGAAGTTGATTATATTTTTATGTTGACTAAAACTCAACTAAGAAATATTATTTTGACCAGCCAAATCCAAAAATGACAAACTAGATGGGATGAGACGAATAAAGATAAAATATGTATGTTTATATTGCTAAAATTTCTACCAAGAACATGTACGGCGACTTCTTCATAAACCAAGTCTTAACAAAAAAGAGAGTGTGTGGCACTTATCAACATAAATGTGGCACTTATCAACATAAATGTTTACATAAAGTTCCAACCTTGTAATTGTGGGAGAGACGAAAATTATATGTACCATTGCATCTACTCTTGCTGTCTTTGGAATGACATTCGACTTAAATACTTCCCTGACAATTTTAAACAACGGACTTTAATACTACTTTGCAGCAGTCCTAAGGCAAAACAAGAAGTCAAGCTTATTAAGGCATTGCTTGGAAGTTCCCTTGACTTTTGATTTTACTGATGTTTAACTCTTTTATTGTCCGTTTTTTGTTTCTGTTTGTTTTTGCACGTTTTTGGGTAGTTAGTTACACAGGTCTGCGACCTTTGTGAGCCTTGTCTAAGTTTTTTGTTGAATAAAGCGTCCGAGGATGAGTACTGACAGTCCGAGGATGAGTACTGACATGAGTCCGAGGATGAGTACTGAGGGGTATGGTGGTCGACTTTTTTCCGTCGTGTTGGGCTTTATACTCTCTTGTCCAGCGTCGCTCGAGTGTGAACAGTGTTGCTGAGTTAACCGAAGAAGTGGGGGTTGGGAGCGCGTGGTGGCGATCCCGGATTGGCAGCTTTCACAGCTTCTGATATGCTGGGTCGATATCGAGTGCGTCATATTTTTGTTGAAGCGATGGATCGTATACTCCGTATACTTTCATGTGGGGCTGGTGCTTTATTTGGATTAACAACAAGACATCGCTCGACCACATACTGCACGACTTTCTTAACAATGTTTTTGAGGATTTAATATCCTCCAATGGCCATCCTGATTTCCAAACCTACCATTAAAAGAACACGTCTGGGACATGCTGGGACGGCAATTACAGCCTTCTCAGAATACCATGGAATTAGCTGACGAGTTGCAACTTCGTGGCAGAATCTTCTGCAGATGAACATAAGAAAACTTAATTGACTCTATGACTCACCGAATATCGGCTTGTGTAGCTGCCAGGGAACGATTTGCTATTTACTAAAATGTTATCTTGTTGCCACCGATTCTTAGCACAACGTTTTCTGCTCCTAAATTCTAATCATTTGCATATCTTTTAAAAAGTTACACGCATGCTGTGTCGAGTTTCGCAGCTGTACTTTAATTTCATATGGGTACATATATTTTTTTGCAACAAAGTGTATATATAAAGTACAAATAACCCAAATGGGAATATTGGTAATGGGAGTAATAGTCTATATTAGTATGTGTCCAATACATTTGAAAATCAAGGAAACAACAACAGATTAAACAACTCTTTATAGAAATATTGATCGTTATCGCGATACAATTATTGATCTTCAGAATCTTAATAATGTTGCATACATAATTATTTCATATGCGATGTCTTATTTGAAAACGAATGGCACAAAGTTTGAAACGCCTGCATGAACCGTAAATGAGATATTGCCCGTTTTTTATTTCAAAATATATTATGAAACATATTACAAAAAATTAGATAAAAAAGTATTAAATGAAAGGTAGCTCAACTCGAACTTCTCATACCAGAATCTATTTTTAAGTAGCTTGTGCGTTTGCACCCCCCTCCCCCTTCTCCAAAATTTTTCAGGGAAACATTTAAAAAATGTATTCCATTGGTTCAAATAATTGCTAATTATAATATGCTACTTTAATTTCAAAGTGCTTAAATCCTTCAATTGATACCATGTTTGAAAATGCACCCCCTCAGAGCGGTAACTTGCCCTCCATCAGAGGAGGGCTAACGATATCAAGCCCACAAAACTTGTATTACGGCTAGTTTTCACTACAATGATTGAAACGCGTAAGTTTCGTGATCATTGAGTCATAAATAACCTCTTTTACGCACAATCATGTCAAAATTTGTCGTGTGCTGCCATTTCAAGGAAATATAAAATTTTGTATATATTTCGAACATTTCGCTCGAATTTAAAATAAAAGTCCATTTAGTTCTAGATTTTTCGTTACCAAATCCGGATAAAAAGTTGAGAACATCCATTAACCTTTTGCTTACGGATGGGACAGCGTCAATCTCAATGTCTGCAAAGGGGGGATCGAACTGTTTTGGATAGGGGATGTCAAATACCTGTCTTTTTAAGAGGTTCTTTGTTGGGATTGACGCTGTCCCACCCGTAAGCAAATGGTTAACATTTGTGACAGTCATCGCGTATACAAAAAATCAACCACAGAGCGACAGACGACATAAATAAGCAGACAGATAGTTGGAAGTATTTCTAAAAATAATCAAAACGTATTCAGGAGGTCTTAATGCATAGCTTGGCATCGAAGTGTGAAAATCGAAAATTTTCGTGAAAGCAGTATGTGGTGATAATAATTTTACTATACCTGGAGTAAATTGAAAAAGTTGTTGCGTCTTTTTGCGGCTGTGCCGTAAATTGAAATAGCAACTGTTGTGATAACCCACCATTGTGTGTTGTCCGGTGTTAACTGGAAGTGAAATGCATTATTATGCATTCAATGAATTATTCAGTCTAGCCCAGTGAAGAGACATACATTTGCTCAAATTTAAATTTTATAATAAATATTAATTATGTGAAATACTCTCATGTTTAAATGCACAATTAATATTTAATTTTCGATTTCGCACATATTATCAGTTAATAGTACTCATTATAGAATATTCTTCTGGTTTGCTGTGTGTATGATACAGTGTGTTTTTTTACTTGACTTAGTGTCAGATCTATGCTATCTCCTCAGAGAAAATAAATAATATGTTACCTGTTCGTTTTTATATGCACATCACTTGGCGTATAGTGGTAAGGTTTCTACTCCCCTTTTAGGATGCGCAGTTGTACTTTTAACATCACTCACAAACGTATCACTTCTCCATATCCTACAAAATCAAACTCCTCTCCATCACGTACTTGTACTTACTCACACCGACTATATCTCCATAACGTAATGTGTTGAATTGAATGGAATGGATCTTTTATGCATTGCATGGGATTATCTGCGAGCTCTCCCAGACTGCATTAGCTCACAGGCATCTGTCTGCCCATTGGCTCACAGCCATCTGGGAGCAGTCTGGTCCGGGCTTCCATTGGATAGTCTCTTATATACCCCACGGAGTTGACTGTGACAGCGAACCTCACTTGCCATGATGCCATCAAGTATTAACCATGATCATGAATTAATGTCCTCCAATACAATGAATCTTGGTGCCGTCTTGTCTTCGTTTTGTGTCATTTTGTCGCCTTTGTATTTATTTAGAACCTGTACATAATTTTTAAGACCACTATACCACACAATACCCTCTCTATTAACTATCCTGAAATGTGTTAACTTTTTGTATGCAATATTATGTGATAAATTTGCTAATATCTAACTCGTGGATCGAGTTCATTCCATTCACGAGAGGCGATACTTTGGGTAATAATTTTGCATTTTGATGACCAACAATTCGTCAATTGTCATTTATTTCTATACAAGAGTCATTTTATTCGTTTGCTCTACAATGCTTGACGAAAAATTTGCCAAATTTGGTGAGTAATTTGGTGAAATATCTTAGCGGCTTCTGGAATAGCGGCAAATTGATGAAAATATCGGAAAAATTACAAAACTGACGCCAAATTGATAAGCTAACTATCTTTAAATACATATATGAACTATTATATAGCTTATTGTGGATACTATCAGTATTGATAAAGGTTAAGTTAGATTTGTGAGAAATTTAAGTTAATATGGTGCTTGAAAATAGTTTTGCATGTTATCATCCAGAAAATTTACTAAATGTTTAATTACATTAAAAAATCATTGTATTATAAATCTTACAACATCAGTTTTTACTGTAAAAGTAGTAAGTACATTGCACTTGGTACGGAAAATCATGTATAGTAAACACATAAGATTTGTTTAGTATTAATTTTCATATCTTTAACATAACATTTTCCATTTTTCCTTTCTCTACAATACATAGCAATGTATAGGGAAAGTATTTAATTCGTATCGAAAATCACAACTCGAGTTTTCGAAGTTTTTGCATGTCTCGAGCACTGTAAAACTCGAAAACATTATGTTTAGCGTGATGTCTATGTGTGTGTGTGTGTGTTTGTCTGTCTGTACAATGTATGCATCCACTCTAACTGAAAAACTAATGGATCAAATGTCGCAAAATTTGGTAGATAAGTAACTTGTCGGTTATTCCAATTTTTAATAGATTCTGACACAATTAGGTAAAAAGAAGCAGGATTTTTGCGAATTAATCGTAAAAATCGCATGTATTTACTCTAATTAAAAACTATCTGACCAAATTTCACAAAATTCAGCAGATAAGTCATTTGTAAATTATACCCTGGTGCTGATTTGGAAATATATTTTTGAGAAATGCCAATTAACAATCATCAAAATCGAAAACTAACGATAACATCTGCTCTAATATATGAATTAAATGCTTGTTTTATACGCAATTCTTGAAAAAATCAAAATAATAATACCAACTCAATAACTAGAGGATTAACTGCGTTCTCGATATGCTTTAGTTTTTACATTTTTGTCACGTCGCCTTTGAAATTATGTACGTCCAAATAAAACGAAAATTGAATCAAAACTGCAAATTCTGAGTAATAATTAATCAAATAACTCTCTGGGTTATTTTGTAAAATTAAACTCAATTTAATAAATTATGAAGATAAAACGAATTTGAATCTGTACCTAGGAGTAGAATTAAAATCTGATGTGGATAGTAATGTACTGTCCACATCAGATATTAATTCTACTGCAATTCGTGGTAATGTATAGGGAACGTATTGGAATCGTGTAAAAAATCACAGCTCGAGTTTTCAACGGACCTATACGTTTCTAACACTCTAGGACCCGAATGAACAATTTTCAATGTGACGTCTGTGTGTGCATTTGTGTATGTCTGTCTATCTGTCTACGCATATGCAATGTATGTATCAACGATAGCGCAGAAACTAATTGACCAAACAGCACAAAATTTGGAAGAAAGCCATCTGCTGCTTACCCTAGTGCTGAATAAATTTTGGTACGATTCGGGGAGAAAGCCTGCCTTTTTCTGCAAAATGGCCTAAAAAAACTTCAAAATTTAAAATGAAAAACAATATATATATATATATGTATATATATATATATATATATATATATATATATGTAAATATATATATGTATATATATATATATATATATATATATATATATATATTATATTTTTTTGAATTTTTAAATGTCGTTTTTGAAAATACACCTAGCCATCAAATAAGGATGAAAATTAAATTAAGACTGCAAATTCAGTGTACTTTAAAATAAATGTCAGTTTCCCTTGTGCAATAAATATCAATTTATTAAATTATGAAAGAAAAAAAGAATGAGAAAATGAATTTGAGTCTGTAGGGAAAGTAATATGCTGCCCTCATCAGATTGCTTATCCTTTATTAACGCAATCTCTCATTTCGTCGTTTTCGAGTTTATACAGATGCTCTGTAGTGTTATCTAAATATCAAGAGTTCCTTATTAAATAACTTTCAAGAGAATCTTATTGTTAAAGTTTATTTGTTTTGAACTTTGTTCCAAATAAAAGCTATTAATGCATCTAAGCAATTTAAGCGTAAACGTAATTTAAAAGTATATCGCAATGATGTTTCAAAACTTATATGAAATGTTTTTTGCTTCGCATTACCTAAGGGTAAACGGGCTTTATCAAACGTGCCCCATGTAAAATAAAGAAAACTTACTTGTGAAATAAATTTTAAGAAGGGGAAGATAGAAATAAATCAACATTTTTCGTTTATCGTAATTTCTTTGTTAATTTCCGTTTTCCTACATAATTTTGCTACATAAAAAGATGTCTTGTAGACAATGAAAGAAGATGTATGTATGTTTGTGTGTTTCTGCTTGTGTCGTCTGTAGTGAAAAATCCAAACTTCGAACAGGAACAAAATTTGGTACGAATGTACTTCAGGTTCCAGGATTCCCAGGATTATAACATATAGGGTAAATATTGTGATGGGATCGAAAATCGAATTTGATACTTTGTAAAAAATTCATAGTAAAATCAGGGCATCAACAATGTAAAATAAACTATCATTTTATAAACATTTTATTTTAAAACGAATGACATAAACTTTAGAACGCTAATTTAAACCGTTCTCAAGATATTGCACGTTTTACCAATAAATGTATCTAAAATGTATATAAAAATGAATAGTAGTAAATATTATCAAATATGTAACTCTTGGCGATACCTTATGTGATCATGACAACTAATGTGTCGAAATACCGTCAACTCGGAGACTTTTTAATTTGATGCCAAATTGACGAAAATGACGCCAAATGGATGAATTTATAATTAGCATTTTTATGTAATGGAGCATATTGATATGTTAGCAATATTTCTAATTGTCAAGTTATATTTGCCAAAATATAAGTTAATTTGTAACTTCAAAACAATTTTACATGTTGTCATCCAGAAAAGCGTCAAATGTTAGTGTACTTTTTCAATGTTAAAATCATTTTGCCGTGGAAAACACGCCAATAATTTTCACACAAATTGGTTTTTTATCGATTGAAAATATTCTCACAGAATTCCCATTTTCACATTATTGTAAAGACCGAAGAACGTTCTTTCTAACGATCTTTAAATCTTATCTGTGGAACAATGTCTTCATATTCATTCATTTATATTTTAATACATCGAAATTTTCACATTATCGGAAAGACCGAAGAACGTTCTTTCTAACGATCTTTGAATCTTTACCGTAGAACAACGCCTTCTTATATATTCATTTATATTTTAATACATAAAATTTTCACATTATCGGAATGACCGAAGAATGCACTTTTTTAACGATCTTTGAATTTTATCTGTAGAATAATGTCTTCATATTCAGTCATTTATATTTTAATACATCGAAATTGTCACATTATCGGAAAGACCGAAAAACGTTTTTTCTAACGATCTTTGAATCTTATCCGCAGAAAAATGTCTTCATATTTATTCTTTTATATTGTAAAACATCGAAAATTTCACATTATCGGAAAGACCGAAGAACGTTTTTTCTAATGATCTTTGAATCTTATCCGTAGAGCAATATCTTTATATGTATTCATTTATATTTTAATATATCAAAGTTTTCACATTATCGGAATGACCGGAGAATGCACTTTCTAACGACCTTTGAATTTTATCTGTAGAACAATGTCTTCATATTCTTTCATTTATATTTTAATACATCGAAATTTTCACATTATCGGAAAGACCGAAGAATGTTTTTTCTAATGATCTTTGAATCTTATCCGCAGAACAATGTCTTCATATTTATTCATTTATATTATAATACATCGAAATTTTCACATTATCGGAATGACCGAAGAATGCACTTTCTAACGATCTTTGAATCTTATCTGTAGAACAATGTCTTCATAATTTTCATTTATATTTTAATGCATCGAAATAAGCATGGTTTAGATAATCCGATTCTTATTTAACAGCATTCTAAAGTGAAAGTTTAGCACTGTTTTACATGTAGTTTAGAAAAAGTATGGGTGTATTTCTTCGTATTCTAATAAAAACAATTTATTTCAATTACTTCATTTTTTTATTTTTCATAAATTTTCAAATTAAAGCATAAAATTTAATATTTTTTGTTCCGTTTTCGAATTACTTTATTCTTCAGTACACTAGGTGCTATACACGGGGCATTGAAACTGATCTCACAATCTGTCCGTTGCTATGGGAAGCAGTACTGTATTTATCATGACAGATTTATTGGTATTCCGGGGAGATGACATAAATAACACGGCACGGAGGGGTGTGATTGCGTCTTTTGAAAAATTGAATGAATGATCTCAATTAATCGTTGCCTGAAGTCTCAGGCAAAGACAGGTACATTTTCTGGTTTGGCACAAGTTTGGGAAATAAGTTGTTTTGACTTTTGTTAAAATTTAAAATTTTTAATAAAATTTCAATTTTCCAATGACTAAATTTTGGAGTATTTTTCTCTATTTTTAAGTTAATTCTGAAGCAAAATAATGCAAACAAATTTATGCATTGATTTTTTAATAAATCTTATGTTTATGCAAAGAACTCATGTTCGAATCGAGATTTGAATCATCTTTCCAGTCGATGCTCTGAGTTTATGTAATTTTCCACGAAAAGCAATGTTCACCATTAGGCAAAAAAAAATATTACTCTCCACCGCCTGATTGGTTAATCGTAATATGCGCTGGGCAACTCCAGTCACAAAAATTTCTGTATTTAGATTTTTCTTACATCATCTGATTTCAGGGATGGTTCGTAAATGATTCTTTGAAGACTGTTGGGCACTATTTTTTATTGATCTGGTCATAGCTTTAGTTAAATATAACTGCCTTTTTCTGTTCCCAAATAGTCTGCCTTATTGTTCAGAGCACTGAACTTCGTACTGCCTCACACTCACTCGTAGCAGCACTTTGGGTGGTCACTGCCTACTTTTCACTTTCTTACAAGTAGTATTGAGGAAGTACTGTTTCCCGAAAATTTTCGATTTCGAGATTTTGATGCCAGTATATATTTTAAGACGATCTGAACACGTTTTTACTCCTTTTAGAGTGCTGTCTGTCTGTCTGATGTCTGTGGTCGATATCTTGTGCACACAACAGCAGCCACAATTATTTATGGATTTTAACAAAACTTTGTATCCGACTTTGTTATAAAAAATCTAGAACTAAATATAATTTCTTTTTATCCAGAGACTCAACAGTTTCAATCATTGTTGTGAAAAATAGCCGCTATACAATTTTTTTTCGTGACGTCATTAGTCACTTTGGGCAATATAATTAGTCACATTGAGTACATCACATTGAGAGTCATTAGTCACATTGAGCAAATCAGTCCCACCCGAGGGGGGGGGGTATTGTCAAGTATGGTATCAAATGAAAAAAATTTTCGAGTCCTTTAAAGTGAAGGGTAACACGCTATAGTTGCAGTCATTTAGACACATGATACTGATTTTTAAAATTTTTTCTTGTAAAATTTGAAAAAAAAAGTAATTCTGGTATGAAAACGTCGAGTTGCCCCACATTCCAGTTAACTATTTACATTTGTTACCAGTAGACTTAAGTGTTCACAAAATAATTAAAATATTTCATATTTGACATACTTTAAAATGTTACTTTAAGTTGAGTCATTATCACGCATACCAAGATAATTAATTTGTGTCATCACTCATCGTTGGGACATGCAATCACTAAGAAGAAAATACTTTCTGAAATCATACTCTTCCAAATACATTTTTTGTCTTCTATTTTGTTTCTTTAACATCATTTCGAATTTTTATCATCTTAGAGTACATAATGGCACAATATTAAGTGTCTCTTTTAAGAACATTTTATTTTGAAACTTCAAAGAGCATTTATCTTCGAACTTTATTTTATGCAGACACCCTGTGTATGCTTGAGGGATATTCACTCTTAAATGTAGTTTCGAAATTCCTCGTAATGTAATAATAGTTCTTCAAAACTTATTCGAAATGTTTAATGTCCTACCAAGAAAAGTGCTTGTTTTACAGTTAAATTAACAGAAATAAAATTATGACGAGTGTATTGTCAAAAATACAATAAATTATTCCCTGAGAATAAAATTTAATGCATTTCAATGCCTCATTAAATGTAAAGATGAAGCAGAATTTATTTCCTACTGTAAAAATTTGATGTTAAACATAATTTCGAAATGTTTCGCAATGTAATAATGACTCTTCAAAACTTATTTGATATGTTTAATGTTTCACATTATCTGGAAATGTGCTTGTTCCACCGTTGAATTAACAGAAATAAAATTCTGTAGACTGTATTGTTAAAAATGCAATTTATTCATTGAGAATACATTTTAATGCATGCCAATGTTTAATCAATGTAAGGATGAGGCAAACCTGGTTTCTTACTGTAGATATATATATATATATATATACACTCTATAACAAAAAATCGACGCACCAAGAAGGAGTTGTCCGTTTGTGATAAAAATTGGTGGATATGAAGAACATACATAGAAAAAGAAACGATTAAAATTTCAGAACAATTTAAAAATTTAGAGTTAACAAAGGGAGGAAGTCAATAAGGCATTGGTCCACCTCTGGCCTGGATACAAGATGTCACCCGGCATGGCATGGACTGATAAAGTTCATGGATTGTGTCCTGCTAACGTCTTGCCAAATTGTTTCCAACTGTCGGCTAAATCGTCAACATTCCGGGATGGTTGCAATCGCCTTCCCCAAACGTCCCAAATATGCTCTATGGGAGACAGATTAGGAGACCTAGCTGGCCAAAGAAGTGTTGGCCAAGCTTGAAGACAATTTATAGCAACACGTACCGTGTGCGGGCGGACATTATCTTGTTGAAAAGTAAGTCCGGGGTGTCGCAAAATGAACGGCAATGCAACCTGTCGTATAATGTTGTCTACGTACCGCTGTGCAGTCAGTGTGCCAGAATAGACTACCAAATACGTAAGATATCTGCAGTCGAAATGCAACAGAAATTTTAACCACAGATTTAGAATCGCTCCTTATATACACCTGCTGAACGCGCAGTTCCAATGCGCTGGAGCTCCCACTATTTATTCATTGCACACCAAATTTTATTCATTTGCATGTTCGCTCAAAATGTCTTTGTATACGAAATTTCATTACAATCGGACAGTTCCTTCTTGGTGCGTCGATTTTTTTGTTATACAGTATATTTGAATTTTCTTAAAAGTATTTACATTTAAGCAAACTCGAAATCAAAAATGCGAAATTGTTACATTTAATTTACTTGAATTTGTGCTTGTTCGTCTTCGAACACTGATGAAGTGGATCTAAAGTATCCTCGAAACAACTGTACGTTGCATTGTTATTTTATTTGTATTTGAATATGTTGCTCAAGTTTTACTTATCCTTTGCACAAAGTGTTTTTACGTATCGACTTCAATTAGAAGTTAAGAGGGCTTGAGTAAGATACGCCGTATATTATATATGGGGAACATTGATAATTTGAAATCATCTATAGACGCCAGTGATATCCAAATTTTATATTAGCAAAAATAAAACTAAACTCATCCATCGGCGTCACAAAGATGTTGCCAATTTAAAGAAATAAACTTTTAAGTATTTTTAGTTTCCCTACATATATAGTATAATGTATGAGGAAATTATTGTGACAGCGTTGAAAACTAGAATAAGAATTTTCAACGGAAGAACACAGTTCAGGCATCCCTGAACTTGAGTCGAACGTTTTTAAGATGACGATTTTGTGTATGAAGTATGTGTGTGTGTGTCCGTGAGTCTATGAAGGCAATATCTCACGAACGAATGGAACGTTTCGAAAAATATTTGGCAAAAAATACAATCCATGAATATTGGAAGCCTATTGATTTTAAGTCGATTGGATTCGCCTAATTTTAGGGTGATTTTTTGAAAATAAGTAGTAAAAAATCAGGACCTTCAATAATGGTAAATAAATTATCCTTTCATACGTTATTGAATAATTTACCCACCTCCTTTTATAAGGTTATCTTTCATGGATGGGTATTCATGGATCCCGTAATCTCCATACTTTGAATATATATTAAAGACGTTAAAGATTAAAGATTAATTTTTTATAAGAAAGTAAATACCACACTTTTTAGAACATTGGCATAAATTGCTCTTGAGATATTGTAGATTTTTCAAATAAATTTATCAAAAAATTACAGAAAATTATCATTAGATAGGCTGATATTTCACATTTTAATATTATGGGACATATTCACTAACATCACTATCTTGGATCTAGTTCGTTCCATACATGAAAAAATACTAATTTGAAATCAAACCATTAGTTAAAATTATATAAGAAACGTCCTTCTACCCGTCTGCTTGTCTATATTTTATGTCCGGCAATAATTTTATGGACTATTATTTGACGACCGTGGCGACGAACTTTGGGAAATATCGCCAACTTGGCTACTTTTAAAAATGTCGCTAAATGAGAAAAAGTGACGTTTACGAAATTAACTACGATAACGCCAAATTGGTGAACGTTCAATATTTTAGAGAATAAATTTGAATATTAATAATCCTAATCTATACGGGAAATTTAATAATCTTGATGTAAGGAAAGTCGAATCTCATGTACTGCCTACATCAGTTTTTATCTTAATTTCTTTCCAAGAATAATATGGGTTCAAAATCTAAATAAATACATATTTTTTCATTATGATGATTGTCATACGAGTCGAACACTGCAGAAATATAATGCAATAGAAATACGATTAGAGACTAACACGTCATATATTTTCCATACTTTTTGAAAGAATATTTATTTTTATTTCATATAAATGAAATACGGTATTTTGGGGGTCCTTTGACGTGAATAACATATATGGTCGGGGTATGCTGCTGAAAATGAAACATTATGAAAAAATGCATTTTAAGGGGTATTTTGATGTGCACTTTGGGGGTATTTGACGAGTATTTTGGGGGCATTTTTCCATAAATAACAAACGGTTAGGGTATTCGAATGGAATTGAAGGGTTACAAAAATGTATTTTGGGGTGTATTGACATGGATAATAATATGGTTCGGGATATCTAGCTGAAATTGAAGCATTATGAAAAATGTATTTTGGGGGTATTTTGACATGTATTTTAAGGGTATTTGACGTATATTTTGGGGTTATTTGACGTGTATTTCGGGGGTATTTGACGTGAATAACACATATGACTGGAATATCTGGCTGAAAATGAAGCGTTATGAAAGATCTGATGTCGACAGCACGTAACTTTCCTTATGCAATGCAATTTATTTCTTTTACAATGACAAAATTATATATAAGATTCGTGGCACAGCGTTGTTAATGATGAATTGTACATTTTGCTCTTTTCTGAATGAGGGCATGTAAAACTATTTCATACCCAATGAACTTATTTTCATGCAACTCTAAATTTATAATTTATCAATATTGACAGCATCCTCAATAAACAATATAATCCATATATCAAAATATTTTAACAAGAAATTCCTCAATTAGCCATCATTTTCCTTAATTTGGCGTAATTTTTGCAATTTGAGGATATTTTTTTCAATCTGGAGTGAAAAATCGCCAAGTTGGCTATATGTCGCTAGATTATTCACCAAGTTCGCCAAAGGCATCGCTAAGTGTTACAAACAAACGGAGAAAAGAACATTTCTTATATACTAGCAGGTATGCCCGTCATATGACGGAATTAAAATTTTGCAAAACACTACCCCCATTTAGTGCCATTTTTATCAGTTTGGCGACATCTTCGTCAATTTGGCAACATTAAAAAAGTTGCCAAGATGGCGACATCCCACAAAATTTATCGCCAAACATATTGGATTGACGGACGAAGAAATGGCTTATTCTCATAATCGAATCTTATGTCCTTTCAGATATATTTAATTTTTATCAATTAGTCTTCAATTTCATTGATTTAGCGTTATTTTTATCAATCTGGCGATATTTTCATCAATTTGGCAATATTTGAAAAGTCGCCATGTTGGCGATATATTGCCAAAATTCGTCGCCGAAATTTCTCTAAGTGTTACATGCGGAAAAATCGGTTATCCCTACAGTAAATTCTCATATTCTTTTGAAGATATTGAATTTCTATCAATTAATTGTTATTTTCATTAATTTAACGTCATTTTTATCAATTTGGCGACAATTTCGTTAATTGGGCAGCATTCGCCAAATTCGCCGCCAAAATCATGCTAAGCGTTATGGACGGAAAAAGAAGATTCATATAATGGATAAATGACCGAATCTCCGAACAGAACTTTCCAAGCTACTGGGAAATAAATATTTGCAGAGTTGTAATATTCTTTATAATACTGTCATTTCGGTGACTGTAAAGCGGCTTAATTTTTTTTCCTGCTTTCAAAACTATTTAACGGGAAAATGAGTTTGTGCCAGTTCGATAAATGTATTAATCAAGAATAATTAGAAGTACCCTTTCCTAGCAGAAATTTAGCAAATAAGATAAAAATAACAACCGGCAGGAGACCCATTCCACTTTGACCAAACAAGTATGTGCATAATAATGATAAAAAATATTACACTTAAACTGGGAAGTTTCGGGTTGTTCAATATGATTTTGATCCACAGTTAACAGAATGCAAAAATCTGAGCATATCATTTTGTTGGCCTTGTTTACTGTTTTCTAAATGTCAAAATATTTGGAGATTTAAAAATAAAAATTTTCCCAATTTTAATTATTGCATTGGAAAAGTCTAGAATGTGAAGTTTATTCACTGTTGGAATTAATTTTAGCTTTTCATCCAATATGGTCAATTTTTTGGAACATTCGGCGAGTGCTCGGCGAATTTCATTCTTTTTCTTTTGCCACAAAATCCCTGTTCCTGCTCTAATTACAATGAATAACAATGTAGTAGTAACATTATCTATTATCATTACTACTATCGCCACTAAATTCCTTGAGTATTGCACGGCGGTTGACAAAGCGGGAGGTGGGTAATACGCATTTTCGCATGCCCTGTATTCTAAATCCGGGTTTGACACTAGTTCTAAACTAGATGTAAATAGCAAACGACAAAACGTCCAGTGGGAAATTCAATTTCTAGATCAGTGATTTGTTTTGACTAGGCTCTTATTCTTTTTGGCCAATCGTGTTGGATATTCTTCTTGTCAAGAATGAAAATTTTCCACTTCCGAAGATTGTAATATTTACATCTCAAAAAATTAAAAGTGATCTACAGTAGAGGAGAAGATTCAACAAGTTATTTATAGAATCTTATAAACCCTATAAAAATATATAATTGGATGTTATATAGGGTTTTTACTTTGCGATATATGAATACTATAATTGCGACACTTTTAAATTTTGAACTAGTTTAAAAATATGTTTCTTATTTCAATATTGTACTATTTTGAAATGTTTTTACAAAGTGACTCTAGTTTATATATTTCAATATTTTGAATTGTTTTGAAATTATCTAAAATAGACAGACCATTCATAAGGAAATGCATTATTCACGCAAATCCATTTCGACTCCATCACACGGAAGCAACTGCTGATTTTTTCTTTTCTACTTATTGTAGGTGAACTGCAATATACCTTAAAGCAATAAAAAGTATTTTACAAACAATTATGATTCATCTTATGTACAGTTACATATCAAAGACCCTCCCCTACTTTATGATTGATCATGGAAGAGCAGATGTGACGACACTGATATATTGTTTAGATATTACCGCTAACGAGATATGATCAAAATCTTCAGAAACTTGTGCGTCAAGGAATTTTCCTGACGACAGTGATTAATAATAGGTACATTTAACAATAAATTGTAAAAATGTTGAAATGTTGATGATAATTATTATTTGAGAATTGAAAGCAAAGACGGAATTCTTGATGCGTATATTTCATTTAGATTTCAGCTGCCGATTGTCACAGAAGTCTTAATAGATAAAGTTTGGACTTTAATAGTATAAAGCTTTATAAAAGTTTATTTTAAAGAATATTTTGAGTAACTGTATACAGTTAACGTTTAAATATAAAAGTGATTTATTTTATTGAATCGCTTTCTCATTGCAGTAACAGGTTTTTCACTTTTATGCACTTTTATGCGTTTCTTAGCACGAAAGAGCTAATACATACAATGACAGTCAAAACAAAGCAAAAAAAAAAACTCGATATGTGTTATCGTTTTTTAAATCTTATGCAGACAGGCAAATCCAATCAAATTTCAATAAAAACTCGTCCACATAAACATTACATTATAATTTCCATATTTTCATATTCTTAATTATTGCATGAAGACGCTATTCACGTAAAGCCATTTCCGCTCCATTGAACTTGGGCCACCTCCTATTTTTTAGAAAGAAACTTAAGTAAAAAGTTAGATTTTTTTAAATATCAACAACAAAACGAAACGGATAGAACCAACTGGACAGAACCAACTGGACAGAACCCAACAATCGGGTTATACTATTCCCTCTGGGGGTGGTGAAAAGGGGATGTGTGGAAAAGGTTTTCTAGGTCTCACGGGGCCCTCCTCTGATGACATAGAAAGTGCAAGCTTTTCTCACTTACGGTATTAACCACATTACAAAACTTATCTATGACATTTTTCTATTAAAATGAATGTTTTAGACACTAAGCACTATACATTGTTTTACAAAATAGAAATTTACTGTAGTGTCCCTTTCCTCGACTTACTCATACCAGATTCCATTTTTAAATAGCTTATGAGCAGTGTTTTTTTTGTTTTCTTTTTTGCAAATTTTACAAGAAATAATTTGAAAAGTCTCTATCGTGTGATGATCGCAATTGATCAAATGATCACAATTATACCCTTCATTTTAAAGGACTGGAAAAAATATTTCGATTAATACTGAATTTGGCAATATACCCCCCGGGGGAGGCAACTTGCCCCGCGATGGGGGCTAATGACGTCATGAACACTAAAATTATATCGCGACTATTTTTCACTGCAGTGATTGAAATTATAAAATTCCATGATCATTGAGCCATACATAACCTCTTTTGTCCATGATTATGTCAAATATTGTCCTTTGCTGCCCTGTTAAGGAAATAAAAAATGTCAAAAATTTCGAAGTTTTCCCTCGAATTTAAACAAAATGCTATCTAGTTCTAGATTTTTCGATAGCAAAGTCGAATATAAAGTTTCGTGAAAATCCATCAATATTTATGACAACTATCTCCTTGTACACATAGACGATAGACAGACAGACGGACAACATCACTTTAAAAATAGTCAAAACGTGTTCAAGAGGTCTTAAAAATTATATTGGCATAAAAGTCTTGAAACTGAAAATTTTCGCGAAAGCAATACTTTCTGCATACTATTTCGCATGAGACAATAAACATTAAAGAAAGTTGCAAATACGCATTTTATAAAAATTAGTTATCCTGTTTTTGTAAGGTTTAAATACTTGTTATTCCATTAAGATTAAACGTACAATCGGCAAAATCAGTGAATCAAATATAATTATTACCGAGGAATGCGAACCTCCAACACCCTTACTTTAACTCGATCTGGTGTTTGGTTGTCTGTCAGGATGATTGGAATCTTTAATGCCCTAACTAATCAAGTTCATGTAACATGCCACAGTAACATGTAATGTCAATAGTAACATGCCACAATAACATGTAATGTCAATAATGGCATTCCACAGTAACATGTCATATAACATGTAATGCCAATAATAACATGCCACAGTAACATGTCACAATAATATGAAATTTGGTATGTTGTTACTGTTCGTGGTTTGATTTGATTTCTTTATTTTGAACCTTACCGTCCCTGTCTGTCTTGGCCCCGCCATATGAATGCACTCACAGTTTATGAATAACTTAAGAACCGGGGTCCAAATGTGGTACGACGTTCTCCTTCATACATTGTAACACACACATTTTTCGAACATTTAAGTTACATATATGTAACATGCCACAACTTGTATACGAATGAAAAAGGTAATACGGTAAAAAATGGCACAAAAGGTGTACGGTTAAAAACGGTAATGTTAAAAACAGATACAGTACAAAACGGTGCAAAATGATACGGGAAAAATGTGTTTTGCTTTTATTTTTCATTTAGGTAATGAATAAAACAAGTTCTTAAAAAGGCATTAAGCTAAACCCAGTGGCTAGTTAAATTACGAAAGTAATGCTATGTACTTTTAAACACTGAATAGATGCAATAATTTATGGCCCTTTTACTGTGCTTAGAAATACTGTTAATTAGTCTAAACAAACTCATTATGATGTTTAAATAACCTCCCTTCCCAACGAAACCTCCCGATTACTTTTCGCGATAAAGAGTAATGGTAAGATGCTTTTAATGCCTGAGTCTTCAAGTATAAGTCACGTGACAACTGAATGATGTATTTAAAGGCATCATTCGATTAGAATATTAGATCATGTAATTAAGATGACGACTAATGTAATAAAGCAGGATTTTTATAACATAAACAGGGTGCCCCGTAAAGTTTTGGAATGATCTATGTTTTCTGAACCGTTAGTAGTAAATATATATAATTTAATTACAAAAAAACGTTTAAAAAAATGTTACAATTTTTACTTTCTCATACGAAGTATTGAGGAAGTAATGTTTTTTCAGGAAAATTTTCGGTTTCGTGATTTTGAGGCCAATATATCTTTGAGACACGTTTTGACTATCATTTCGGCAACGTTTGTCTGCCAATCCAATCGACCCATTTGGTGACAATTTTGGCGAGTTTTTAAAATGTCTCAAAATTGAACAAAATATCACAAAAATTAGCGAAAATGCCACCAAATCGATGAAAATTCAATATCTTGGAATAAATGTAAGAATCTACTATAAAAAAAACTGTTTCTCTGTTCGTCCGTCAGTGACGTTTGGCTAAAAATTTGGAAAAATAATTTGGCGGGATATTGTAAATGTCGCCAAATTGATAAAAATAACGTAATAATAAAAAATAACGTAATAATAATAATGTAATAATAAAATAACGTAACGTAAAAATAAGGTAATATTTTGCAAATTTTGAATTTCGTCATATGACGGGGCATACCTTCTTTTTCAGGATAGTTGTTTTACATTTCGTTTAATGTTATATCTTATTGATTTAACAGGGTGTGTCAGGCAGTCCTACGACACTTAATAATTTGTTTAGAAGGGAAACTGCAAGTACCCATCAGACAAATTGACCTGACTCGCAGCTCAATTTCTGTATAACACCCTATTGCTCCGTAAAAACTGCTTCCAGTTAGAACTTTAACATCTCGGTAAATTTTGTTCGTGAAAAATTGAACCTTTTTAAGTTTTATCTATTAATGCATAAAAGAAATATTTGAGTACCTGGAAGATTTTGGATTAGGGACCTTCAAAAAGTTAGATTTTGTATTCAAATAAATGCTTTTCTCGATTTAAAGCAGTTATAAGATAAATTGTATACCTATTTGAAACAGTTTTGTATTTGGATGTATATATATATATGCGACCACTTCGACAATAAGAGCCTGCAACTTCGTCCCAGTAGCTCAGCCGTAGACCATTTTCTGGCCAGTTCGAAGATCCAGGGTTCAATTTTCGGTTGAGGCATCAAGGTTCCTTAGAATAGCTCCCGAACTAATCAACCCTGTAGGTTAGGGCAAAGATGTCAGAGGTCTGAATGTGACACTAGTATGACTAGCACAGATTCGGTAGACTCTGGGAATTGAGCGCCGATTTCAAATCAAGTCAAACAGAATGCTAACCTGGAGAATAAAAATAGCATCACGAGGTTAAACTGATATAGAAATAGCAGAAGGTGATGAGTCAGATTGTCAGTTGCACGCCAACCTGACATTAGAGAGTGAAGAATGCAAAGTCCACTTCGACAATAAGAGTTTGCAATATCGTCCCGATATCTGAGTAGATCTTCGTAGATCGTAGTAGTTTGAGTAGATCGTCTGAGTAGATCGTAATAGATCTTCGACATACCAGTTCGAAGATCCAGGGATCGATTCCGGGTTGAGGCAGCAAGGTTCTTTAGATATCTACGACTAATGATTCAGGAAATAAAGGTCGTTTCAAGACTTTCCGGGACACTGCATATTTTAAACACTTATTTAATAAAGTATATGTTAAGGCTTTATATAAGTAATTATATCGGGCAAATCTCAAAAATAAAACAACCTGGTCCCATTTGTAAACCATTGTACAGAAATATGAAATTTGTGAACCATATTTCAAAATAAAGATACCACAATCGTAATACTGAAATGGTAACAGGTGTTATTTACACTACTCACAACTAAAATCGTAGCACCATGAAGAAATTGATGTATCCTTATGAAAATTACAGAATATCATTGTAACATGGAGATGTACAAATGGTAAAAAAATCATACCTGGAAAATGAATGCATGGAACTTTATTGACATTAGATCAATATGGAATAGGCCTGCCGCGAGCAGATATTCAGGACTGAAAACCACGAGGCATCCAGTCAATGAGATGATCAATGGTGTGCTGAGGGATAGCATTATACACAGCATACAATTGGGCTTGAAACTGAACATGGTTTGCGGGAATTGGGAGTTCTCATCTCTTAATCGGCGACCCGTGATGTCCCAGATATGATCAATTGGCGACAAATCCGTAGAATATGCTAGCTATCAAAACCTTGCAGACTACTCATAGTTACCCGTGCAGTGTATGGTCTGGCATTATCCTGCTAAAAAGCAGTCCAGGCCTGGTTGACAGATATGGATGTACCACAGGTCACACAATGTCAGAGACGTATCGTTGTGCCTTGATACTGCCAGAAACGTGGACCAAAAGTGCACGTCCACCATATGTTATACCACCCCAAACCATGATACCACTTAAGGCCGCTGTGTGGCGACTGATAGAAAAACTTCCTGGTGGAGTTATTGAAAGCGCCACCATACGCGAGTATGGCCATCTGGCATACCAAAACAGAATCGTGATTCATCCGTGAACAGAATGTTTCGCCAATCTGTCGACCAATTGCGTCTCATTTGACACCACTGGAGACGACGAAACCGGTGAAGACGCTGAAACGGGTAGTGTCGAAAAGGAGTCCGGAGTCATGCAAACAGTTTCGAATTGCTTATGTCTAAACCACGTCACCTGTAGTGTGTGATAAATGTTGTTTTAACGCATACGATCTTCTGGTGGTGTGGTACACCTGGAAGCTCCACTACCTGATCTTCGTGTCGTTTCGTTGTCTCTCACGTGCCGTAACACACACCGTTGGACTGTTCTCACATCACGTCTCAATATTTCAGCGATCCTTCGAAGTCTCATTCCATCCTCACGTAAAACAATGATTTTTTGCCGTTCCGTTGACGACAACTGAACGTATGCGGTACGTCGACGTACTCTTGGTACACTGTGATGATTTTTACAACCTGAAACCAATGACGCTAAAATTTAGCTATGATATCGCTCATTCTTGACCTGACGCTTTTATGCTACTCGGCGAGGTGTTAAGTCACTATGTCTAACGAAGTTGTGAGCATTTGCATATGTCGCCTTGCTGTTTTCCCTGCCTGATTTACATAAAGCTACATCTACAACTTTATGGTTTGCGATTTCAGTTGTGAACAGTGTATTTCCATATCAGTTGTTACACCGTTGCAACGTTCATTTAAACACATTCACATTCGGATATATGTGAATAAAAAATTATTACCTTGAACTTCAATACCATGGTTATAACTGATATAACACTATTGTAAATATAGAATCGTTTATTTATTAAATTTATTTTTATATCTCTTACGGCCAAAGTCCGAAGTTTAGGAACTTTGGGTTAGCTTAAGTGATCAAAGCCAAACATATACAATAATTTACCAGTTCTTTGGGATTTGGCCGGCCAGTTCTAAATTTGGCTGTGAGAAACTGACCAAAGTTAGAAGTTTTGCGGAGCTGTGTAGCGATGTGCTTGCTCTTCCACCTGCGTGGTTGGATGGTCTAAACTCCCGTGGTTACAAGTCAGAAGCGACTTGATTAGTTGCAGAACGTTGTGTCCCTGTTTTTGTTTAGTGAAATACGTGTACTCACTTCGACGTAATTCATACGTGGCGTTAATGATCCAGGGGGTGGAGTGTTACTTTTTTAACTGCGTTATTACTGTTTTTATCGCACTAATCATATCAGTCAGTGGAGGGAGCGAAAATGAAAAATTTCAAGTTGGCTCTGTTGTTATACTTCGGGTCAAATTCTGTGCTAGTCTGATAGAACCAGTAAACAAAAAAGTAATAGCAGTGATCTGTTTTCCACAGAAAAGTATGCTGAAATGATTAAAAAGTGAAGGAAGCAAAGTAAACAAACGAAAAGAAAGAGTTAATTACCGAAGACTTAAAAGATTTAATATAATGATGGTAAGTAGCCACGAAAAACTAAGTTATAGTAGTCTACTGTATTGCCTGTTTACCGACGATGTTTTTGGTGCAATACCCGATACTCACCTCAACATAGGACATGGTGATCCATATGCGCCGACTTAAAAAATTATTGGGTTTTCCGAAAATTTGAAATCAATTGACCCATGTATTTTTAGAAGGACGTAAGTCTAATTTAAATTTTATTCAGTCAGATTATCTGGCACAATAAAGCATCTGAAATGCTATATTGAAGCAAATTATAGTTAATTAAAGAACAATATTTTTTTCCTCTAGATATTTATTTATTTCATTTACTTTGCCTTTGTAGGTGTAACATTATTACATACATTATACAGATACTGTGTGAATTTCCAACTCAATTATCTTTATAAAAGTAACGGAAAAAAATGTGAAATTTATTGTTTAGATCTTTTTAGCAATGTTAAAAATGTCAACACATTTCTCTTTAAATCATTTCTGAGTTAACATTTTGTATCCAGAATACAGTAAATGGGTAGCTTTCTATACACACTATAATAAACGAGGAATGAATAACAAAAAACTTGAAGAATGGATAACGAAAGGCAAAATTTATGTGTACGGTTTCACCACTAATTATGCTAAAAAATATTGAGGGTTCCAAAACTGCCTTGAATCCATTAAGTCGGTACCTATGTTGTGGTCGCAAGAGAATGGAGAAAGAATTATATCAAAAATACAAAAATATCACAAAAGAAGCGATAATAATGTGTATTAATTTATATAAACAATGTCAAGACAAGAAAGCCATACCTTCTTGGGGTATCATCACCAAACCTATGATATTCAAAGTGCTTAATTCCCGATGTCAAGTAGATTAAATCGATATGTAGAGTAATACGATGGGTAGTACGGATTCATTCAGAATTATCAGAACCATGTAAAGAAATTTTTTCCCCTAAAGAGCAAACTAGCAGCAGAAGTGTTACATGCTATGCTGGACATTTTTGCAAGTTGTTATTGTAAATATTAAAATGTTATTGAAAAGACAAAGCTGACTTCCAATGTCAGAAAAAGAAGCTGAAACACTTCCAGTCATACTAAGCAACAGACTCGATAAATAAAAGTATGTGTCACTCTGCGTATATATTAAGTCAATCGTTGATTTTGGAAAAATATTCAAAGACCTGGTTTCACATGCTGCATTTTTTCATCCTTAAGTGTTTATTAAAATTAATGTAATTTTAATCATAACACCAAGATGTGTGAATAAATAATAATTTATTTTAAATGTTAAAAATGTGGATTTTAATTTGTGCAGGATTATAATTAATAATTATTTTAAGGAACTCGTGCAAAGAGGTAATGGTGAGTTATTGCGGCTACGATAACAATGTACGAACTATACGATTCACGATCACGCTATTCCAAATTGCCAAATTATGAACGCAATGTGTTTTAAATACCACCGCAGGTAGAACATTTGATAATTGCACAGTCAGCTGCACTTAAAGAAATGCGGCCAGAGTTAAAAATTGTATATAACAAGCTGTGTAATAGTCAAAGTCAAGGATCTGTTGAAAGATAATACCAAGATGTTCTGAATGAGTTGATTACTTGTGTGCAGACCAATAATACAAGCCACTGAGCGGAAAGGCTATGTATGGTTCATCTAGCTTATGTAAAATCGTTATTTTCACCAACTTATTCCGCAATCCCCTTACGAAGCTATGTTTGGCTGTAAACCTAAATTAGGTCTTAATACTTTTCAACATCTGCAGAAAACACACAGGATCACACATCAAAAGAAGATTTATAAAGGGCTGAAAATGAAATGGAAAATATATTACGTTTTGTTTCACTTAACGATACCGAGAAGAATGTTTCAGTAAAAGGTACTGAAAACTACTGCAGTCATAATAAGAACACAGGAAACTCACAAGTAGTCAATAAGAATGCATGCTGTATAGTTTGTGAAAATTTCTATAGTTTATAGCTGTTTTCTACGTAACCAAGCAATTTATACTATTTGTGGAGTATAAAATGAAGAGAGTGGAGGATATGGCAACAAAGCTACTTGTAATCTTTGCAGTAAAAAACAAGATATCATGAATAAGAGATATCTAGTTCATGATTGCCTGATCATACAAACCAAGAAAACGCAAAAGGCTTCTTACAAAAAATTCCCGCCAACAACAATCGGAGACAGCAGCTACATTCGGAAACGATAAGTAAACAGAGAACGCACTAACCAATGAACCGTGATCGCTCTATTTTTCTCTGCAAAAAATTACCATTATAAAGTAAGGACAGAATTCGGAGTTTTAAAGAAACTGTATGCGAAAAGTGTGTTCATCATTCATAAAAAGAAATTCTTTACTTTCCAATCATTTCTGGATAAAAATATATCTTCATCTATTATTATCTATATAAATAAAAAAATATTAAATCGTGTTTCTATCTGTCTATTTATTACCTCGAAACTGGAGAACTCAACTCTTTCCTTTTTGTTAAAATTATTATAAAATTTCAAAAAGAAAGACTTCAAATAATAAAAGTTTATAAAAAAAAATTGTGAATTTTAAGTTTATTTATATTATATATTCCGTACAAAGAACGGGTATCTGCTAGTTTAGAAATAAAATACGATGATAGTTTCTGACTATTAATCAGAATAATATCCATTATTGACCTAGATACATAATAAATCATCTATGTACATATCAAACAATAAAAATATCACTCAACTTTTTCAGGAAATAAATAATGTTTCCTGAAATTCATTCGCAATATACAGACAAAGACTGACAATTCCAAAATATGCATTGGAAAATGTTTTGTTCTTTCAGCAATAATAAGAGTATCAGATATGAATTATGCTTTAATATATTCATCTGAAAGAAAAAGTTCCGTATTAGCATGAATGTATTTTGTCCTAAATCTATTTTCGATATAATGTCAATGTTGTGATTTGAGTATCTGCATTGAAAAGAACACAAGCTATGTAAGATTTGTGTAGATGTTATTTTCAAGTTGTAATGTGAAGAAAATGAATGCTTACGTTAAGAAGAGTAATTAGCACAATGTGAGTAAATTGCTAATTTGAGTTGCTATTTAAGTATGAAGTTATTGGTGGGGAAAAATTCGCAGTGTCATTGATTGTACTAAACAGCTACTTTAAAGCATTTGTTTCTCGAGATTTGCTATTTGATAGAGCTTAGTTGATGACTGATATAGATTCAACATCCGGTATCTTTCTACCGGTTTCGGTATTTCTGGAACCGGCAGAAAGGGGGATTTCTAAGAATTTCTACTACTAGTTCTTTTTCCATTTTCGGTTCAAAAATTTTATTTTACTTTAAACATCGTTTTTGTTTTAAAAATTGGCTATAGATATAGATTAGATGATAACGAAGGTTGTAATTTTATCGGGAGGGGGGACAAAAGAGCAAAATTAGTTGAGTAAATCACGAAATTTCAAGGATTTACACAAACATTTCTCCCCGGCCGTCTAAACAGCTGCTCATGTCCTAAGACTAGTCGGACGGTCTGGGCTTTCGACAAACATTTCTCAAAAAAAATTTACCAGTTATAAAGTATTAATAAAAATATCTACTACGTCACTCAGTTAGTATTGTATCACAATTTTTTAAAAATTAATACCCTCTTATATAAACCATACAAATTTCGATAATGTTATAAGTGTCGTTACATGAGATCAAGATGTTCATCAAAGTACACAGAGTTTTGTTATATTAATTTGTACATACTCATACTTTCATCTTTGAGTGCAGTGTCTGTTGTCATGTAACACATTTTTAAAATCAGAAAAGAAGCGTTCAACATTGACACAGTTTATGGGAATTCACAGACAACGGATGACGACTTTATTTAGCTAAGAAAATGAACTTTTACTTATTCCAGATATCTATCAAAACTTTGCTAACACCTGGAATAGTTTTCACTTGTTTCATATAAACGAAAGAACAAATACATTTTAATAAATAAATAAGTTGGTATCACGTCTGATTTCAGACAAATAAGATTAAGCGCACAACTTTGATAGAAGGTCTTTTATTACACTTCTTATAAGACGCACAAAATAGAAAAAGGCCAAAGCGCTTTCAAGCGTTAACATGCTCTTCATCAGTGGCTGTATGGAAAGTAAAAAAGATCATTCATATATAGACCAGTAAAGATGACAAATTTGCATAAATACAATTAGTAAATGAACATTCGATTATCTAAAGAAAAATACACAAAAAATAGAAAATATTTTTAACAGATTCAAAAACGAGTATATCTCAAGAAAAGTACAATTAAAAATACTATTTTATTACTGGAATGCAAATTCAAAAATACATTCAAGCCCAATCCCCATGAGGATGACGTCAAAGATAACTATGAAAGAGACTTTAATTGCAGAGTCGAGAATGACTCGCGAAGCATAACTTAAAATTTGAACAGGGTCAAAATTAAAAATCAACGCACAGTAGATATAATAAATTTCCTTTATTGTCTAACATAACCAAAGGCTTGTGTTTAATATTCGCGAAGTTTCAGAAAATACCATTCAATTCGTGAAAAGAATCATTAAAATTCGACACTGCAATGTAATAGATGGCGAATAATGGGTGTAAACCTAGCGGTCACTTCGCCTTGGGGATTGAATCTGCAATGCAATAGTCTAAAAATTGTAACGGAAAGTAGGCAATAATAGGGAAAAAACTCGGTACGGCTGTACAAGAAAGTAGGACCATTAAAGCACACTCCTGCTCAGACACAGCCAACTGCTATTGGTAAAAGTGAACTGACTGCCCATTTTGTGGTTGCATTCGTGTACCTGATCTTCTCCACACACGTTTTTTTTAGTATCTGAATAGAGAGCAAATCGAAATCCATCTCTAAAAAAGTCCATAGTGGTACTCTATATTCCATAATATCTACTGTTGGTCCCAGTCATGTCTTTGACGACAGCAATCTGATCTCAGTGATATTCATCTTAGTAGTACCATTTTTCTGTGTCCGCGGTTGTGAGTTACGGTTTCTTAACATATTCTTGCATCAGAAGCAGTTCGAAGTGATTTACGGATTTAGCTCCTGGTGATACTAAGTCTTCCCCAAGCAATTGCTACCATGTACTAAGCTTGAGTGCTGGTAATTATCCTTGGAGCAACTTCGTGGTTCATTCTGCAACATTACCATACCGTAGAAGTATTGTGCGTAACCAACTTACAGTCCTTCATCTATCAGCAGTTCCACATCCATCAGCCTGTAACATGCCAACATCACTATACAATACTGTTGAAATTTGAAAATTTAAACGTCTGGGATCAATTTGATACAAAGATAGCGAATTATGCAAATATTTAGAATATGAATTTATAGAAGATATTATCCCTTATCAAACGATATTTTAAAATAAACTCTACTACGAAAGATGGTAGATGAACAAAGGGTAGTTCGTTTTTTCCCGCAGTAGTACATTGAATTTCAATTTCAAAACACACGCTTATAATAAAACAGCCGAACGTCTAAAAATAGTTGAATAGTGTTTTAACATTCACAAAATGTGTAAATCTAACAAAAACTCGATTGATTTCAAATAATCGACTTCGTTTAAATACGGTTCCTATATATATCATATTATGTATTGCAGGCAAAGTAAAAATGTATTAAATAATGTGAAGTAAATAGCCTAAAACAGCATAGCTGAGTTCTCAGGTTCTTCAAAAGATATGTTGGCATAAGATTTTTTTGCTAAATGTGAATGGGATAAGAAAGAAAAGCCCCTTAATAATTACTGGAATTTGCCTATTTTGCTTATAGTAAAAAAGGCCTTGTTTAAAATATGATCTTCATTTTTGTGTATTAGTTGAACATTTATCGTTCGCAGAGTTCTGGCATCCACGGGCCGGGCGCAGCTACCATTAGCTTTGGCTACTAAAACAGTGTCTACTAAAGTAATTACCATAAAAAGTAACACCTCGAAATTTTACTGCTTGCTGCGAACACCTCAGCAAATAAGTATTAAAACGTGTTTTAAATATAGATTAGTAAAAAAATATAAATAAATTTTAAGAATATTTTAAAAATATGATTTGCAATTAAGAACATGCCAACACGCTCATATTAAACGCAACACTTAAATATCGTCAATTTATGTTCAAACTTTAATTTGAAATTTTGGATAATTAAAATAATTAAATTTGCTTAAAATGTTTCATTTAATAGAATGCTGAGTTTACCGGCTTTAAAATTACATCACAGTCCAGATGCATACCGCGACGTTAATTGACAGCACTGCAGAAATACGAAGATATCATATATGCAGTATATATAATATTTAAATCTCTCTACAAATTATCGAAATAGCCCTCAATAGCATATATTTACATTGGCAAACTGTATAGTGACTTTTCATGTCATTTTGATATGTTTCTTAATAGCTAGTCCATGTTGTCTGGAGATGAAGAGGGACTCGTTATGAACGAGCGAAGCGAAGTCCATTTTCTATTCCTGACGAAGCGAAATCAACATTTGCCTGAATTTTGTTATCCATTTTACTCAAAAACTACAATGTTACATGAACATTAACATTTGCACAAATATATGCAGAATCACAATTTCAAGAAATAAAACGATTCGTAACTGGCTGAAACGTTCATTTTTAAACCGCGCATGTTTACTGTGCTTTGTACAAATAACATGCTAACAACTTTTAAACAACTAATCAAATTGTTTTCATTTGCATACGTTTTGATTTAAGCGTGCTCCTGTACATTAAATATGTTTTTTGCGATTTAAATGTGTTACTCTGATTTCATTGTTTTCCAGTATTCTAATTCGTTTAATTGAATATTCAAAATTTAAATGTTTATTTATTGAGCGTTTAGAATTTGAATTTCGAATTCTAAAAACTTTTATACAGTCTTTTGTATTAGGATTTTCGAATATTGAAATTAATTTTCTATAATCTAATTTTACAATTATTTGTTAGTTTAAGTTTTACTTTGAAAACTTTCACAGCTCGCATACTGCATATGCGCAAGTCCATTAAAAGTACGGTATTTTGCTAGTTCTTTACTTTTGCATAGGAGTACAGGCAAGGGTTACATCAGCGGTGACTCTTATAAACAAAATTAAAATATGACGAATATGTTCCATTACACAAAATACGTATTATTTAGAAAATAACTACAAGATTTAATTGTTAATAGCCAGGACTTATATCGTGTATATGGCTCCGCTTACATTTGTCCATTTCCATTTTTTGCATTCGCATATTTATTTGGGCATTGAAAATTGTTTATTTGTAATAAATTTAAAAGAGGGGGTTACATTTTTATGCCTGTGATTCCTTTCCAAGTCACTTTCCGAAGGTTTTTAAGCAAGAAAGTAAAAATTCGAAAAATGAAATCACTTTCGGATATGGATTTCATATCGGCTCCGCATCTACCATTTCAAATTTAAATTTAATTTAATTTTATTTTATTTATAAGGATTACGGGCCTAAGAGTTATGGGTAAACTTTTTCAGCAACAGTCATTAGACCAAACGGATAACATTGGTATATCGCCCCAAAGAGTATGATATTGTGAAGAAATAAAAAAGACATATTTTTGTATACCATCTTTATAACCAATAATATTTTAAAAATAATATTATATATATAACTAATTTCGTATACTTCACTTTATAATGTTAATAGACTAATTCAGACTTATCCAGAAAGCTGCCATCACGGTCACAGCAAATATGAAAAAGGTAATCAATTAATCGTGGACTATAGCTCAGGGATATACATTGGTCTTCGTAAACCAAGCTCGGAGAAGCCAATTGTGCGTAATAACTGAGTTCTGAACTGATCGACTCCGAATCTCACTGGAAAATCCTATGATATATTACCAATTCAAACAAACTTTAATAAGACAAAACATGTCCATGTAGGAATTTTATTTACCCCAAAATTGTTACAACAGAATCCATCACACTACAAGGACCAAAATCATGGCTGCTCAATGAAGTAACTTAATACTAAACGAACCATGACCGGTTGTAAATTTTAGATTATAAAATTCGTAGGAAAAAATGTATTGCTATATAAGGTTATCGGATCAGAAAATTTATGTACATGCACATTCCACATATTTCATCAGTTTCATGCACATTTTATGCAAGGAGTTTTGCGTAATAAGTTCAATTTAAAATAATTGTGTATTAAAATTTGAATACAATGCGTAAAATTTCAAATTGCAAGAAAATGTGAACAAAAACTAAAAAGTATTACTAGTTGGTTTATATTCTGTTTATACAGCGTTACTCGATTCCTAATATTCACGCTGAAAAAATATAGAAACATTCAAGACACAACAAGTTCTTAGAAGAAATACATACGCGAAGAGTTTTCGGAAATGGATGAAGGTGTACTTCGTTTAAATACGTTTCCTATATATATCATATTATGTATGGTAGGCAAAGTAAAAATGTATTAAATAATGTGGAGTAATTAGACTAAGGCAGCGTAGCTCAGTTCTCAGGTTCAAAAGATGTGTTAACATAAGATTTTTTTGCGAAATGTGGATGGGATAAGGAAGATATGCTTCTTAATTATTACTGGAATTTGCCTACTGTACCTATAATAGAAAAGGACCTTGTTTAATATATAATCTTCATTTTTGTGTATTAGTTGAACGTTTATCGTTCGCAGAGTTCTGGCATCCACGCAGCGGGCGCAGCTATCTTTATCTTTGGCTGTTAAAAAAGTGTCTACTAAAGTAATCACCCCTAAAAAGTAAACACCTCGAAATTTTACTGCCAGCTGCGAACAACTCAGCAAATAAATATTAAAACGTGTTTTAAATATAAATTAAGGAAAAAATATAAATAAATTTTATGAATATTTTAAAAATATGATTTGCAATTAAGAACATGCCAACACGCTCATATTAAACGTAACGCTTAAATATCATCAATTTATGTTAGAACTTAATTTTGAAATTTTGGATAATTAAAATAATTAAATTGGTTTAAAATGCTTTATTTAATAGCATGCTGAGTTTACCGGCTTTAAAATTACAGTCCAGATGCAGCACGCGACGTCAATTTACAGCCGTGCAGAAATACGGAGATATAATATATGCAGAATATATAATATGCAAATGTCTCTACAAATTATCGAAATAGCCCTCAATAGCATAAATTAACATTAGCAAACTGTATAATGACTTTTCATGCCATTTCTATATGTTTCTTAGTAGCTAGTCCATGTTGTCTGGAGATAATTCAGGCACTGTTATGAACGAGCGAAGCGAAGTCCATTCTCCATGTCTAACGAAGCGAAATCAACATTTGCCTGAATTTTGTTATACATCTAACTCAAAAATACAATGTTAGGAACATTAAAATTTGCATACATATGTGCAGAATCACATTTTCAAGAAATAAAACGAATTGTAACAGGGTGAAAAGTTCATTTTTAAACCGCGCATGCTTACTGTGCTTTGTACAAATAACATTCTAACAATTTTTAAACAGCTAATGAAATCGTGTTCATTTGCATACACTTTGATTTAAACGTGCTCCTGTATATTAAATACGTTTTTTGCAATTTAAATGTGTTACTTTGATTTCATTGTTTTCCTGTATTCTAATTTGTTTATTTGAATATTCAAAATTTAAATGTTTATTTGAGTATTTAGAATTTGAATTTCAAAATCTAAAAATTTATATGCTCTTTTGTATTAGGATTTTCGAATATTGAAATTAATTTTTTATGCATCTAATTTCATAATTATTTGTTAGTTTATGTTTAACTTTGAAAAGTTTCACAGCTCGCATACTGCATATGCGCAAGTCCATTAAAAGCACGGCTTTTTGCTAGTTCTCTACTTTTGCATAGGAGTCCAGGCTAGGGTTACATTAGCGTTGACTCCTATAAACAAAATTAAAATCTGACGAATACTTTCCATTACACAGAATACGTATTATTTAGAAAATAACTACAAGATTTAACTGTTAATAGCCGGGACATGGATGGTGAATATGGCCTCGCTTACATTTGTCTACTTCAATTTTTTGCATTCGCAGATTTCTTTGGGCATTGAAAAAGTGTTTATTATGTAATAAATATAAAAGAGGGGAGGGGGATAAATTTTTAAGCCTGTGATTCTTTCCAAGTCACTTTTCGAAAGTTTTTAAACAAGAAAGAAAAAATACGAAAAATGAAATCACTTTCGGATATGGATTTCACATAGGCACCTGCATCTACCATTTCAATTTTTAATTTAATTTAATTTTATTTATTTATAAGGATTATGGGACTAAGGGTTATGGGTAATCTTTTTCAGCAACAGTCATTAGACCAAACGGATAACATTGGTATATCGTCCCAAAGATTATAAAATTGTGAAAAATTAAAAAAAATATATTTTTGTATACCGTCTGTATAACCAATAATATTTTAAAAGGAATGTCCTATATATAACTAATTTCATATACTTAATTTTGTACTAATAATAAACTGTTTACATATCCAGAAACCTGTGATCGAGATCACAGCAAATATGAAAATGCTAGATCAATTAACCTAGGATTATAGTTAAGGGATATACATTGGTCTTAGAAAACCAAGCTCGGAGCGGCAAATTGTGCATAATAAATGAGTTCTGAACTGATCGACTCCGAATTTCACAGGAAAATAATAATTTATATTTTACCAATTCAAACAAACTTTATTAAGACAAAACATGTCCATGTAGGAATTTTATTTACCCCTAAATTGCAATTACAGAATATTACAGAATCCATCACACTACAAGGACCAAAAGCATGGTTGTTTAATGATGTTACTTAATACTAAACGTACCTTGACCGGTCATATGACCGGTTGTATACTTTTGATTCTAAAATTTGCATATAACGTTATCGCCTTTTTCTCACTTGACTTTATGGCTTTTCTATTAAATGGATACAATCAATTTTTCAATATTTATTTTTTTTTCTTCTCGTGTTTATATGATAAAGATACATAGTTTACTGTGATCTGCCACGACCCGTAATTTGACCGGAAGAAAAATTTATTGCTTTATAAGGTTATCGGGTCCGAAATTCTATGTACAGCAGCGGAAATAAAAAACGCCCCACCCTCTGTTAATCCAGCATCGTTCATCGTAGAAAAAATTGAATGGTATCATTTGATTAGGAATAACATCCTCTACAAATTAATGTGCGTAAAATTTGCATGAGAGGTCGTCTTCATATCTAAACACGCACAAACTTTGAAATTTTAAATGGCAACACCCAAGTTTGACAACATAGTTCGAAACTAGAGCAAAATTCAACCTGCCATACCAAATATCAAGTCATTTGGGTGAAGCGTTTCTGATTTGTGAGTATGTAAAGTTTTGAGCTCCTAATGTTAAATTAGTTTCCAAGATTTCCATTCATATCTTCTGTAATAATAATCTGTTCATGCTGATTATTTGTATGAAGTTACTACTAAACAACCCAAATACATTTACGCGATTTTTATTTTTGTAGAATAAATTGTTTGTATGAAGTATTATTTATGAAATCAATAATCGAAAAAATATGAATACAAACCTGGACACCTTTTGATAAAAATCGATTAACAAAGAGTATTTATATGTTTATATAAAATACCAGGTGTTTTCTCTCACTAGTTCCTTCGAAATGTTTAAATATTCAGCATCACGATGACTTTAGGGGTCGTATATTAGTTTAAAAAGTGACCCATTTGAAAAAGTTTCATTAATTTTAAGTTAATCTTTATTTAAGAAAACGAGCATTTATTTTTACCCAGTTTTAATAAATACTTTGTATAAACAGTGCTGTATAGATGCAACCTAATCAACGTAATTCTGCTACTGTATTGAAGGGTGCAAACTTGTATTGTTATAAATGGGATCTACTTATATTACTGCCGGTTAATAGTTCCCAAGCTACTGCGAGTTGAAATCGCCCACAAAATGTAATAACATATAATAAAAAATATTTATATAAAACAATAACAAATAATAAAAGTATGTGATACTAAACACCAACACACGTCAAACGGTGATTGATAATGACGGATTGATACTTTCAAATTCGTCACCAAGTTCCAACGGAGTTGTTTTGTCGCGCCATCTGCAGATATTTGTTAGTCTCATAAATTGATTTTGAAACAGCATTATAAAATGACATTTGAAAATAAACATTTCATTATTCTTCTTTTTATTGACCATCGCACGAATGCTTCATTAGTGTTTAGCAACGTCCCAAGAACGACTTTTTACCCCTAATAATCGCCTATTTGAGGCTCACATAATCCTACCCATTACAGGCCCACTGCCTTAGTAACACACACACACACACAAGACCACTTAGCCATGAAAATGCTTACACTCTCATGCAGGAATCAAACCTGCCACCCTTTGGCTGTGAGGTAAGTTATAATGCTGAATGTCAAGAGGATAGTTCAATAATTTACAACAGTGCTGTGGTCAATCAACGAAACATCATCCTTCCAATTGCGGTTTTCAATATGGAGCTGATCCCCAAAAATTGCACATTCCGGAATATTGAATATCTTCTGATATAAAGATAGAAAAGTCGTGAAAATTTGAATTTGGACTAAATTGGGGGTCTAGAACTTGTGGGTGACGTCAAAATTGGATGTTGCCGTTTGAAATTTCAAAGTTTGTGCGCGTTTAGATATGAAGACGGCCTCTTATGCAAATTTTACGCAGATTAATTTGTAGTGGATGTTATTCCTAATCGAATGGTATCATTCAGTTTCCTCTACGATGAACGATGCTCGATTAAGAGAGGGTGGGGCTTTTTTTTTCCCGCGGCTGTACATGCACATTCCACATGTTTCATCAGTTTCATGCACAGTTTATGCAAGGACTTTTGCGTAGTAAGTTCAATTTAAAATAATTGTGTATTAAAATTTCAATACATTGCGTAAAATTTCAAGTTGCAAGATAATATGAACAAAAACTAAAAATTATTACTAGTTGGTTTATATTTTGTATTCACAGCGTTACTCGATTCCTAATATTAACCATGAAAAAGTATAGAAACATTCAATCAAGACACAAGTTCTTAGAAGAAATAAAAAACATACGAGAAGAGTTTTCGGAAATGGATGACGGTGTACTTCGTTTAAATACGTTTCCTATATATATCATATTATGTACTGCAGGCAAAGTAAAAATGTATTAAATAATGTGAAGTAAATAGCTTAAGGCAGCATAACTGAGTTTACAGGTTCAAAAGATATATTAGCATAAGATTTTTTTGCGAAATGTGGATGGGATAAGGAAAATATGCTTTTTACTAATTACTAGAATTTGCCAACATTGCCTATAATATAAAAGGGCCTTGTTTAAAATACGATCTCCATTTTTGTGTATTAGTTGAACGTTTATCGTTCTCAAAGTTCTGGCATCCACGCAGCGGGCGTAGCTATATTTAGCTTTGACTGCTAAAAAAGTGTCTACTAAAGTAATTACCCCTAAAAAGTAACACACCTCGAAATTTTACTGCACGGCAACCACGCAACGGCAGCAGCTATCTTTAGTTTTGGATGCTAAAAATGTGTCTACAAAAATAGTCACTCTTAAATGTAACACCTCGAAATTTCACTGCTAGTTGCGCGCACCTCAGCTAATAAATACTGAAACGTGTTTTAAATATAGATTAGGGAAAAAATATAAATAAATTTTATGAATATTTTAAGAATATGAATTGCAATTAAGAACATGCGAACACGCTCATATTAAACGTAACACTTAAATATTGTCAATTTATGTTAGAACTTTATATTGAAATTTTGGATAGTTAAAATAATTAAATTTGTTTAAAATGCTTTATTTAATAGAATGCTGAGTTTACCGGCTTTAAAATTACATCACAGTCCAAATGCATCCAGCGACGTCAATTTTTTGACAGCCCTGCAGAAATACGAAGAGTTAATATATGCAGTATATATAATATTTTAATGTCTCTACAAATGAGAGAAATAGCTGTCAATAGCATAAATTAAAATTAGCAAACTATAAAGTGAATTTTCATGCCAGTTCGATATATTCCTTAATAGCTAGCCCATGTTTTCTGGAGATGATGGGGACCTTGTTATGAACGAGCGAAGTCAAGTTCATTCTCCATTCCTGACAAGCGAAATCAATATTTGCCTGAATTTTGTTATCCTCTGTACTCAAAAACTACAATGTTAGGAACATTAACATTTGCACACATATGTGCAGAATCACAATTTCAAGAAATAAAACGAATCATAACAGGGTGAAACGTTCATTTTTAAACCTCGCATGTTCACTGTGCTTTGTACAAATAACATGCTAACAACTTTTAAACAGCTAATCAAAACGTGTTCATTTGCATACACTTTGATTTAAACGTGCTCCTGTACATTAAATACGTTTTTTTGCGATTTAAATGTTTTACTCTGATTTCATTCTTTTCCAGTATTCACATTTTTTTAATTGAATATTCAAAATTTAAATATTTATTTATTGAGTATTTATAATTTGAATTTCAAATTTTTAAAACTTATATGCTCTTTTGTATTAAGATTTTCGTATATTGAAATTAATTTTTTATACATCTAATTTCACAATTATTATTTTACTTTGAAAACTTTTACAGCTCGCATACTGCATATGCGCAAATTCATTAAAAGCACGGCTTTTTGCTAGTTCTTTACTTTTGCATAGGAGTCCGTGCAAGGGTTACATTAGCGTTGACTCCTATAAACAAAATTAAAATCTGGCGAATATGTTCCATTACACAAAATATGTATTATTTTTAAAATAGCTACAAGATTTAATTGTTAATATCCGGGACTTATATCGTGTATATGGCCCCGCTTACATTTGTCCACTTCCATTTTTTGCATTCGCATATTTATTTGGGCGTTGAAATAGTGTTTATCTATAATAATAAAGGGCAATGTACGTGTGTCTGTGTCTCTGTCTTGTACACTATAGGCTCTGTGACCGCGCAAAGCTACAAAATTTGGCAATCGGAGACCCGGGTGCAGGGGGGGGGGGGAAGGGAACACGTGAAAACCGATTTTTAAAATTTGAATTTTTTTTGTAATGTGTTGTTTTATGCGATTTCGAACGTTTTTTCCCTTTTTCCCCTTTTTTCTCCAACTTCTAGACGTCGTAGAATAAAAGAACAAATCACACGACCGGAAAGAGCAGACAATTGCGAGTAAAAATTTATTAATTTCAAATCTCAGGGACAAATTCTAATATTTTTTAAAGATTTTGAAACAAAAGTCACTTTCGGCTCAAAAAAATGAATATTTGATTTAAATCCTCGCGTTGAGAAAAGTACCGACAATTTCGACTAGTAATTTACATTTTTAGAAAGCTCAAAGATCAGGCTTTCTTACAAGATCAATCTGGTCAAGAAATAATAAAATGTAGCCGCACGATCCGGATTTTAAGGAAGTAATGATTTTCAATTTCTCTGCCAAACCGCGAAAGAAAGATTTTTTACCCACATGCGCGTGCAGATTCAGGGTGTTTCTATAGTGGAGGGAGAGTTCTGGCGTCACTGTTCTGACGCGTTTGCGTATACAAAACTTCATTTTCTAAAAAGATGACTGCTGAAGGTGTTAATAAGAATGCTATGAAAAAATTAATCTGTCATCAAGATTACTATATCTGTCTAACAAGGCGAAGATACAATAGAGTTGAACAATTTAATATTACAAGTAAAGACCATCAGATTTATACTGTTAAGCAAATTAAAATGGATTAATCACTTATGATGATAAACGTCATATTTTAAATGACGGAATTAAGAGCTTAGTATATGGTCATTATAAAATTTAAATGATTGAATTATGGTGGATAGAATTGTGGTGATGCATTGTATACATCGAGAGGTGGTTGGGACAATTAAAAAACTTAAACACTGCAGAAATAAAAAATATATATATAAAAATAAAGTTATGGAGATTGTCGCTGTGCATTTATGCATCGGGTGGTGGTGGGGACAATCTTAAAAAAAAAAACTTTTTTTCGCTGAGCAGCATCGTTATTTCCTAAATACTAAATTCACATTCAACATCATCAGTCTCAAAAATACTTTCATGTGATTTTCGATGCAATACTAAAAATGCAGACAAACGGGTACAATTTCAAACAAAAAAAATGTTATGTAAAAATGTTAAAAACGCTGAGCAGCATCGTTAAAGTAGCATCGTTAAACCAGCATCGTTATTTCTTAAATTGTAAATTCACATTCAACATCATCATTCTCAAAAGTTCTTTCATGTGATTTTCGATGCAATACCAAAAATGCAGACAAACGGATACAATTTCATTTATGTAAAACAAAAATAGAGGAGCATACCTCTATAGAAAAACATAGAAACAGCTGATCCCGGCTGTGAGTACACATCAAAGGGATCCCTTTTTTAGGGTTACAGGTACAGATATCCTCAGAGTCTCAGAGTTCACAAACATTAGAATAAATTCACTTTACAAATTAATTTTCAAGAACCCCCCCCCCCCTAGAACATTATTTTTTCATCTTAAAATTTCATTATTAGTTTTAACGTCGTTAAACTAAAATACACTTTGTTAACTCCACGGGGTTATTGCGCCAGCGAGTTTGCCACGGTCAGAATTTTCAAGGGTAGCGAAAAGCCTGGTCGCCGAAGGCGGCTAGTTTGTAATAAATATAAAAGAAAGGGGTAAATTTTTAAGCCTGTGATTTCTTTCCAAGTCACTTTCCGAAGGTGTTTAAGCCAGAAAGTAAAAATACGGAAAATGAAATCACTTTCGGATGTGGATTACATATCGACCCTGCATCTATCTTTTCAAATTTAAATTTCATTTCATTTTATTTTATTTATAGCCCTAAGGGTTATGGGTAAACTTTCCCAGCAATAGTCATTAGGGAGCGCGGAAGCCCATTGGTTAGCGCGCTGGAGTTGCACTCGGTAGGCCCGGGTTCGAATCCAGCCACTGCCAAAACTGCCGCCGTGTTCACGCCGAGTACGATCACGTTAAACATGTGGGTCCGTAAGTCCTTCCGTGAGATTGGTGGTAGGGAAAGGAGGGTACGGTCCCTGTGGATGCCTCCCCCCACTGGGTTCTGGTCTAAATTGGGTGGCACTTCCCAGCCGTCCAAACAGTTACCTTACACCTTTCTGGTAGGTCGGGCGGTCTGGGTCTCAACAACAGCAATAGTCATTAGACCAAACGGATAATATTCGTATATTGCCCAAAGAGTATGAATTTGCGAAAAATTAAAAAATTAATATTTTTTTTATTCCCTCTATGACCAATAATATTTAAAAAACAATATTTATATAATAATAATAATTTTGTATACTTCATTTTGGCAGTTATTTTCTTTGCTTACAAATCTAGAAAGCTGCGATCGAAGTCACAGTAAATATGAAAAAGGTAGATCAATTAACCGTGGATTATAGTTAGGGGATATACATTGGTCTTCGAAAACCATGCTCGGAGCGACAAATTGTGCATAATAAATGAGTTCTGAACTGATTGATCTACTCCGAATTTCACAGGAAAATACTCTGATATATTATCAATTCAAACAAAGTTTAATAAAACAAAACATATCCATGCAGGAATTTTATTTACCCCTAAATTTTTACAACAGAATCCATCACAATACCAGGACCAAAAGCATGATTGCTCAATGATGTTACTTAATACTAAACGTACCATGACCGGTCAAATGACCGGTTGTAAACTTTTGATTATAAAATTCGCATATAACGTTATCGCATTTTTCTTACTTGACTTTATGACATTTTTATTAAACGGATACAATCAATTTTCCAATATTTATTTTTCTTCTTCTTGTGTTTATATGATAAAGATACATAGTTTACCGTTATCTACCACGACCAGTCTTTTGACCGGGGGAAAAATTTATTGCCTTATAAGGTTATCGGTTCAGAAATTTTATGTACATGCACATTCCTCATATTTCATCAGTTTCATGCACATTTTATGCAAGGACTTTTGCGTAGTAAGTTCAATTTAAAATAATTGTGTATTAAAATTTCAATAAAATGTCAAAATTTCAAGTTGCAAGGAAATGTGACAAAAACTAAAAAGTATTACTAGTTAGTTTATATTTTCTTTTTACAGCTTTACTCGATTCGTAATCTTCACCCTGAAAAAATGTAGAAACATTCAAGACACAACAAGTTCTTAGAAGAAATAAATAACATACCCGAAGAGTTTTCGGAAATGGATGAAAGTGAACTTCTTTTAAATACGTTTCCTATATATATCATATTATGTATTGTAGGCAAAGTAAAAATGTATTAAATAATGTGAAGTAAATAGTCTATGGCATCGTATCTGAGTTTCAGGTTCAAAAGATGTGTTAGCATAAGATTTTTTTGCGAAATGTGGATGGGATAAGGAAGAAATGCATCTTAATAATTACTGGAATTTGACTACTTTGTCTATGATAGAAAAGGGCCTTGTTTAAAATATGATCTTCATTTTTGTGTATTAGTTGAACGTTTATCGTTCGCAGAGTTCAGGCATCCACTCAGCGGGCTCAGGTATATTTAGCTTTGGCTGCTAAAATAGTGTCTACAAAAGTAGCCATACCTAAAAAATAACACCTAGAAATTTTAATGCTAGCTGCGAACACCTCAGCAAATAAATACTGAAACGTGTTTTAAATATAGATTAGGGAAAAATATAAATAAATTTTATGAAAATTTTTAAAATATGAATTACAATAAGAGCATGCCAACACGTTCATATTAAACGTCACGCTAAAATATTGTTAATTTATGTTAGAACTTCATTTTGAAATTTTGGATAATTAATATAATTAAATTGATTTAAAATGCTTTATATAATAGCATGCTGAGTTTAACAGCTTTAAAATTTTATCACATTCCAGATGCAGCCCGCGATGTCAATTGATAGAGTTGCATAAGTACGGAGATATAATATATGCAGTATATATAATATTTAAATCTTTCTACAAATTATCGAAATAGCTCACAATAGCATAAATTTACATTGGCAAACAGTATAGGGACTTTTCATGCCATTTTTATATATTTTTTAATAGATAGTCCATGCTGTCTGGAGATGATGAGGGTCTTGTTATGAACGAGCGAAGCGAAGTTCATTTTCCATTCATGACGAAGCGAAATCAATATTTGCCTGAATTTCGTTATCCTCTGTACTCAAAAACTACAATATTAGGAACATTAACATTTGCACACATATGGGAAGAATCACAATTTCAAGAAATAAAACGAATCATAACAGCGTGAAACGTTCATTTTTAAACCGCGCATGTTCACTGTGCTTTGTACAAGTAACATGCTAACAACTTTTAAACAGCTAATCAAAACGTGTTCATTTGCATCCACTTTGATTTAAACGTGCTCCTATACATTAAATACGTTTTTTGCGATTTAAAAGTTTACTCTAATTTCATTGTTTTCCAGCATTCTAATTTGTTTAATAGAATATTCAAAATTTAAATGTTTATTTATTGAGTATTTAGAATTTGAATTTCTTATTCTAAAAACTTATAGGGAATTGAGGAAAGGTTCTGACGTCATGGTTCTGACGAGGTTGCGTACACAAAACTTCATTTTCTAAAAACATAACTGCTAAAAGTGTTAATAAGAATGCTGTGAAAAAATTAATCTATTATCAAGATTAGTATATCTGTCTAACAAGGCGAAAATATAATAGAGTTGAACAATTTAAAATTGCAAGTAAAAACCATCAGATTTTTACTGTTAAGCAAATTAAAATGAGACTTACCACTTATGATGATAAACGTCATATTTTAAATGACGGAATTAAGAGCTTAGCATTGATCATTATAAAATTTAAATAATTGAATTATGGTGGACTGAATTGTGGTGATGTATTGTATATATCGGGTGGTGGTTGGGATCACAATTAAAAAACTTAAACACTGAAGAAATAATAAAAATAAATAAAAAGAAAGTTATGGTGATTGTCGCGGAGCATTTATGTATCGGGTGGTGGTGGGGACAATCTTTGAAAAAAAATTTTTTTTCACTGAGCAGCATCGTTAAAGTAGCATCGTTAAACCAGCATCGTTATTTCTTAAATTGTAAATTCACATTCAAAATCATCATTCTCAAAAGTTCTTTCATGTCATTTGTGATACAATACTAAAAATGCAGACAAACGGATACAATTTCATTTATGTAAAACAAAAAATAGAGGAGCGTGCCTCTACAGAAAAACATAGAAACAGCTGATCCCGGCTGTGAGTACACATCAAAGGGATCCCTTTCCTAGGGTTACAGGTACAGATATCCTCAGAATCTCAGAGTTCACAGACATTAGAATAAATTCACTTTACAAATCAATTTTCAAGAACCCTCCCCCTAGAACATTATTTTTCATCTTAAAATTTCATTATTAAATTTAACGTCATTAAATTGAAACAAACTTTGTTAACTCCCCGGGATTATGGCGCCAGCGAGTTCGCCACGGTCAAAATTTTCAATGGTAGCGAATAGGCTGGTCGCCGGAGGCGGCAAGTTTGTAATAAATATAAAAGAGGGGACAGAGTACATACCTGCGGGCCCAGCTAAATATAAAAGAGGGGAGTAAATTTTTAATCCTGTGATTTCTCTCCAAGTCACTTTCCGTAGGTTTGTAAGCAAGAAAGTTAAAATACGAAAATTGAAATCACTTTCGTATGTGGATTTCATATCGGCACCTGCATCTACCATTTCAATTTTAAATTGCATTTTATTTTATTTTATTTATAAGGATTATGGAACTAAGGGTTATGGGTAAACTTTCTCAGCAACAGTCATTGGACCAAACGGATAACATTGATATATCGCCCCAAAGAGTATGACATTGTGAAAAATTAAAAAAAGAAATATATTTTTGTATAACGTCTGTATGACCAATAATATTTTAAAAAGAATATTTTATATAAAATTAATTTCGTATACTTTTACATTGCTTTATTCATGTCTTAATGTTTACCT
This sequence comes from Amaurobius ferox, assembly GCA_951213105.1. Classification (NCBI taxonomy): domain Eukaryota; kingdom Metazoa; phylum Arthropoda; class Arachnida; order Araneae; family Amaurobiidae; genus Amaurobius; species Amaurobius ferox. The sequence goes on from OX578152.1 coordinate 53,288,367, forward strand.
ATCCAGAAATCTGCGATCGAGGTTACAGCAAATATGAAAAAGATAGATATGTTAAACGTGGAATATAGTTAAGGGATATACATTGGTCTTCGAAAACCAAGCTCGGAGCAGCAAATTGTGCATAATAAATGAGTTCTAAACTGATTGACTCCGAATTTTACAGGAAAATACTCTGATATATTAACGAATTCTAACAGGATGGAACGCTCATTTGATGGCTAAACTGTTAGGGTTATGGTTAAACTTTTTCAGCAACACTTATTAGACCAAACGGATAATATTGGTATATCGCCCCAATGAGTATGAAATTGCGAAAAATTACAAACGAATTATATTTGTATACCCTCTACATGACCAATAATATTTAATAAAGAATATTTATATAAAAATAATTTCGTATTCTTCTTTTTGCAACATGTCTCACTTGCATATCCAGAAAGCTGCGATCGAGGTCACAGCAAATCTGAGAAAGGTAGATAGATCAATTAACCATGGGCTATAGTTAGGGGATATACGTACATTGGTCTTCGAAAACCAAGCTCGGAGCGACAAATTGTGCATAATAAATTACTTCTGAACTGATCGACTGGGAATTTCACTGAAAAATACTCTGGTATATTATCAATTTAAACAAACTAAGACAAAACATGTCCATGTAGGAATTTTATTTACCCCTAAACTGTTACAACAGAATCCATCACAATACAAGGACCAAAAGCATGGTTGCTCAATGATGTTACTTAACACTAAACGTACCATGACCGGTCAAATGACCGGTTGTAAACTTTTGATTAGAAAATTCTCATATAATGTAATCGCCTTTTTCCCACTTGACTTTTTCTATGCAAAAATTAAGAACGAAATATATTTGTATACCCTCTGCCTGCCCAATAATATTTTAGAAAGAATATTTATATAAGAATAATTTCGTATTTTTTACTTTGAACGTTGATGTCCTATTTGGATATCCAGGAAGCTGCTATTGAGGTAACAGCAAATCTGAAAAAAGTAGATAGATCAATTAACTATGGACTATAGTTAGGGAATATACGTACATTGGTCTTCGAAAACCAAGATCGGAGCGGTAAATTGTGCATAACAAATTACTTCTGAACTGATCGACTGGGAATTTCACAGAAAAATACTCTGATGCATTATCAAATCAAACAAACTTTAATAAGACAAAACATGTCCATGTAGGAATTTTATTTACCCCTAAATTCTTACAACAGAATCCATCACATTTCAAGGACCAAAATCATGATTGCTCAATGATGTTACTTAATACCAAACGTACCATGACCGGTCAAATGACCGGTTGTAAAATTTTGATTATAAAATTCGAATATAACATAATCGCCTTTTTTCACTTGACTTTATGACTTTTCTATTAAATGGATACAATCAATTTTTTAATATTTATTTTTCTTCTTCTTGTGTTTATATGATAAAGATACATAGTGTACCGTTATCTACCACGACCGGTCTTTTGACCGGGGGAAAAATTTATTGCCTTATAAGGTTATCGGGTCAGAGAATTTATGTACATGCACATTCCACATATTTCATCAGTTTCATGCACATTTTATGCAAGGACTTTTGCGTAGTAAGTTCAATTTAAAATAATTGTGTATTAAAATTTCAATGAAATGCGTAAAATTTCAAGTTGCAGGAAAATACGCCAAAAACTAAAAAGTATTACTAGTTAGTTTATATTTTGTTTTAACAGCGTTACTCGATTCCTAATCCTCACCCTAAAAAAATGTGGAAACATTCAAGACACAACAAGTTATTAGAAGAAATAAATAACATACGCGAAGAGTCTTCGGAAATGGATGAAGGTGAACTTTCTGAAAGTGTAGATACATTATTTGAAAATGATAATGATCTATTAAACACTGAGTGTGAGCCAACAGATGCAGACGATGAAGAGGAGAATATTGTGGATATAATACAGGGATCAGCAAACTACGACCCGCTTCCCAAATCCAGCCTGCGGCCTATTTCAATGCGGACCGCTAGCTAACAATGGATTTAAACTTTTAAACTAGTAAAATAATTCAAAATTGCCACCTTAACAAAAGCCGATAGTCGAGTTGCGAAATCTTACCATATGTGGCGCTCTTATAGCTTCGCATTCCGCTGTGACACTATGCACTTATAAATTCAGATGCGTCTGCGGTGATATGTGTAACACTGTGCTGCGATTATTTGTTCCAATTTTATTACCCACGGATACTCATCATGTAACTGTGAAAACTAGAAAAGAAGAGAAAAGTTGGCTTTTAAAGCGGAGTGGAGTGTGGATTACTTTGTTATTGAATTAAATGACAAAGTATTATGTTTATTACGCAATGACATAATATCTGTATTAAAAGAGTACAATATGCGTCGTCATTTCCCGACTGAGCACTCGACGTAATATTCATAACTCACAGGATGACAACGATCGGAAAAATTGGAAAGTTTAAAACGGAATAATGCTTCACAACTTAATTTGTTCGTGAAAATGAAAAAGCAAAATGAGGCTGCAACTAAAATCAGTTTACGAATATCTTATTTATTAGCCAAGGAAGGAAAGCCATTTACCGACAGTGAATGTCGTGTTTGCTTGTAGCAGCTAAATAAATTTGTCCAGAGAAAATGGATTTATTTAAATCTGCCATCCTTTCGGCGAGAGCCACTGTTAGAAGAGATGAGCACATTGAGAGCAACACCAATAATTAATTGACAAACAAGGTAACTAATTTTGGGTGGTTTTCTTTGTCTTTTGACGAGTCCACCAATGTTACTGATACTGATTAGTTGCTGCTGTTTATTTGAGGAGTCAATGCTCAGTTTGAAGTCACTGAAGAATTAGCTTCTATGAATAACCTGCATGGAACCACTACAGGCGAAAACATCTTTAATGAAATTGAGAAAGCGTTTACAAAGTACAACCTGAAATGGAATTAGTTAAAATGTGTCACAACGGATGGTGGTAAACATATGTGTGGAGCGGGGAAAGGCTTAATTGGAAAAATTAACGAAGCGTGTGAAAATGGAAGGTATTCAAAACCTTTGATCATTCATTGTATTATTCACAAACAGGTACTTTGTGGGAAGCACCTTAATCGATCATGTGTTGTTGAACCAGTTGTGCCAGCGGTTAACTTCATTGGCTCTCGTGGCCTAACCATTGTCAGTTTCGTGATTTTTTATTCAAAATTGAAGCCGAATATCCTGACTTGCCCTACTATACACAGCAAGCAGTTCGATGGTTTAGTACTGGCAAGATTTCATTGGGATTTTTTTGAACACAGAGAAGCGATTGAAATATTTTTCAACTAGAAAAACCGCTCTCAATCACTGCTATGGAACACTGAATGGTTTTGGAAATTAGCGTTTGCTGCAGATATTGTAGGATTTCTTAATGGTTTCAACTTAAAACCTCAGGGAAGATCAGTGCTCATATGCGAAACTTATACTGCGGTAAAGTCTTTTCGTAGACAATTGGCGTTGATTGAATCACAGATTATGTCAAACTGCTTTGTGCAATATCCACACTATGAGAAGTTTGATAAAGAAGCAAGTTCGCCATTGCCACAAAAATTTGTGGCGGATATATTTTATAAGCTCAAACTACAGTTTTAATGGCGTTTTTCGACTTTTATGCAAGTGCAGAAAACATTTCCATTTTTCAAAATCCATTTGATTGTACAATTGAGAAACTTCCGCCTAACCTTCAATTGGAAGTTATTAATCTGCAAAGTGATGATATGCTAAAAGACACATTCAAAGAAAATACACTAACAGATTTTTATAAATTCCTTCCAGGCGACGAATATGGTCAACTAAAATCATATGCTGGGGGATTTATTTCTGTATGTGGCAGCACTTAACTATGTTGTTGTTGACACCCACACCGTCCGACCTACCAAAAAGGTGTTGAAGACCCAGACCGTCCGACTCGTCAGCAGGGACATGAGCATCTATTTGGACGGCCGACCTACCAAAAAGTTGTAAGGTAACTGTTTGGACTGCCGGGAAGAGCCACCCAATTTAGACCGGAACCCAGTGGGGGAGGCATTCACAGCGACCGTACCCTCCTTCCCCTACCACCAACCTCTCGGAAGGACTTACGGACCCACATGTTTAACGTGATCCTACTCCGCGTGAACGCGGAGGTAGTTTTGGCAATGGCGGGAATCGAACCCTGGCCTACCGAGTGCAATTCCTGCACGCTAACCACTGGACTGCTGCATCTATATTGTTGAAGTTGCTGAGATCCAAACCGTCTGACCTACCAGAAAGGTGTAAGGTATCTGTTTGGACGGCCGAGAAGTGCCACCCAATTTAGACCAGAACCCAGGCACTTATCAATGTTGTTGTTGAGATCCAGACCGTCTGACCTACCAGAAAGGTGTAAAGTAACCGATTGGACGGCCGGGAAGTGCTACCCAATTTAGACCGGAACCCAGTGGGGGAGGCATCCACAGGAACCGTACCCTCCTTCCCCTACCACCAACCTCTCGGAAGGACTTACGGATTCACATGTTTAACGTGATCCTACTCCGCGTGAACACGGAGGTAGTTTTGGCAATGACGGGAATCTAACCCTGGCCTACCGAGTGCAATTCCTGCACGCTAACCACTGGACTGCTGCATCTATGTTGTTGAAGTTGTTGAGACCCAAACCGTCTGACCTACCAGAAAGGTGTAAGGTATCTGTTTGGACGGCCGAGAAGTGCCACCCAATTTAGACCAGAACCCAGGCACTTATCAATGTTGTTGTTGAGATCCAGACCGTCTGACCTACCAGAAAGGTGTAAAGTAACCGATTGGACGGCCTGGAAGTGCTACCCAATTTAGACCGGAACCAAGTGGGGGAGGCATCCACAGGAACCGTACCCTCCTTCCCCTACCACCAACCTCTCGGAAGGACTTACGGACCCACATGTTTAAAGTGATCGTACTCCGCATGATCACGGTGGCAGTAGTGGCAGCGTGCAAATCCAGCGCGCAAACCACAGGGCTACCGCGCCTGAAATGTGCCAACAGCACGCGGTGTTCCCAGGTGGTCACCCACCCAAGTACTAACCACGACCGATGCTGCTTGACTTCGGTAATCTAACGAGAACCTGTGATTTCAGCACGGTAGGGCCTTTGGTCTAGGCACTTATCAATGTGAAGAAACATTTTTGAAAATGAAGTACGTAAAATCGCAATACAGGTCAGCATTAACAGATGGCCACTTGCAATTAATTTTAATGAAGTACTTACTTTGAATCCTAGTTTGATAAAATGTTATCTAAAAAAAGCAATTACATTCCTCTCATTAGTAAAGCTTATTGTTATGTTACATTTGTGTAAAATTGTTCAATAATACGGAAATTTGACTTGTTTCTAAAATCCCTTAATTTGACTTAATATGTATAAACATTTCAATCGTTTTTTTATGTGTCAGCAAAATAGATAAGAGATTTATGTTTAAGAATTATCACTCCCTGATAAAAATATTTGAAAACCTGTTTTTTCATATTTAAATAGAATTACCTATATAAGTATCTTAGAGTATGCGTCTTGGCCCATCGAATCTAAATTTTTTATAATCTGGCCTTGTACAAAAAAAGTTTGCGACCCCTGTTATAATACAGAGAGGACGAAAATCAATGATATTGCTCTCAAATTCCAAAGATGAGAATGAAAAAATGAGCTGTAGATTTAGGTTGGTGGTACTGTTTGAGAAGAAATTCAAATAGGTGCTACATGTGAGAGGGAAAAATCAAGTGCAACGTGATATGCAAAACTCAATATTATAAAGGGTGAAGTGAAGACTGCATTTTCGTTGATAATTGACCACCGTATTATGAAACTTATAAGAACATACACAAGATAAAAAATGTGATGTGAGCAGCACATGACTTTCCCTGCAGGCTTATATTAACGTTCTCTTTATTTTAATTAAATTTATTTCACTTTTAATTCAATTTTCGTTCTCATTCGATAAAGGGACTTATTTTCAAAGGTGGCGTAGGGAAAGTACGAAAAACTAAAATATCTCGAGAACGGTTAGTCCTAGTGTAATGGGGTTGATCTTATTCTTTTCATCGTTAAAAATTACGTATTAAATCAGCATTTAATGGATATATTTGAGTATACCCAGTTTTTTATTTTAGATTTTGGCAATTTTTGCGGGCCATTTTGCAAAAAAAGGCAGGTTATTTTTTTCTGAATCGTACCAAAATCTAATCAGCACCAGGGTGACCTATACGTGACTCATCTACCAAATTTTGTGAAATTCGGTTCATTAGTTTTTCAGCTACAGTGGATACAAACTTTTGCGGGCCATTTCACAAAAAAGGCGGGTTCTTTTATTCTGAATCGTACCCAAAACTAATCAGCACCAGCCCCGCCCACAAGTGACTTACCTACAAAATTTTGTGAAATTCGGTCTATTAGTTTTTTAGTTAGAGTGGATACAATATCTGCACAGACAGACAGACACACAGACACACAGACAGACACACAGACAGACACACAGACAGACAGACACACAGACACACACACAGACGTCACGCTAAAAATGGTTTTTTCGTATTCTAGAGGTCTTGAAACGTGTAGATCCGTCGAAAACTCGAGTTGTGATTTTCGGCATGATTCCAATACTTTCCCTATACATTACCATGTATTGCAGGGAAAGTAAAAGCAAACCGAGTTTTAGGAAGGAACCGATTGAAATCAATTATATTACCTTATAAAGTTACTTTGTTTAATATTTCCTTACTAAAACCAATATTATCCGAATTCAATCAAAAAAAGTAAAGTTTTTATCTAAAAACCTGTCATTTGACAGGTTACGGTACTAATAGGTATATACAGTAATATTGAATGTCGGTACGTTTAGTGTTAACTGCTTTCCAGTTCCTTGTCCTCTCCAGGCTAGCACACGTCTATTGTTCAAACTTCTTGCCAAATCTTACTCATCTATGAAGATTCACCCATTGTGTTTGGGTCCAAATCAGAGAACTTTTGGAAGACAGTGAATATACAAATTGTTTAAAGATATATCAATAATTTTACAAAAATGAGAAGAAACTCAAAGGTTTTATTCTCCTATTGTGTTTTTCTTTTATCTACATACATACGATTATAAAGAAGCTTATTTTAATGTCCTTAAATATATTATTACTTTCCCTGCAATACATGGTAATGTATAGGGAAAGTATTGGAATCATGTCGAAAATCGCAACTCAAGTTTTCGACGGATCTACACGTTTCGAGACCTCTAGAATACGAGAAAACCATTTTTAGCGTGACGTCTGTGTGTGTGTCTGTGTGTCTGTCTGTGTGTCTGTCTGTCTGTCTGTGCAGATTTTGTATCCACTCTAACTAAAAAACTAATAAACCGAATTTCACAAAATTTTGTAGGTAAGTCACTTGTGGACGAGTCTAGTGCTGATTAGTTTTTGGCACAATTCGGGATAAAAGAAACCCGCCTTTTTTGCGAAATGGCCCGCAAAAGTTTGTATCCATTCTAGCTGAAAAACTAATGGACCGAATTTCACAAAATTCGGTAGATGAGTCACGTATAGGTCACCCTGGTGCTGATTAGATTTTGGTACGATTCGGAAAAAAATAACCTGCCTTTTTTTTTGCAGAATGGCCCGCAAAAATAGTCAAAATCTAAACTAAAAAGATACGTATGCTCAAATATATCCATTAAATGCTTGTTTAATACGTAATTTTTAAAGAAGAAAAGAATAAGACCAACCCCATTACACTAGGACTAGCCGTTCTCGAGATATATTAGTTGTTTTCGTATTTTCTCCACTCCACCTTTGAAAATAAGTCCAGTTATCAAATGAGAACGAACATTGAATTAAAAGTGAATTAAATTTAATTGAAATAAAGAGAACGTGAATACAAGTCTGCAGGGAAAGTCATGTGCTGCCCACATCAGATTTTTATTAATGCATACAACAGACAATTAAATATTTTTATTCGTTTTGTTAAAATTCATCAGAACACCTTTCAATTATACTGCAAGTATATACAAAACTAAACGGACAATTTTAGCTATATAAACCGAGTTAAAAATAACCTTCATTTTTAAGTAAATAAAGAAATATGGAAAATTTTGATTTTAAAATATATAAAATACATAAATATAATATTAGAGTTTTATTTTGTAGTTTGAAATTTCGTTTGTTACCGGACATTTGAAAGATTGAGATCATATTTTCCCCGATTCAACAAAACCGACATATTAGTGTATTATTTTATCAGAAATCTTCAGCAGCGAATAACTTTTAGCTGCACTTGAAGATTTGCTAGGTAACTGTGCCTGTGGTCACTATACAAATCAGACAAACAACGCTACTGATATGGTATTTTGCGGTATACGCATACAGGGTGTCCCAAAAAGATTGAAACACGCTTTAATTCTTTACCTGTTGGAGATAAGTGGGCAATGTTAATTGCAAAAATGTTGAAAGTAAGGTAGGAAAAAAGACTACGTTAATGAAGTAGTCCTCCCATTAATTTTCGAAAAGTTACGCTGTTTAAATTTTTATACGACCCCCTTAGACATATTTCGCCAATCAGAATTTTTTTATTTTTAATGCAACAAGATCATTAAATAAAACCGCATATATGCATCTTTAAAATCAACTGAATTATGATAAAGGGAAAAATCTGGCTTATGCCAATTTTCCATACCATGTGCAGGGCTGTTTCATCAGTGAAATTAGGGATCATAAACAAATTGACGATGGGAATTGATTAGATAAAAAAAGTACTTAAAAGTACTTAATTATTGAAAAAGTACTTAGTTATTGAAAAGTACTTAAGAATCCGTGATTGCATAGTGAGCCTACGTGGAATTCGCAAAAATGTCTCCTATGTATTATCATCCAGTTTTATCTTTTTTGCGATATGTCATAAATTTACACTCCTAATTTGATATATGGTCCCCATTCACAGTTCAATTTTCAATTAAATATAACTCGCTCAATTTTAAAGCTACAGATATGCGGTTATTTTAATGATCTTGTTGTATTAAAAATAAAAATTTTCTGATTGACCAAATTTGTCTAGGAGGATCGCATAAAAATTTAAGAAGTGTAACTTTTTGAAAATTAATGGGAGGACTATTTGATTAACGTAGTCTTATTTCCAACCTTACTTTCAACATTTTTGCGATTTACATTGACCACTTATCTCCAACAGCTAAAGAATTAAAGCGCGTTTCCATCTTTTTGAGACACCCTGTATATTTCCATGGTACTACAGTTAATGGGGATTTATGGTTGATGAACTTTAATTATAGGCGGCTGGATTCAGTTCTACTGTTTACTTCACTATGATCAGGATTCAGAAATTGTATTTCAGTAAGTTAAGCTTATATTCTGCACTTGTAAACGGACCCGCCGTTGCCCGGAATTTAAGGTAATAGGTTGTTACGCAGCCGTATGTGCGTCCACGGAACAGTTCTTATTTCATTTTATTTTTGCTGTAAGTGAGCGTATGTTCTGTTATGAAACGTTGTTTGATTTTTGGAAATTCGCTGTGAGTTCTTATTAGAGGTTCTAATTAGGTGCTGTTTTAATTAGAGGTTTGAATTTTGAATTCCGGGCAACGGCAAGAACATTTTGAAGTTGTTCTGGGAAGGGAGATTAATAAAATGATATGAATTTAATTTACAATCCCTATTCAACTCCGAGTTGGGTCGGCCACTCACATGCAATTAAAGAAAGGAGTGTGGAAACCCCAGGCCGTCCGACTCGTCCTGAGGACTTGAGTAACAAAGTGGACGACCGGGAAGGGCAATTAAAGAAAGGGAAATTACTTAATTTAAAAGTTAATTACTTTAATAGAAGGGGACCGTATAGTAAGAATTAAATTTTGGCTAAAAGTACATTGCGTTATAGATATTTAAAATTAATATATAAAACCATCCTTGCATGTGATCGCCTGAAACTTATACATAAAATAATTATAAGTTTGCATAAATCAAATTTTCATTCTTTTTAAAATCCCATTCCTGCATATAACTTTTTTGTGCTGTAACAATTTATCCTTGCCACTAAAAATAGTTCACGAGACCTATATGTGTTCATGAAAAATCTCTCACAATACAGATAACAATATGTTCTTTATTAAGTTGATATATATAAAAAGGTTAGTCACAATCTTTTTTAGTTATATATAATAATGCAACATGAGAATATGAATTCTCTTCGTATAATATTTTTAAAAAGCAATTTCATTTTTTTAATAAAATATATGTGTCTATATTCACACATTTTCTTCATAGCAGAATTTTACTGCAATTTTGCGGTAGCAGTAATATCAACTAAAATCAACATGAACTTTTGATATACGTATTTTAGAAGAAGGTACATCTGTGCCACATTTTTTTTTAAAAACCATAGATCATCACTACACTTGAATAACAGCAGATGAAATTGTAACACCTTAATAAAATAAATTCACATTCAATTTAGGACTTGTTTTCTCTATATCAGTGCCAAGATGTGAAGCAAGAACATTAATAAGAATCATTACATCTCCTCAAGAGTGCAAGCAAAGAAATCTTAATACTCGTTATGTATATGGATGAATGATGTAGAACCAACTTTAATGATAGAGATTACTTCTTGAACAATTATTTTTTTTATCATAAAAACTGAAATAACGTCAGATTGCATGTTGGTCAATGCAATACTCGCAGATATTCTTTAAAATTTACTCACAGATTCACAAACCAGTTCATTTTACAAATATATATATATATGCATCTTCACCGATCTTCTCAAAAATCGTTCACTTTTTATTATCTTTTAATACATCAATTAAACATTACAATCTACTCACTTATCCTTGTCACATATTTAGCATAAATAAAAATGGTTCAATCAAGGGCTAAAGCTATGGCTAGAGGTGCAAGCACCCCGTGCCAAAAAAATTACCCCACCTTCTCTTGCAATGATTTTCAGGAGATAGTGAATCAGAACTTTTTTCACATAAAGGAAATCTCCCGCGCTGTCTTGTCACAAGTTTTAGAAGGTAGATAACTGAAGGGGTTAGACTTAACCCAAGCAATCCAAAATTGCCGTTTCCTCCATAAACGAAAACCTTGCCAATTGTCGAAAAGGGATGCTGCTATCCAGCTCTAGTCAAAAGGGGCGTTCACAGTACAATGAAAAACATGAATAAATATCAGTATGTTTATAATTTAATTTAGAAAATGAGACAATTGACCTATTAATGAATATAAAAAATAAAAGCAATTTTGAATAAGATAATTTTGAATAATAAATTAAAACTAAAATAAAATAATTAAAATAATAAAAAAATATTTAATGATTTATAAAAAATGTTTATTTTGGAATAATAAAACAATAACGTGTTGTGACGTGTCACAACAGAAGTATTGGATAAAACTGCCAAGAATATTTACAATTATAAACAACATAAAAATTAAACAACAAGCCTAATCTGTAGAAGTAATTATCATCTATAAAAACAATTAATAATAAACATTCAAACCTACGAATACAAATAACTACTGAAATTCAGAACGATTTAAAGAAAAGTTTGCATGATGGAATATCCTTTGCAATACGCATGTGCTGAAGAAATAAATTGCATGGTGTAATAAGTCTTCTTTAGTTTTCTGCTAAGGGCACTTCAATCACTTTTTTCAATCGGGAATAGTAGTTTTGCTGCAGATAGACTAAACAAGAACATTCATGGACTCTTTCCTTACAAAGTTATTTGGGTGCTTAAGGGTTCTTCTGCGAACACTGTATACATTATTTAAAGTAAAATAAACAATTAGTCACACCATGAGAAGTTCGGTGGAATACTAAACAAAAGGCTTTTTTAAATAAATAAAAATTAAAGTGTTATTATAGGATGTGACTACAAATTGTTTTCGTCACAAAAACAATATTTTCGTTGAACGAGGAGGTTAAAATTATAGTTTAATTTTATAAAGGATAAGTAGTTAACAATACTACTCGTTATAACATAATGTGAAAAACGTTGATGAGCGTCAAGTGTGACGATATTCTATGTTCATTTGATTTTGGAATTTTTTTAATATTATTTTTTTTAATTATATAGTATTGGTAGATAATTTGACTACTGTTTATCTCAATGAAAACGATTCTAAACCGCCGAAATTATCAACAATGAAACTTTTGGAGTCACTCAACCAGGCGTGCGTTATTGCAGCAGGTCTAAATTTAATTTTTTTTAACTTTAATACTAAAATTGTTTTCTAATAAAGCTTTAAGAGTATTTATAATCACAAGAAAATTTACATATTGGATTCTTATTGAATTCGGCAGTTCAAGTATAGTGACACTTGCATTACAAACTTTTGTTTCATTCCGTTACATTCCTCTTATGATTTACACCCACAGTCACATATTCACAATTCAATTTTACTCTTATCACGTCAACAAACTAACCGAATGATAACGCGCCTATGTGTATCCTTTTTGAAAGTTCTGGGAGAAAAAGCACAACTTGAGAATTTCATAGCTAATCTTCAAAATTCGAGAAGCTATCAGAATTCGTCGAAATTCGCAGCGTGGGCAATATTTCGTTAAATGCGTCACTAAGATCATCGAATTAGTTGCTAAGGTCACGCAACCCGTTTCTTAAAATTATAACAATGATTTCCTTTAAGGTATTCGATTCGTATCAATATGGTGGCACTTCCGTTTCATCTCTGTCACATTTCTTTCATGATTTACTCCTACCCCGCGTATTAAGATACTCCATATAAAAAAGTGCAATTATCGCGGTTTCGGGAAAAAAAATATGCTAATATGTCCAATAGCAAAACAATTCGATTATCGCACTTAGAAGATCAAATTTCGTAATTTTATATTCTTTTTATCGCTGGAAATATTTAATGGTTTCTATGTAAGAAAGTATGGAAAAGTTTTCACGAAGAAGATGCCATTTAGCTGCAAAATAAACAGCAGTGGAAGGAACGTGCTTCTAGGCACGTTCTATCCATTTTAGCCCACTATTATAGAAAATTAATGTACAACACACTTCTTGAATTTTTTATAACCCAGTGCCATTTTTATTATCACAGAATTAGAAACAATTTCATCGTAATATTTTCTATATTATATAAAGAACTTAATTGTGTGATACTAGAAAATGTATGAATTCAAATAATGGGCACAAAAGAATAGTGGGTGTGATATTTCTCACTACATTCAACAAGGAATATACCCAAACAAAATACGGTGACAATATAACTTGTTGATATTTACAATTTTATGATATTCACATAGATCAGTTGCCCAAATGGAAATCCTCCGGACTGATTTCATGTCATGCACATAATGTTCTGAAGGACCAACCCAGGATTGAATAGTGGGTTATGCATGGCCAACTTTTGCAAACATTGACTAAACAGCGAATCAGCTTAAACATTTACTTCTCGAAGTTCTTAAATACACAATTAAAGTATATGGGCCAATTTTTCGAGATGAAATTTATTCTCTACTTTCAAGTCCAGCTGTATCCAATTTATTACTTTCTGAGCTTTTGTACTTCACATAGAAAATCTAATTGGGATAGCTAGTTTCAATAAGTTATCTTACCTTAATTTCTGCAAATGAAGTAAAAATCACAAAGTTTACAAAAATAAAACATGATCTACCAATTGGGTTTCCCTCAAAGTGTTTTCCAAATCTAGTAACCAATTGCCACAAAGAAATGTTTTTCTTAACTTTAACTCTTTATTCCGGAAAATATATATTACAGTGAAAAAGTGTTTTAAGTGCCAAGGATTCGGCCACGTTGCTAATTACTGCCCATAGGTAACGGACAACTATAGCTATTGTGGAACTATTCGTAACTACATGGATTAAAGGACATGGAAGTCAATTAAAGAATTTGTAATGGGGCTAACGATAAAGGAAAAATAATTCCAAGGAACTACTTTTCAAGAAATAAGTCTTGCCCTTGTTATCAGGCTAAAATGCTGAGCGTAAATGCTTTACAAAATGGAAGTTAATAACTGACCCTTGTATCGTATAATTTTCATACTCTGGCAATTTGGAGGGGTGTTATGGTTATAAAAAGCATTCAAACCAATACTAATAATTTAGGGCTGCTCATAACTATGTACTCCAAGTAGCAACAGAACTTAAAGAAGATTTTTCCTGTTTTTAGGCACCATTTACCAATAAAAATGAAATTTTAGACACTTGGTTTAAAACACTTGGTTTTGTTCAATTTTCTTCAAAATTTCTTAAATCATCTATGGTTATTCGTAATAATAATCTTCCTGTTAATTTTAAATTCAACACCTTATCATCTGTTTCTATTTCAAATAATATAGTACTAATTCTTTAAAGTATATACTGTTCGCCACACGTTTATATTGATATACTTCTTTCTGAGTTTTCACCTATATATTTTTTAATTTCTAATTTTCTTCTTCTGGGGGACTACTTTAATGCCAGAGGGAAAATGTGGTATATAGTCTCATTGATCAAAAGGGATGCAAGATAATTAATTTATTGTCTTGAAAATAATGTTTTAATTCCTAATAATCCTGGCTATGGTGCACATTTTTAGTTCACATTCTGGTATATATATATTGGGTTTTCGGATATCTCCTTAGTGAGCTTTGGTTTTTTTAATTTTATTCAAAATTCCAGAGTATTTAGAATCTCTAATTTTGGAAATTAATAAAATAAAAACTCTAGACAACTTTTTTACTATTTTTATCAAAACAGTTAAAAATTGAGCTTCTAAATTTATTAGAAAGAAGAAATATGAAAAACATATTAGTTTCTCCTGTTGGAACAAATATTTGGTTAAATTCAAATATTTTGTTACAGCGCTTTCTAAACGGGTCAAGTCCATAATCAAAATCTCTGCGTCCATAAATGAAATTAATCAAAGCTAAATCTAAAGAGTGGTACAGGCTAGTGGTTAGTGCCCAGGAGGTGCACTCGGACGACCTGAGTTCGAATCCTGCCCTTCTCAAACTGCCCCCGTGTTAACGCGGAGTTCGAACATGTTAAATATGTGAGACCGTCTTTCTGAGAGGTTAGTGATAGAAGAAGGAGGGTACGGTCCCTGTGAATGCCGCCCCCACTAGGTTCCTGTCTGCATTGTGTTGCACTTTTCAACCGTCCAAACATATGCCTTACACATTCAGGTAGATCGGAGTATCTCTGTCGAAGAAGAAGGCTGATATTAAACTTAACAGAGCTAAATTTAAATTAATGATTAAGAAAACTAAAGGTAATGCCCGGAAAAATCTTTGTTTTGATTATATTTCGAAATTTGGTACTGAATTTAAATTTGCATTTGATAAATTATCTGAAAAACATAATACCCTTTGGCAATTTCTGGTTAATTTAAATTTAATATATACTGAAAAAATTTCACTGCTCTTGGACTAAAGTTTTCAGGTTAATGAAAATTTCATATATTTCCCCTTTTTTTTCCTCCTTTTCTAATTTATGAACTAGAGTTAGTCACTGAGGAAGAATTGTCCTTGGTTTTTAGTAATTTTAAAATTGGGAAAACTCCTGGTTTAGACAATTTGGACTATACAATTTAGAAAGGCTTGTTTCATTTTAATTCTAATATTTTTATAAAGCTTTTTAATCTTTGTTTTAAACTTCGTTTTCTTTCTACTTTGCTTAAGAAATGCTAAAGTAATATTTTTCACAAACCTGGTCGGGACCCTACTTTATGTTCTTCTTATCGTCTAATTTGTTTTTTACTCACTTTCGGAAAAAGGTTTAGAAAAGGTTTTGACTAACAAATTTAACCATTTCCTAAAATCCAAAGGTGATTTTTATTCAAATCAATTTGGTTTTCGGGAACTTTATATTTGTGATATGAAAAATCTTAACCAAGTAAATCATGTTTCCCTAACTACTATGAATGCTCGTAGGGATTTTGATAATCTGGGCTGGAATATTTTCCCTTTAATTTAAAAAAAAAATAAAAATCTCTATTCCTTTTCGGATTTTATTATTCTCAACTCAACAGTAGAAGGGTGCTATACATTGAACATAAATTTATTCCTTCCAAAAGTATTTCTAAGGGGTCACCCTAGGAATCTGTACTTTCTCCCATACTTTGGAATGTATATTTTATATTTTGGAATGTATATTTTATAAGTATTTTGGAATGTATATTTTATAAATATTTTGGAATGTAAATTTTAATTGTTGTTACTCAACAAGGACCTTTTATATTTACACACCTTTGCTGACAATCTTGCTGTGATCAGCTTTGATAACATTTGGTCACATTTGGTAAATTCTTAAAATTTATCACAAATTCTCCACTAAACGTGATATCAGATTCCTTAATTTCATTACATCTCGAAATTTCTATAGAAAATAGCAGTTCTATCATTTCTGATAAAAAAGGACAAAATTAAAATAGATTCCAAAGTTCCAATTACAAAATAAATCATTAAAAATTTCGACTAATCTGAAATCCCTTGCTTTAGTAATAGATAACTAAATAACTTGGAACCCTCAAATACGGGGTGATTCAAAATTCAACGTACAATTTTTTAGGAGGGAGGTAGTGAACATAAAAACAACTTAATGTATAGCGAGCGTTGCTTATCAGCGGTAGAATTAGGCGGTTTGATCTTCCTCATTGGAGTTGCCGACTTTGTACGGAGACCATGCATCGCTTTACGAATGCTGAGCTGGAAGAGTGAGATAACTCATTGGTTAAGGAACGGGAGTTACACACGAAGGACCCGAAGTCGATTCTTGGCTCAGCCCAAACTGTCCACGTGTTTACGCAGAGTACGGAGACGTTAAATATGTGGGTCTGAATGCCATCCCGAGAGGATTGTGGCAGGGAAAGGAGGGTACGGTTCCTTTGACACCCCTATTGGGTTCCGGTCTAAATTTGGTGGCACTATCCAGGCTATCCAAACAGATACCTTACACTTTCAGGTAATTCTTTCGGTCTAGATATAAAGAAATGAAGAAAGCTGAGCTGGGGGACTTGCATCTAGGTCTGTGAAATAGACGATTCGCGGACGATCCGCTACACGATTGTATCATGAACGTATCCAAACAGAAGTATACCGCATTACCAAATGTTTACGCATTTGCACCATAACTTGTGCTAATACTGCATTCTGCAGTAGCAGGCATGATACTGGTCGGCCACCAGTAACGCGCACCCCCCGACTTGGAAGAGGAGGTGTTACATCAGACGGAACTAATCCAGAGGAAAACACAAGAGTCATTGCCCGTGATATTGAAGAATATCAATCCAGCGTATGGCGCACATTATATGCAAATCGTATAAGGTCATTTCATCTACAACGGGTCCAGTTATTGCAGGCTGACGATTATTCCTCGACGCATGGAATTCTCTCGCAGATTTTTGTAGAAGTGTCGTAAACCCGGCTTTTCCAACCTATATACTTTTCACGGATGAAGATTCTTTCACCCATGAAAGGGAATTTAATCAACACAATGCTCGTTTGGGAGCCCAAGAGAATCCACAATGTATACGAACACTTGAGGAACATACAACGTTTCGTTGCAAATATATGGGCGGGTATTGTTGGTGTTTGCGTAATCGGGCCATAGATGACTCGACTGCCAGAGGTACAGGATTTTTGTAGAGGAAGTGCTGCCGAATTTACTGAACAGTGTTATCATGTCTTTTAGCCGTCAAATATGATTCCAGCACGATGGAGCTCTAGTACATTTTGGTATTCTTGTGCATGTGTATTTGAAAATAACATGTGGGGCTTGATGGATTGGGCCTGGTGAACCCGTCACATAGCCACCACATTCACCCAATTTATCTAGCATTGCTTTCTTTCTGTGGTGGACCCTAAACATTTGGTAAGAAACATTCGGGGACTCTGAAACGAACCTAGTTGCAAGAATCACCATCGCCGCTGTGTCCCCGAGATGTTGGGTATTTTCCAAATTGTACGTCTCTCAATACGTCACCGCTCTTAAGTGTGCATTACTGATAATGGTCGAAGCTTTGAGCACCTGCTATGAAACTGTTCGTCTATAATTACTGTCAAATTGTTACATTACGCCTAATAAAGATTTTGTGACCACTTATTGTCTTGTAATTTCTGCATCTTGGTGTGTCTTTTAGCACACCATGATGGCGTTTCTGGTCATTCATTCCTATGTTAATATGGTTTGATTTTGTATTCTATACCTCTCCTAAAAGTTTGTATGTAGAGTTTTGAATCGCCCTGAATAATATCTTAAAGAAAAGTGTTACAAATTTTGTTTACGTTTGGGTAAAGTTTAGGACAATAGCTGGGGTATGAGCGAAGAACGTTTATAATTTCGGTATCAAATTGTCATTGAAAAAATTACTGTTTTTGACTCTGGGGTCTGGGGGAAGGAGCATTTAACTTCAGAACATAAAAATTAATATTGCCTGCTTTCTTCGGGGAATTATTAGAAAGTTATATTGTCACAAGCAGCAATTTTATTTATTGTAATTATTGTTCATTAATATGTGCTTAATTATATTGTCGAAGGTTTTACTTACACTTCCCAAAGTCTTTTTTACTTTCCTTATATACATAATGTATAAGGAAAGTATTGTGACGGGGTCGAAAATTCGAATTCGAGTTTTCGACGGGAGAGCACGTTTCAAGCATCCCTGATCACGAATCAAACATTTTTGGAGTGATGTCTGTGTGTGTGTGTGTGTGTGAGAAAGTATGTGTGTGTGTGTGTGTGTCAGTGAGTCTGTGGAGACGATAACTGACGAACGAATGGACCGATTCGAACAAAATTTGGAACAAAAATCACAATCCATAAACACTGGAAGCTTATTGTTTTTATATGCAATCGAATGTTCAGAACCCTCCTAAATTTTCGAATGAAATATTGAAAAAATCGTCAAAAAATCAAAACCACTAATAAAGTTACGCCAATAGACATTTCTTATGTAATTTTTTGTTAGAAAACGATTGACATAAATTTTAGAACGCTAACATAAACCGTTCTCGAGATATTGTACTATTTTTCAAAAAAATTATCAAAAAGTCATAAAATAAAAATATTTCCTATTGAGAAACATGTTCACTTTTCATATGTAATACCATGCGATAAATTGGGCGACATCATTCTCGTGGATCTAACTCGTTCCATTCATGAAAAAAGATACTTTAAGTAATACTTTTGTATTTCAACGCCAATAGTCGTATATCTGCTGTAAGAATAACTTATTTCTTCATCCATAACGCTTGGCGAGATTTTGGCGACGAATTTGGCAGAATGTCGCCAACTTGGCGACTTCTTGAAATGTTGCCAAATTGAGGAAAATCTCGCCAAATGGATAAAAATGACGCTAAATCAATGAAAATGACGACTAATTGTCGAAAATTCAATATCTTGGAAAGAATATTAGTATCTACTATAAGAAAAACCTATTTTTTTTACTGTAAATGTAGTAAATTCATTACATTATATAAGGAAAGTCATGTGTTGCCCACATCAGATTTTTTATTATTAAACACAGTAGTTCTGAAAATGACGATAATTGACAGAAAATGTTATGAATTGTAATTGGCCTGGCCTTCAAGATTGGCAACTAAATAAGCTATAAGAATGCAACAATCAAGAATTAGCATTTAATCAAAAATAGATGCAGTGTTCGTTTCAGTGCCAAGAGTTTCAAGACATTAGTTTCAATCCAATCTGCATAAGCAAACTTTTATGAATGTTATTTTCAGCCAGAAATTTATATTTAGGATTTTCTCCACGGGGTACTTTTTAATGATCGTTAGATGCAGAAATCCTCTTCACGGCTACTGTCCGCTCCAGGAAGCAAAATTATGCAATTAGCGAGATAATTATTTGAATACTCAGGGGGGAATTCAGTCGATAAATGTAATGCGTTAAAATATTCTTGGTAGTTGGATTTGATTGATTAAGCAAGTGTCATATCAGTTTCTTGTACGATCAATATCCCTAATTCCCATTCTCTGTTACATTAAAAATAATTAATAATTTTCTGCAGTAATTCGTAGATTTAAAATTCTGATGTCTGCAATTCATACTTTCTTTAGAAATTGCCAATTTCTATATATTGTGATAAAACACGAATTATACGTTTCTTACTTCTAGAAAATCTATATAAATAAAATTGAAAAACTATTTGTCCTTCTGTATGTGCGTGTATGTTTGTCTCATCTTCACTGCTGAATGGCTGCACCGAATTTCATCAAATTATGCAGGTAGTTTTAGTCTATGTTTCGAATTTCAAGGAACATGGGTTGTACAAATAATAATAAAAAATGCGCAGTTAAACCTTCCATAGACATGGCATTATGCAGACGATATTTCTTCCGCAAATTTAATTGAAGAAAATTATAACATTTCGCTTAGCAACGGATTTAACTCCAATGTGTCTACACAGAAGATGATTTTTATTAAATATTTTCCGAAATAAATAATAAATAAATGCATATAAAACTCGTATAAAGTTTATGGAAATTGTTCTTTTGGCTGGATTATAGCAATTACGACCTTCAGGTTTAAAGATAACAGGGATTACTGCTATTTTCAATTTATTATGTCAGCTGTTTTATTTTTGCAAACATTTCTGAAACTCATACACTGTATTACGGGCAAACTTCTAATACACGGCTATATCTTATCTATAAAGTATAAGTTGTACGAGTATATCTTCCCATGCAATTTTAATTGTTTCATTTTGGCATATATTGGAATTAATCATGGCCTTCAGATTTAAAGATTACGGGGATTATTGATATTTTTAATTACGTAGCTTGTTTTAGTTTGGCAAATATTTTTGAAATTCACATATTGTAGCACAGGTAACCTTCTACTAATACACGGGTATATCTTCTAATCGACGAGACTATAAATGGTATAAGTTTATCCAAAAGTAGTAGTACTTTAAAATAAAGAGTTTTATATAAAATAGCTATTTACCAAGCATTTTTATTATATTTACCTTTTCTTCCCATTTATCGGATTTCCTTAAAAATATTATCACACATTAGAAATGGTTCTTTACTCCGAAATCCTCCGAATATTAGTAATCCTCTGGCATCTATCATTTGCAGTAATCATACTCAATTTCATTCGATTTGTTTCATTTAATTCCTAGATATAGCTCTTTGAGTGGAAAGAAACATATCTTATATTTCATAAACGGCTAGTTATAACTCCCAAACAGTTACGACTATTTATTTCTGGTTAAAGGCGGTCGCAGAGAATTTCCTGACTAGTAAATATATTTATTTATTTATTACTTTCAGATAAAAAGATTAAAATGTCTCAAGAACGGCGCATGTTAGTACCCCAACCGAGAGTCGAACCCTAAATCTCCGAACTGGCCAGCCGACAGTCTACCGTTGAGCTACTGGGACGAAACTGTAAGCGCTTACCGTCGAAGTGAACTCTGAATTCTCCACCCTGACTGATAATCTGACTGACAACATCCTGCTATTTCTCCCTCAGGTTAGCCTCCTGCTGCTACTATTTTACCCAGGTCAGTATCCTGCGTGATTGTTATTCTCTCAATATGAAAGCGGCGCTCAATATTCCAGAATCCACTGAATCCGAACTAGTCGTACTAGGGCCACTTTAAAACCTCCGACATCATTGCGCTAACCTACAGGGTTGATTTATTCGGGCGCCATTGTAAAGAGCCTTGCTGCCCTAACCAGGAATCGAACCCGGGATCTCTGAACTGGCCAGCTGGCGCTTTACCGTTGAGCTTCTGGGACGAAATTGCAAGCTCTTACCGTCTAATTGCACTCTGTAAGTATGCTATAAATGATAATATTCGCCTTTAAAATAAAACAAGAACGATCAATCATGCATAATCCAGTGATTATGAGACACTTTCCAATTTCAATGCAATTTTATTTAAACATCTCTAAAATGCGATACATTCGTCGGTAATATTTTTAAAATTATCACAATACTACATTAATCTATTGTGTTTGAAAAATTAAAACTTCATCGAAAAAAATGAACTTCATTCAAATGACGGCATTGAAATATAAATTGCCTGATTTAAGCATCTCTAAAATGAGATACATTCATCGGTAATATTTTTAAAATTATACTAAGATAATTTATTATATTTGAAAACTTCATCGAAAACAAATGAACTTTTTCAAATGACGTCATCGAAATATAAATCGGCTGGCTCTTTAAATAAAAACAGCATTTCATTCATAAACATTTTTCCATTCAATTCATTCATCACAATACTATAATAATTAATTTTATTTAAAACTTAAAATCATAGAGGTACAAGTAATTTAACTCTATGCTCAAAGATTCATCAAAAAATCGTTTGCTTCTCTGCAAAATCAATGATTGTTTCATTCATATCAGCTATATTGCAGACTCCATGGGCTAAATAATTTTGCGTTAAAAAATGCAGCAATTCTAATACAACTCATTCTACATCTTTTGGTATTTATATCCTCCATAAGTGAAAAGTAGGCTTTGCTGTAGAAATAATCAAAGTTGGATGAACATTTAAACTCAAATGTATTGCAATTGCTTTGTTTCAATATGTAGATGTACAGAATTTAAGCAAAAACAAAGCGGTTTTAGGACAGATACAACACTAAATATGAATTAAAAAGAACTTTAAAAATCACGATTTTGTTACAAGATGGATGCCATATATTATTTTAAAGTGGGTCACGTGATCCCTTCATATAATGATTACATGATCTCTTCATATAAAATATGTAATTAATATTTAAATTTTTATTTAAAAAACTACTGAATATATTTCGCTGATTTTTTTTTATACATTTTATGGAACGATTTGAATATTACCTAAAATTTTCGAAGCAATTTGTGAATTTTAAATCCGCTTAAAAAATGTTTGAATCATTAGGTACCATAGGGTTCAATGTATTTCATTTTTTCAACCCGGGTTCAATCCAAAACTAATTGGGTGCTATCATTCATTTATAGTTCCATAGGTCCCACAAACTGTCTGAACAACATATTAAAATTTCATTTTGATAAAGTCATTTTTACGGCGGTTATCGTGCTAACGGACAGAGAGACAGATAGAATGAACAAAGTCATAAACACTTTTCAACTATGTTGTAAAGTGTTAAAAAGCACATATAAAAAGGCTATTTATGCAGCAAATTTTAGTGTAACTGTATTTTCACACATTTTCTCTCGAAAAAATATATTGGTAAATCTATGGCTTTCTTTTCATTTGTTCACCTTAAAAATCAATAAGCCTCTGTCGTTCATGAATTAAAATAAACTTACCATATTTTATTTCATACGTTGTTTGAGAGCTGTCAAGGCCACACACTCAGACAAACATCATTGAAAAGAAAGTTTAATCGCATGCAAGGATGCACAAAATGTATGTTGTTCTATCAATACTCGAGAGTTGTATTTGTGACCCATCTTAATAATCGATCTTTACACAAACTATGTATTATAAGAATAGTAAAAATAATCTAAAAATATTCAATTCATATTTAAACTAGTCTATTACCAATGCGAACTACAAAATTAAATTGCATTCTTCTAATAATCCTATAAATGAAATAAAGACTGTAAATTATTTTGCTAAAAATATTTTTCCACAACAAAAAATGTCACGATTACGATTTTTATGCACGCAATATCTTACACATCTCATGAATAAATATGAGATCTCGCCTCTAAAAATATCATTTAGGAAGAGTCATATAATGAAATATTTATTTACACCTCTATGCTTTGCATTTAGAATCGCCCTAATAGCTCTATTAAATTATTCTAATCGTCAGTGAAAGGAATAAATTATGCAAATATTAGAGTAGATCATATTTTCGCGTACGTGTTATAATTTTATACTATAGAAACTCGATAATACATATATAAATGCATGTTGAAATATCTCTTCTACTTCATTAATAATGGTATAAAAATGTATAATATACTATCCATTTCCACTCACGCTTTGCGAGGGGAATATGACTAGTTTCATTATGTGACTGCTATACGAAATTAAAGTTCTGAGTATCAAAAATCGATTTACACTTAAACATAAAAGTGGCACACATTTTATAGTTCTTTTAACATATTAATTACGGTATATAAAACACTATTTCATATCTGCTCACTATATATTTCAGATATTTTAAACTTTAAGATTAATATAATTTTAAGTTTTCAGATATTTTAAAATTTAAGCTTAATTCAATTTCAAATTTTCAGATATTTCAAGCTTTAATTTAATTTTAAGTTTTGAAATATTTGAAGCTTTAAGATTAATTGAATTTTAAGTTTTCAGATATTTCAAGCTTTAAGAGTAATTTAATTTTAAGTTTTCAGATATTTTGCGTTTTATGATTTATTTAATTTTAATGTTTCAGATATTATAAGCTAATTAACTGAAGTGTAGCACAACTCGACTTAATCATATTATAATCTATTTTTAAGGATCTGGTATTTTTTTTTTTTTTTTTCAAATTTTACAAGAAAAAATTAGAAAAAAATGCATCGTTGTTTCAATTATTGCATTTTATCCTCCATTCTAAAGCACGCATCGAGACTATTTTTCATTACAGTGATTGAAACTATAAAGTTTTGTGATCATTGGCCCATACACAAACCCTTTTATGCATGATTATACCAAGTTATGTGTCTAAGCTGCCATGTTAAGAAAATATAAAAGCTTGAATACATTTCGCAGTTTTTCTCTGGAATTAAAATAATACCTACCTATATTTTTCATTAACAACGCCGAATATAAAGTTTCGTAAAAACCCATTAATACATGCGACAGCTATCGTGAACACAGAAAATCATCCACAGGCAGACAGACCGACATCACTCTAAAAAAGTTAAAACGTGTTCAGGAGGTCCTAAAACCTATATTAGCATCAAAATCTCGGAATCGAAATTTTCGTGAAACAACACTTTACCATACTACGTTTGAGAAAGTGAAAATCAATTGATTGTAGAATTATTTTTTAATACTTTAATTTGAAGAACAGCCAACAAACGAACTCGTTATTTTATACATAACTCAGTTACTTTAGTTATCGTAAATAAATTAAAACTACAAATGCATTAATTGATAAAATATAAAGAATCGTCTGCTGTTACTATAAATTATAATATCTCAAGAACGGTTGATTCTGCACCGATACAGTAAATTAAAAAAATTCAGGAAAATTTTCTCTGCGTATGATGATATAAAAATGGAAAGTGTGTCGCCAATTATTGCTGAAAGAATGTTAAACTAAACAATAGCGCGAGTAAAAAGTTTTTCGAACAAAATTACATGATTTGAGATTGTTGTCATAACTTATTCACCAAGTCTCACGTGTATGCAAAGCTTCAAGCTTCTGGCTGTAGTAGCTTTGACTGCTAGTCGGAGATAAGGACTTATAGTTCGTATTAACTATAGAGTATAGGTGAAGACATGTATCTATACTGTCTACATGGATACGTTAGTAATCATATATATATATATATATATATATATATATATATGTGTATGTATATATATATATATATGTATATATATATATATGTATATATATATATATATATGTATGTATGTATATATATATATATATATATATATATATATATATATATATATATATATATATATATATATATATATATATATATATGTCGTGGGACAGTATTGGAATTTTCCTGTCGCCACTTCACTTCTAGAAAGTATTACCCCCCCCCCTCTCTCTCTCTTTGGAAACGGTTGACATTCCTTGGCTATGAGTAAGAGACCAGCTGCAGTGGTGAGAAAATGGCAAAGGACGCTATCTTATTTTTAAATAAAATGGACACCTGCAAGAGGGCTAGAGCCCCCCAATTTTTAGCCAACCCTTGGGAAGGGGCCAAGTCCAGTGATTCGATGGAGCCCGGCCGCGTCACTGAATTTATGGGTTTTCGAACCTATAGCGGCCAAGCGTCAGTTATGGAGCCGGCCAGGGGGCCGTCCGAGATCCCGGCGAGGAGAAGAAGAGTTGAGAGAGAACTCAGTTGGTAATTTTCAGAGTTTAGACTGGGTCGTCTAATAACCGACGGATGAGTGCCACCTCGATGCCGTCCTGCCGTACCGAAAAGGGGTAAGTCCTTTTGTCCTCTCCCACTGCAGACTGAGTATCAGAGAATATATATTATTTAATAAGGAAGTTAACTGCCTAACTTGAGGGCTATTATGATATTTAATTTAACTAGAGAGGGGGAAATGATCAGATCGATCATTATCCAATACCTACTTAGCGAATGTAAATATGTTCTATGTAATTAAGATGACATTTTGTGGTTTTTTAAATTTTAAGTAACAAGTTTTGAATATAAGTATTTTAAAATAAAAGCTTTATTAACTTTTAATTAGTATTTATTGTGTGTTCTCGTGATGCATTTTCTAATTAATCAGAACCTGGAGATATGCTCGGTAATCGAGCAAGTGGCGTGCAGAAGTACGATTAACGGCCAATCGAAAAACTACGAAAAGAACAGGAAAATGCTAACAGATATTTGTTAGAAACATTAGGCGAACAAATTAACGCACTTAGATTGGAACAAAACACACCTAAAGCTAGAACTTCTAATAATAATATCCCTAATGATATGTTTTGTCTATTTTGCGGACGCACAAACCATCTAATGATAAATTGTAGACTATATAACCGGGATAACGAAATGCGTAGATCTCAGAGTTCACGCCCACAGCAGTTTAACAACCAGAGCGAAAGGCAATATACGCAAAGAGAAAGGCAGGGGCCAGCTAACAATTTCCCCCGCGGAGAATACGCAAGGCGAAATCCGGGATTTTCACGTACATTTAGAGGAAATAGGTACAATGAGAGACAAAATACATTCCCCAGAAGAGCTTTAAACTAGAGAGGGGCGGCAATTATCATAAACTCCCAGAACACCCGCCCCAGTTAAGTTACGATGGATTTGGTTATGTTGATAACCAGGGAGAAATAAAGAATGTACAAATTCATAAGGATAGGAGGGTGTGTAAATACGAAGTGATTTCTGCTTTAGACGAAAAATTAGGAGAAAAATCTATAAAATTACCTACAATACAAGTTATATTTAATAAAAGGCCCGTTGCAATGATGGTAGACAGTGGAGCGACGATTAGTATAATCGGAAAAGAAGAATTCCAAAAAATAAGGGAAACATGTCACATTAAATATTTATCTAGATCAGTCACAATTAAAACGTTGGCAGGAGAAAAACTAAATTATATAAACGTTATACAAACGTCATTTAAAATTGAAAATAAAATCTTTAAACACATATTCTACGTTACTACCGCCAAATTTCCGCATAATTATGCTGGGATAATCGGTTTTGATTTTTTGAAACTTCATAACGCCATCATCGATACTAAACAAAACATAATAAAAATAGATAATATAATAATCCCTTTAGGAGAGCAAGAAAGCGTGCTAAATATAAATTCAGATACAGCAATTAGAACGCGCAAGAAAATTAAAATAGACCCGCAAGAATCTAAACTAGTTGAAATTAATTGCACTTACACAGAAAATAAATTAGAAAATTATAATTTTGAACCAAAAATTTTAAAACAGCCTTTAAACATCAACCCAACGATTTTTCACTTAGAAACAGAAGAGACTAACCCAAATAAATTCATATCAATTAAGAATGAAGGATCACATAAAATTACACTTAATAAAAACACTTTGATAGGGAAATTAAAACACAATATTAAACAGGCTAATGAGGAAATTCACCTTACAGATACTAATAGGAATAAAATAGAATTGGAAGATAGAATAAATAAAATAAGAGAAATTAGACGGAACGAATTACTGGAAACAGACTTTAACTTAGACCACATGCCAGTCGATCAGAGGAAAGATTTATTGAAATTATTAATGGATTACGGAGACGTATTTTCCAAAAATTTAAACACTTTAGGATGTACTGAAGTAGTAAAACCTAAATTTATTTTATCGCACCAGAATCCGATAGAAATTAGAGCTTATGACGTGCCCTACGCTTTGAGAAAAGAATTAAAAAGACAAATTGATGAAATGTTGCAAGCAAACATAATTAGGCATAGCGACTCTAATTATAGCGCAGGAATGGTTCTAGTGAAAAAACAAAATACAGATAAATTCAGAATTTGCTTGGATATACGACTCTTAAACAGTATCTCACAAAACTTTAATTATACAGTACCAAAAATTCAAAATATTATGACAAAACTAGCAGGTTTCGAATTTTACGCAAAATTAGATTTCCAGAGCGCATTTTCACAAATTTTATTACCAGAGGAAGAAAGACATAAGATGGCATTCACAAGCCCATATGGAAGATTCGAATACGACAGATTAATATTTGGACATAAAACTAGCGGCGCGTGGTTTCTAAAAGCTATAGATATCGTTCTTAGAGATTTACACGAACATGACATTTACGCATATTTTGATGATGTGGTTTTAGCGGCACACACATATGAAGGATTAAAAGAAAAATTAGAGCTTGTTTTTCAAAGGCTAAGAGATTTTAATTTAACATTGACACCGACCAAATGTGAATTCTCTAGAGAGAAAATGGAA
Organism: Amaurobius ferox; assembly: GCA_951213105.1. NCBI lineage: Eukaryota > Metazoa > Arthropoda > Arachnida > Araneae > Amaurobiidae > Amaurobius > Amaurobius ferox. The sequence goes on from OX578152.1 coordinate 53,316,970, forward strand.
TATTTAGGGTTTACAGTGACTAAACAGGGATTAAGTCCAACTGATAATAATACAAAAAAAATTGTTTCTTTTCCCAGACCAAACACTGTTCGAAAACTTAAAAAATTTTTAGGCCTATGTAATTTTTATCGAACATTAATCCCAGACTATGCGCAACTCACCGCTCCACTAGTTGAGCTAACGGCTAAGCGGAATAAATTTTCATGGTCTCCGCAATGCAATGACGCATTTCAAGAACTACAAAATAAATTTTTCCAACATCCTTTAGTGCTACAACCGGATTTAGACAAACCATTCTACCTTAATACAGACGGAAGCTCGACCTCTATTTCTTCAGTTCTATTACAAAAGAATAATGAACGCTTACAACCTGTACTTTACTACAGTAAAAAACTTAAACCACACGAGCAAAGATATCCCGCAGTAAAAACAGAACTCATGGCTATATTCTATGGAGTCAAAAATTTCCACAATTACCTTTACGGGAAAAAATTCTATATTATTTCCGACCACAGACCCCTTAAATATCACTTAAAAATTTCTAACCCGGCTAATTTAGAAGCCCGCTGGCTATTAAAACTATCTGAATATGATTATGACTTTATACACATAGACGGAAACTCCAACATCTTAGCAGACTATCTCTCCAGAGAAAATTTCGAGAACAACCTCAGTAACATAGAAATTGTAGGGAATAAAAATAATATTGAAACAGTAAACAGCTTAGAAAATAAATCCCAACTCCCAAATATCGAAGAAATACACACAGAGCAAATTAAAGACGACAATTTAAATAAACTTAGGAATAATATTAGAGAACAGCAGCATAGTAAAACTAAGGATTTCGAACATTATTTTATTGACCCAGAAACGGATTTATTGATGTATGTCTCGCAAGATAAAAATATCATCCGCGATAACGCAATAGAACGGGTAGTGGTTCCGAAGACTTTACAAAGTAGAATTTTACTACATTTGCATAGCCCTCATCAGGGAGTAGGAAAACTGTACGATTTGGTTAGCAAACGCTATTTTTGGGTTGGAATTTATGGAGACACAAAGAATTATGTAAATTCTTGTGAGGACTGTAGGGGACTCAAAGGAGTTCACCCCCCCTTCCCATTAGGTAGGAATGTAATTCCGCACTATCCCGGAAATTTACTGTCACTTGACATTTTGGGACCTCTAAGAAGAAGTAAATATGGGAACCGGTACATTTTGACTGTGGTATGTCATTTTAGCAGGCACGCGGAACTTTATCCGATAGATAACATTACGGCAGACACCATTGCAACAAAATTAATTACGTATGTAACTACTTACGGCAAAAGTGAATTTGTGTTGATGGACCGCGGGAGCCAATTTACTAGCCAATTATTCAAAGCTATACTTGATAAACTAGATATACATGCAAAATTAACTTCAGCAGCGAATCCGAGAACAAACGGAATCTCAGAAAGAATTAATTCAGCCATAAAACGTGCAATCGAGTGTTACAAACAAGACGATTGGGAAACAGCCGTAGGAATTCATAAAGCATGTTATAATGCAGTAGACCACCCAGCCACAGGTATGTCACCGAACTTCTTGTTCTTTTCACGGGACTTACCATTATTTATGGACATCGTACCAAATAACGCGGAAGAGACTCAAAATTATATACGAAATCAACCTCAAAAGCTGGAAACTATGGCCGTAGCATACAAACAAGCCTACGAAAATTTAATCCGCACACAAGAGATACAGGAGGAAAAATATTTACAAAAAGCAAAATTTAGAAAACTAGAATTAGGCCAAAAAGTTTTTGTCAAAAACATTCCAAACTTCGGAAAAAAACGTTTTAGAGGCCCGTATAGAATAATAGAAAAACTAACAACCCACTTATTTTTATTAAAACTAATTAAAGATCCTAGGGCAAAGCCAATCAAAATAAATATAAATCGCATATATGAAATGCCTGATAGGAGACCGCATTTATTGCATGAAACACAGTTCGACGCGGAAAGCCAACCGTTTACGGGAAGATACGCTCAGAGCGTCTTACAAAACATTGCGCCGGAGATAAGCGTTGCCACCGCGGAAGCTGATGATCGCTCCTTCGAGGACATTCTCCCATTTCAACTCGAATTGGAAGATAACCGCTCCCCGAAGGAAACGCGCCCCCCTCTCCCACCGGAACAGGTTCAAGAGAAAGAGAAAAGGGTCGCAGAGAGATCGAGAGGTCAATCGACTATTCCTATCACAGAGAATACAACGAACACTGACAAAGTTAGCTCAAATAATATAAATAATCCCCAAGAGGAGGAGAACGTAGAAAATATACATAAACAGAAATCAACCGTTTACGGGAGAGTATTTCGCAACTCTCATTATAATCTGAGGCCACGGAAAATAAAATAACATGAATAGGTCAGTGGAAAATAATTTAAAGTTACACGTAGGTCACGTAAATATAAGTTAAAATAATACCGATTAAAATTAATCCAGAGAAAAGGTTATCTCAGTAAAGACTTAGAGGAGTAAAACGAAATGTAACAAGAATTCTTTATGATTAACGTGCCATTATAAATAATATTTAAAGAAATAACCGTAAAAGTGAGGCAATTAAATTAAACTTTCACGTAATTTAAAAACTTAGGGAGTTAAGGTAAGATAAACTGAGATGCAGGCGTCTAAAGTTTAAATGACCGGACAGACAGAGCGATCGGCTGTCAGTCGAACAACCTAAGCAAATCTAATTACTAAAATAAGTAATTTAAACTTTAAGTAAGCAAATCTAAGCACCCAAGCGAAACAAGTACATTAAACTGTAATCCTAAATAAAAAAATAAGAGTAATTTCACTCACGGAACTTCCAGAAAAATTAATATGTGTAATCCAATTTGTATAAATCCGTTGTGCAGCACACAAAGAGAAGGCACACTGCCGCGTTGACTTTGAATTTTTTTCGACTCTACTCGCTCTAGTCACATGACAAGCGGAAGCAAATCACGTACGCGGTTTCAATTAGAGAGAATTACCGTAGGACAGAATCAAAGACAGCGTCTGTTATTGGCCCACGTAAACAGAAAGAAAAGAAAAAAAAAACTTTTGTCAGGTCGTACGAAAAGTGACCGCTGCTAGCGTAGGATGTATACGGCGGTACAAGCCTTTACCGGGGATGGCAATTTTAAACCGGACAGCCGGGTGTTACGTAAGGAGGGGAATCAAAAACGTTTAGAAATTATTAGAGGATTATTATTAGAAATGAATAAAAGAAATGGGTAGAGAATTAAGTTGAAATTTGTAGAAATAATTAGAAATGAATAAAGAAATGGGTTAGAGAATTAAGTAGAAATTAGTACAGAAGTGATTAGAGGATGGAGTAAAGTAATTGGTTAAGACTGAATTAAGTAGAGAAATGATTAGAGGATTAATTAGAAATGATTAGAGAAATTAATTAGGAATGAATAAAGAAATGGTTAGAGAATTAAGTAGAAATTAGTAGAAAAATTATTAGGAATGAATAGAGAAATTATTAGAGGATTAATTAGAAATGATTAGAGAAATTAATTAGAAATGAATAGAGAAATGGTTAGAGAATTAAGTAGAAATTAGTAGAAAAATTATTAGGAATGAATAGAGAAATGGTTAGAGGATAGATTGTGGTGATTGATTAAGGTCTAGAATGAAATAAGACATTTAAGAGAGCTCTTGTAAATAAGAATAAATAATTCTTAAGAAAACAAACATTCCTTGTTCAATAAGAATTTCTATAAAGAATATGTATATAAATGATTAATGTAAAATAAAGGTGATTAAGATAAAATAAATGTATTTAATGTAAAATAAGTAGGTTAAGAATGTAGAAAACATTAAAAGTTAAATGTTCTCTGGTACAATGCAGTGGACAGAGTTCAAGGACTCTAAACCTCCTACGTCTAGTTGTATATTAAAGTACGAATAGAATGTCTAATCTGAAATTACATCAGCTTTTTTATATTGATAAAGTACATTGTGGAAAAAACTATGTGCATTTACATACCCTAACTATGATTACTGCAGAAGTTTGCAGACACGGATCCGGTCTTCAAAAAACGAAAGTTGCCATTATAAAGACTTTTGCAGCAACAAAGGCGTAGTTTTACAGCTCACATAAGCCTTTACCAGCACATGTATGCAGCATCATTAACCGAAAACGAAATCATGCCTTCCTTGGACCAAAGGGTACCAAACAATGCAACTTCATTTTCATCGTTTAGTGCAACGTTGTAATGCAACTGCATTTTTATCATTTTAATGCAACGTCTTAGTGCAACTCCATGTTCGCAGTGTTAAGTTCAACGTCATTTACACAGTTAGTGCAACTTCTTTGTATAAAGTGATGTCACAGCTGATCCTGCTCAGAGAATATTCCTTCCATATGGAATATCACTAATTTTGTCACAGCCTACAGAACAATATCAATCCTTTAGTGTATAATGTGAACGAACAATTGTTCCCAATTCATGTGTTCTCATGACAAACTTTCATATTTTGTGAACACAAGTAACAGACTGGAAAGTACAATCAGTATGCTACATTAGACAGTGATAATATTTACGCCAACGGACAGTGACAATATTTACGCCATACGGACAGTGACAATATTGCACCTTAATTAGGCTTTGGACATACTTGGAGAGACAGAATATCTCCATACCTATAGGGCGTGTCATTATGTATATAATTTAATGTATAATTTTATTGTTAAATGTTATTGTTATCTCTTTTTATATGTATACTGTGCATAATTTGTAACCCTTTATTTTATTGGTAGTTTAAGCATTTGAAAAAGAAACTTGGTTTCTTTTCCCTTGTTTGGGGGAAGCCAGTGTCGTGGGACAGTATTGGAATTTTCCTGTCGCCACTTCACTTCTAGAAAGTATTACCCCCCCCCCCCTCTCTCTCTCTTTGGAAACGGTTGACATTCCTTGGCTATGAGTAAGAGACCAGCTGCAGTGGTGAGAAAATGGCAAAGGACGCTATCTTATTTTTAAATAAAATGGACACCTGCAAGAGGGCTAGAGCCCCCCAATTTTTAGCCAACCCTTGGGAAGGGGCCAAGTCCAGTGATTCGATGGAGCCCGGCCGCGTCACTGAATTTATGGGTTTTCGAACCTATAGCGGCCAAGCGTCAGTTATGGAGCCGGCCAGGGGGCCGTCCGAGATCCCGGCGAGGAGAAGAAGAGTTGAGAGAGAACTCAGTTGGTAATTTTCAGAGTTTAGACTGGGTCGTCTAATAACCGACGGATGAGTGCCACCTCGATGCCGTCCTGCCGTACCGAAAAGGGGTAAGTCCTTTTGTCCTCTCCCACTGCAGACTGAGTATCAGAGAATATATATTATTTAATAAGGAAGTTAACTGCCTAACTTGAGGGCTATTATGATATTTAATTTAACTAGAGAGGGGGAAATGATCAGATCGATCATTATCCAATACCTACTTAGCGAATGTAAATATGTTCTATGTAATTAAGATGACATTTTGTGGTTTTTTAAATTTTAAGTAACAAGTTTTGAATATAAGTATTTTAAAATAAAAGCTTTATTAACTTTTAATTAGTATTTATTGTGTGTTCTCGTGATGCATTTTCTAATTAATCAGAACCTGGAGATATGCTCGGTAATCGAGCAAGTGGCGTGCAGAAGTACGATTAACGGCCAATGTGTAATTGTAAGATTTCAGCGGAGCCACGCCACAATATATATATATATATATATATATATATATATATATATATATATATATATGTGTGTGTGAAACCAGAAGCAGACCAGAAATAAGACAATCATGATTTTTGACTTAAAAATGCGATATACTAAAATGGCTTAAGAAAGATGCTGGTGAACAGTTGTTCAGAGTTGACTGGTGCAGATATGTTATGATGACTTGTGGATAGAACCGCCTAATAGCATGAAATAAGTGGAGTGTTTGAATTAGCAGTATTCAATGAAGTTACGAGTGGGCATTACACTTCGAGTTGATGCGTGTAACTACAGACGAGATTGACCAAGTGCTGCTAACAAGGTCCAGCTTGAAGGTATGTGTTCATCAATCATCCACAGGTAAATAAATACGTTAGGTATATGGTTCAGGGTCTCACATGCTCGCCTCTCACATTCTATCTTAATAAATAATTAATAGGAAGAGTAATTATGTAATGTATTGGAATTGAATAGGTATTTTGTACCTTTAATAAATGTTATTGTTAAGTTTAAATTGGTCTAATCTTTGTAATAACTTAATAATATTCCTTTACAGGACTCACACGAAAAGTACAATAATTGGAGGATTTATTGCGGCACAACAAAGCAATGTACATTAAATTAATTCCACTAAATATGAATTTACGGCAATGTTAAGATGATTAATAATAAAGTAATTTTATACGTAAAACTTTAACTTTAAGTATATTTTATTTCGGTTGCCACAATATATATAATTGAAGAATTTTTATGTTACTTGTATTATATATACCTGAGGTTGATCATTAATAGAAAATGTTCTGTATAGCAAAGGTATATACAGGGTGAGTCAGAACTCTTGCCAAACTTTAGGGGGTGATAAATCACATCTAAATAAGTAATTTTTGTCATACAAAACAGGGTTGTAACGCAAGAGGTGAACCGCAAGAGGTGAACTGCTAGAGGACGGCAGAACATACCTCCTATTTTTACAGGAGGTATTGCCACAGTTACTACAACATGCTCCTGCCAACATTAAAGCATGCATGTGGTTCCAACACGATGGAGCACTACCCCATTTCAGCGTAGATGTGCAGCACACCTTAGATGCTATATTCCCAGGCCAATGGATTGGTCTGAGTGGTCCCATAGCTTGGCCGGCACGATCGCCTGATCTCATGTCTCGACTTTTTTTTATAGGGCCATATGAAAAGTCTCATCTACAATAGCCCCAACGACTCCGATGAGGACCTTGTTCCTACGATTGCTGTTGATGTCGGCGTTGTCCAAGATATGTCGGGTGTTTATGCTAACGTGCGCCGCTCGCTACGTCGCAGGCTGAAGCTTGCATTACAGCTGGTGGTCGCACTTTTGAGCAGTTTCTGTAACTTTGTCCATGCATTCTGCAATTTCTGTCAGTAAAACGTACTTCGTGTCTACTCTGTCATTTTTGTGTTTCCTCTTTTCACGAGAGAGGCATCATTTCTTCATTTCATGAGCTACCACCTAGCGGTTAACCTCTTGCGTTACGACCCTGCTTTGTCTGACAAAAATTGCTTGTTTAGATGTGATTTGTCACCCCTTATAGTTTAGCGCAAGAGTTCTGACTCACCCTGTATATATACGTATATATATATATATATATATATATATATATATATATATATATATATATATTACATAATAAATAGAACAGGAAAAATGAAGAATGACATTGTATCAAAATTTCGCCGGGGGGGGGGATTGTGACCCCCCACTTCCCGGTTTAGCCAGCTTTATGTCATGACGATACTCCCGGAAGCGGATACAATGTCGCCAACCAAGTACATATACTTAAACTATAAATGTAAAAAAGAAAAGATTTGAAAAACCTATACAGTCCCTACACCTATACAATAACAACGAGCATTACCACATCCAAACAGAAACACTAAATACTATAAAATAACCTACATTCAATACCAATACCAAGAAAAACAAGCCACGAATACATCTCACCGAAAAGCAGAAGACTCTTACTTTGAACAAAAAAACCTCTTTCAGATATTTAACCCTGACCTTCGCAATGCAGCTGCTGTCCATTTCCATCACAGACTAAAAGTGTTTTCCCATTCAAATGCAAGTCGTAGCACTCAGTTACGGTTATGTCGTAAAATTTACATAAAATGTCACTGAGAAAACGTAGAGGGTAACCCATTTCGATTGCTTCTTTAAGATGGCTCAGATCACTTATATAACGATTTTCAGCACTGCTATTTAAACGTTTGCTTCTTGATAAAAAATTTATAATAATGTTCCTGAAAACATTTCGATGCAGACAAGAATTCCAATTAAACATGTAATTTATTTTAAATTTAAGTGCTTTTCTTTTATCATGTAATTTAAAAACAACTTTACCATTAGAAAGTTTATATAATGTCAAATCCAAAAAATTAATACTATTATCAATGTTACGGGAAGTTTCTGTTAATGTCAAATTTGAAGGAAAAAAAGTAAAATCTATGTGATCCCGGTCATCGTGGCATGCATATAATATGTCATCCACATAACGTATGTATACAATCTCATTTAAAATATGTGTTCCCTCCTCGTATTTGTTCAAGTATATATCAGCCAGAATAGAGGAACATGCACCCCCCATCGGAATGCCATTACGCTGTTTATGGAAATCAGTTCCATCATAAAGCACAGTTTCAAACAAAACCATGTCGACAAGACATTTGTATATATGTTTTTTAATGAGGTTTTGCATACTTTCATACATCTCCGTCAATATGTTGAACAGATCATTTACATCTATATTGCAAAAAAGGTCGTTGAAATCACAACTTCTATTCTGTAAATCGTCAGATATGTCTTTAAGTTTCTCAATTACTTCACTACTATTGTTAATGAAAAATACACCCGATTTTTTTATTTTTTTCAATATATTTTTTAGAAGTTTTAATAATCTTGCGTTTGCAAAAGTTAAGTATGTTTTAAAACCATTAGTAACTGGTCTAAATTTTATGGGGTCCTTATGAAGTTTAGGTATCAGAGTTATATATGGGAATTTGATGGTATTCAGGTTGTAACTTAAAATTTTATATTTAGCCTTGATACGATTTTCAATTTCTGTTTTAGATTGATTGAGCTTTGTATATGCATTTATATCAAGGTAACTTTCAATTAGCTTTTTATTGTAAAATTGTTGGCAAGTGAAAGCATAATTAGAAGTAACTTTATCTACGTATGTTATCACGAAATCCTGATGTAATTTATCCAAATTTTTTATACTGTATTTCCCACATCTAACTTGTTTTTCCAAAACTCCATACTCAAACCCTATACTTTGTTTTAAACAAGATTTCCATTCATCAAATACCTGAGACGGTAGGCTGTATTTTACAGCAGATTTATATATAAACTTTTCAATGTCATGCACGATACCATCCACAATATCTGGAAAATCTTCGGATCTGTATTTAGTACCCAATGTAAAGGTATGTTTCAAACCGTAATCTTCCAACAGGTTCAGATCACCAGTCACAATATGGCCCAAATTAATGTTTATCAAAGGCGGATATTTTTGACAAGGGAATGTTTGTTCTGACATCATAACATTTTTACAAACCCTATTGTAATTGTATAACCTTCTTCCCAAAGGTAATGCGTATTTATATGCAACTTTAACTTTCACCTCATTAACAGGAAATTTAAAAACATGCTCACTTAAAATACGTGATAAACCTATTTTATAAAAATTTCTGTTCTTATAATTTATAACCAAGAATTCATTGCTGTTTACTCTGTTGGACATTGTAGTTAATATAAAAGAGAGGTTGTGGTGGGAAAATTATTATATTACTCAACATAATTCTCTTTACCCTTACGGATGAAATTCCGTGAGATACATAGTGTATAGTGTTAACTATAACAGAGAACATATAAAAAGTTCTGGTTCAGACGTAGTCATTGATTATGGTTTTTTAAATCAAATGTATTATAATCATAGACCTTCGCGTAAATACAGAGGTGGAAGAAGGCATAAAATAAATTTTGAAAAAACTGTAGAAAATATATTGAATTTTACTCAGACACACAAAAATAATCACACTTTATCGAATAACTGGATAAAAAACTTGGTATTTGGTTTCAGAAGTCGTTACATCAAAAGGATTTGGAGGTATTGTAATGACGATAAGTTCTACGTTTCATGTGGTCTGGTTGATGTAAAGCTGGATGTTTTTTTGGATTACATAAAATTAAGAGCTAAAATTTTAAACATTAATCTGGGTGAAAATATATCGAAAATAACGAATTATGAATTCTTGGTTATAAATTATAAGAACAGAAATTTTGATAAAAAGGTTTATCACGTATTTTAAGTGAGCATGTTTTTAAATTTCCTGTTAATGAGGTGAAAGTTAAAGTTGCATATAAATACGCATTACCTTTGGGAAGAAGGTTATACAATTACAATAGTGTTTGTAAAAATGTTATGAAGTCAGAACAAACATGCCCTTGTCAAAAATATCCGGCTTTGATAAACATTAATTTGGGCCATATTATGACTGGTGATCTGAATCTGTTGCAAGATTATGGTTTGAAACATACCTTTACATTGGGTACTAAATACAGATCCGAAGATTTTCGAGATATTGTAGATGGTATCGTGCATGACATTGAAAAGTTTATATATAAATGTGCTGTAAAATACAGCCTACCGTCTCAGGTATTTGATGAATGGAAATCATGTTTAAAACAAAGTATAGGGTTTGAGTATGGAGTTTTGGAAAAACAAGTTAGATGTGGGAAATACAGTAAAAAAATTTGGATAAATTACATCAGGATTTCGTGATAACATACGTAGATAAAGTTACTTCTAATTATGCTTTCACTTGCCAACAATTTTACAATAAAAAGCTAATTGAAATTTACCTTGATATAAATGCATATACAAAGCTCAATCAATCTAAAACAGAAATTGAAAATCGTATCAAGGCTAAATATAAAATTTTAAGTTACAACCTGAATACCATCAAATTCCCATATATAACTCTGATACCTAAACTTCATAAGGACCCCATAAAATTTAGACCAGTTACTAATGGTTTTAAAACATACTTAACTTTTGCAAACGCAAGATTATTAAAACTTCTAAAAAATATATTGAAAAAAATAAAAAATTCTGGTATATTTTTCATTAACAATAGTAGTGAAGTAATTGAGAAACTTAAAGACATATCTGACGATTTACAATATAGAAGTTGTGATTTCAACGACCTTTTTTGCAATATAGATATAAATAATCTGTTCAGCATATTGACGGAGATGTATGAAAAGTATGCAAAACCTCATTAAAAAACATATATACAAATGTCTTGTCGACATGGTTTTGTTTGAAACTGTGCTTTATGATGGAACTGATTTCCATAAACAGCGTAATGGCATTCCGATGGGGGGTGCATGTTCCTCTATTCTGGCTGATATATACTTGAACAAATACGAGGAGGGAACACATATTTTAAATGAGATTGTATACATACGTTATGTGGATGACATATTATATGCATGCCACGATGACCGGGATCACTTAGATTTTACTTTTTTTCCTTCAAATTTGACATTAACAGAAACTTCCCGTAACATTGATAATAGTATTAATTTTTTGGATTTGACATTATATAAACTTTCTAATGGTAAAGTTGGTTTTAAATTATATGATAAAAGAAAAGCATTTAATTTTAAAATAAATTACATGATTAATTGGAATTCTTGTCAGCATCGAAATGTTTTCAGGAACATTATTATAAATTTTTTAAGCAGAATCAAACGTTTAAATAGCAGTGCTGAAAATCGTTATATAAGTGATCTGGGCAATCTTAAAGAAGCAATCGAAATGGGTAACCCTCTACGTTTTCTCAGTGACATTTTATGTAAATTTTACGACATAACCGTAACTGAGTGCTACGACTTGCATTTGAATGGGAAAACACTTTTAGTCTGTGATGGAAATGGACAGCAGCTGCATTGCGAAGGTCAGGGTTAAATATCTGAAAGAGGTTTTTTTGTTCAAAGTAAGAGTCTTCTGCTTTTCGGTGAGATGTATTCGTGGCTTGTTTTTCTTGGTATTGGTATTGAATGTAGGTTATTTTATAGTATTTAGTGTTTCTGTTTGGATGTGGAAATGCTCGTTGTTATTGTATAGGTGTAGGGACTGTATAAGTTTTTCAAATCTTTTCTTTTTTACATTTATAGTTTAAGTATATGTACTTGGTTGGCGACATTGTATCCGCTTCCGGGAGTGTCGTCATGACATAAAGCTGGCTAAACCAGGAAGTGGAGGTCATAATACCCCCCGGCGAAATTTTGATACAATGTCATTCTTCATTTTTCTTGTTCTATTTATTATGTAGTATAGAAATGTACTTGTTTGAGCAGCTTAGCGCCTTTGGGTATATTTTCAGTAAATTGTTTTAGATGAGATAAATGTTATATTGATAAGTATATATATATATATATATATATATATATATATATATATATATATATATATATATATATATATATATATATATATATATATATATATATATATATATATATATATATATTATAATTAGTAACATATCCATGTAGACAGTATACATACATTTCTTCGTCTATACTCCATAGTTTTATAGTCCATAGCTCCGACTTAACACATTTATTAAAACACTCAAATATACAGCAACTGGCTGTGTAACTAAATATAGTCACAGATACACAAACAGCCAGTATTGCGCATTTCCGTCATTTAATAAATCAGATTATTAGTGAATATTCTCCGGGTCTAGTGATATACTATCTTTACGAATTCATTGAAATAGCTATAGATTGTCGATACCTACGTAGCTTCTTCCTAGGACATAAAATCTGGTCTTGGCCAACTAGTTATACTAGATCTGCACGATTATAGTTGCATCAATACTAGTGCCTGTTCCACGGACGTGTACTTTATGCACTTGTCATTCACACACTTGACGCCTAACGACTCTACAACCGTCAAAAACTCGGGTTATCAGTTTCAATTATTCAAATGCTTTTCATATATATTGCATATTACACAAATGCCAATACTATCAAACAATTTCTAGTTAATATAACTTTTACATTTCTTCCTTATCATAAACATATGGGGGTCTTGAAATAGCGTATATATGGCTTATGACAGACAATGAGTATAATAAAGACGTCTCATTAATAGTTCTTCCAAGATATAATTAGTTATAGAAATTTTGTTAGCCGTTTTAATAGGTGTGAAAATATCAGGAGTAGATATATTAATTAAGAAGCGGAAAAAAAATAATTATATCTCTCATTATTTCACTTTTCCGTTTCCTAATATCCGTATCCTCCCCTCCTATTTTAACACACTATAAACATGACTAAAATTTAAAGATACAACCAACTAACAGTTATACGAACCGTTATGTTCGATTTTAAAATATGCGCAAATTCTTGCATAGATATGTTTTTAAAAAAAATTCCATTCAAACGTTTAATTTTATTCCCCTAGAAAAAAATAGAAGAATCCCCATCCTCCATACATAACAGGAACTGTTCTTGCAAATCTGAGGAATAAAACAATTTGGTTCAGTTTGTAAATCAATTTAAAAATATATGGAGTTTAGTCTATATACGGCTCACGGTCGTACATTAAACTACTCTAAACGGCCCATATACGCTAGAATGAAGGCACTGAATTGGTAGCAAAATTAATTCTCATATCATTTTTACATTTTCATATGTAGTTTTGAGGTTTCCAAAATTATTCCCAATTATTCCCCAAATTTTTTTTTCGGGATTACGATGGTAATGTATGCTTTAAGACCTTCTGAACACGTTTTGACTATATTTGGTCCGTCTGTCTGTCTGATTTATGTCTGTTGTCGATTTCTTGTGCTCACAATAGCTGTCACAAATATTAATGGATTTTCACGAAATTTTACATCCGGCTTTGCTATCAAAAAATCTAGAACTGAATAGAAATTATTTTTAAGTTCGAACGAAAACTTTGAATTTTATTCTAAACTTCACATTTCTTAACGTGATAGCATAGGATAAAAATTGATATAATTACACATAAAAGGGTTTAATTGGGGCTCAATGATCACGATATTTAATAGTTTCAATTATTGTCATGAAATATAGCCGCGATACAATTTTTTTTGTTCATGACATCATTAGCCCCTCTTAGCGGGCAAGTTATCCTCCCCCCCGAAGAAGGAGTGCATTGTAAAGTATGGTATTAATCTAAATATTTTTTCAAGCCCTTTAAAGTGAATGGTAACGTACTATAGTTGCAATCATTTGACTCAAGATGCCGATTTTACAAAATTTTCTTGTGAAATTTGAAAAAAAAATGAATTCTGGTATGAGAAAGTCGAGTTAAGTTAATTTTATCTCGTTGCAACAATCATTTAAGTAGAATTGCACGAATTGATTTTTTTTTTTTTTTTTTTTTGGCAAAATGATTAAAAATTGAAAATATCAATAACTATTGTGATTTCATTTATATTCCATTGTCGCAAGTGATATACCACAATACAAAAGAAACTCTTAATTTATAAAATGCAATTTTCTATCAATTACTTTATTCTTTATATCGTCATACATTAAATGAAATATTGTGCCATATAAATACATTTGATATAATCGTTTGTCGCATAAATACATCCATAGTTGCTGAGCAATTTAATAAAACTTTCTTCAGATGAGGTTTCGGAAATATATCGTCTGTATAATAAATTTCTATGGATATTTATTTATTTATATTTCGAAAATCCCTGGACCTAAAATCTCGAACTGAAGACGACTTTACCCGTAGTAAAGTAGGAAATACTCATACAAAATTTGAAAAAAAGTAATCGTCAAAAACTGTAGATGTGTATTCGGAACAGATAAGCAGACGCATGGTCGTCCATAGGGGAAGGCAAAATGTGTACTTGCTTTTCCATGGAAGTTCAAATTTTCAAAAGTGGGCATCCAGCTAGTCGGTGTTGTACGTCTTATCCTTGAGTTTAAACCTACCGATCGTCAGTGGTTTGTCCCTCTTGAGAAAAGTTCTATAGGTGTCCGTGGACAGTCTTTCAGTTTTGTATATCGGAGTCCACACTATCAGAGTTCAAAAATAAAATAATTCTATCAGCACGTAAATCACACTTAAGGTGAGGTCACATGAGTGATGTGCTTTCATTGGAATTGAGCGGATTTGCAGGTCTGTATGAAGTTTGAAAAATTGTGGCTTATATCAAGTATTTTATTGCCATTGTATCGGCTACTTCATGATAATTCGAGGGTCACACTGAAATTTTTGAGATACGGCTAAGTGGTACAAGTTAAACTTACTAATTTATAGTAGAGTTCAAAGTACTCCCCTCCAACATCAATGCACTTTGTAGGAAAATTGTTCAAAGTTTTAATGATTCAAGCCATCCGTTTCTTGAAGTCGATGAAAAATATTTATAGCCTCATCAATTTCATCTTCGGAATGAAAACGACGCCCACGTGAATTTTTTTAGATTAAAAAGTAGCTAAAAGTCACACATAGCAAGATTAGGAGAACAGGGTGGATGTTTTATCACTTTAATGTTTTTGTTTAAGGCATTCGACTGTCATTCTTGTTGAATGAGAAGATGTAGTCTCATGGTGAAGCTAACTGAAGCCCCTAGCTATCACTTCCTGAAGAATTTCTGAAAGTCACTTAGTAGTGTACCAATTAGCTCTGTAACTGTCTTCTGTTCCTCTAGCTTTATGGCTTTGACCAGACGTGTACTTCTGAAAAACGCGACGTACATTACTTTTTTCATTCTTTGTTGTCTTTACACCATTGTTGGTTTGGGGTCATCTTCAAAGATCCATACTTTACTTTCTTGAAGTGTGAGAACGTCAAAAAACGGTATGTACGTTTCATAACCAGCTACGCTTTTAGAAATAATCCGGTGTCCACCATCATTAAGTAATTTTAGGGTTTCTTCACTGATTGTAGCACACTCCGCTTTTTGGTGTTCTGTTAAATTATGTGGGACCCAATGACAAACTAATTATTTCATATGCAGTTATTTAAGAGTCATTTTGCGTATAGTTGAGGATGCAATGTTAAGTTCCTTCTGTATCATTTGGTAGGTACAGCGATTGCCATCGATTAACGTTTTTCGAATGGCCGACACATTTTCTGTGACTAAAGTTGACAAAGGTCTTCCTGTGTGTTCTTCCTCTAGGAGAGAATTTCAACTTTTTATAAACTCTGTAAACCATCTAAAAACAGTGGTAAGAGACGGAGTATCTATATGCTAATTGTAGACGTTGAAGACATTATTTTTAATTTAATCCCACTTTAAAATCATATAAAATCATAGTTCGGTAATGCTCTAGCATCAACTCCATTTTCTGTGCTTTTAAAATTTATTCTACGATAGATAAATTGTAATTGTTGCCACAAATTATCGTCTGCGGACCTAAAAGAGTTCAAATTTTAATATCAGATGAATAATTTTTTTCTAGCACATATCGTCTGCCCCTGTCTCAAATTTTTCAGTGTGACCCTCGTATTAGCATAGGATGACGAATTTGTTGTTCTTGATCCAAAATAACATTTAGATATAAAGCCATTCAATAAAATAAACTTTTCCTTATATCTAAACGTTAACTATATAAAGCTACTCAGAATATATTTTAAAGCAAGAAAGATCAATCATGTATAAACCACTGATTATGAAACACTTTACAGCTTCAATGCAATTTTATTTAAACATCTCTAAAATGCGATACATTCCTTGGTAATATTTTTAAAATTATCCCAATAATACATTAATGTACTATATTTGAAAACTTAAAACTTCACCGAAAAAAATGAACTTCATTCAAATGACGGCATTGAAATATAAATTACCTGGTTTAAACATCTCTAAAACGGTAATATTTCTCGGTAATATTTTTAAAATTATCATTCCTCGGTTCAATTATCATTCCTCGGTATGGTATCCTAAATAATCATTCCTCGGTAATATTTTTAAAATTATCACAATACTACAATAATTTATTATATTTGAAAACTTCATCGAAAACAAATGAACTTTTTCATAGGAAGCCATCGAATTATAAAGCTGCTGGCTCTTTAAACAAAAGCAGCATTTCATTCATAAACATTTTTCCATTCATTTCATTCATCACAATACCATAATAGTTAATTTTATTTAAAACCTAAAACCATGGAGATATAAGTAATTTAACTCTATGCTCAAAACTTCATCAAAAAATCGTTTCTTCTCTGTAAAATTAATTATTGTTTCATTCATATCAGCTATATTGCAGACTCCATGGCCTAAATAATTTTGCGTTAAAGAAATGCAGCAATTCTTATACAACTCATTCTACGTATTTTGGTGTTTACATTTTCCATAAGTGAAAAGTAGGCTTCGTTGTAGAAATAATTAAAGTTGGATGATCATTTAAACTCAAATATATTGTAATTTCTTTTTTTCAGAACATTGATGCTCAGAATTTAAGCAAAAATAAAGCGAGTTTTGAACAGATACAACACTAAATATGAATTACAAAGAACTTTAAAAATCACGATTTTGATACAAAGGGGATGCCGTATTTTATTTTGAAGTGGGTCACGTGATATCTTCATATAATGGTCACGTGATGTCTCCATATAAAGGGTGTACTTATTATTTTAATTTTTATTTAAAAAACTACTGAATATATTTTGCTGAAATTTGTTTATATATTTAATGGGATAATTTGAATAATTCATAAAACTTTTGAAGGAATTTGTGAATTTTAAATTCCTTTAAAAATATGTTTGAAAAATTAGGTCCCATAGGGTTCAATGTATTTCATTTTTTCAACCCGGGTTCAATCTAAACCTAATTGGGTGATATTATTCATTTACATTTCCATAAGTTCCACTGACTGTCTGAACAACATACTAAAATTTCATTTTGATAAAATCATTTTTACGGCAGTTATCGTGCTAACGGGCAGACAGACAGACAGACAGACAGAATGAACAAAGTCATAAACACTTTTCAATTAAATTGTAAAGTGTTAACAAAAGTTTTATATACAAAAATCCAGACTTAATATTGACCCAAACTATCCCACCTACTACTGTCGCATTTATCAAAACTTTTGTGACAGTCGGTAGCCGACATTTAAACGAAATATACGCATCCACAATTCCGTCTTTGCTTTCAAGTCTCATATAATAATTAGCATCAACAGCATTTTCACAATATAATGTTAAATGTTGCTATTATTAATCACTGTCGTCAGGAAAATTCCCTAAAACACAAGTTTCTGAAGACTTTGAACATGTCCCGTAAGTGGTAAAATCTAAACAATTTATCAGTGTCGTCACATCTGCTGTTCTATGATCAATCACAAAGTAAGGGAGAATATTTAACAGATAACTATGCATAATATGAATCAGAGTTGTTTTTAAGATAATTTCAATTGCTTTAAGGGATATTGAGGCTCCCCTACAATACATAGAAAAGGAAAAAAAAATTGGCAGTGGCTCCAGTGGGATAGAGTCGAAATGGGTTTACGTGAATAACATGCTTCTTTGGGGGTAGTTTGTCCTCTTTAGATGTTTAGAAAACAGTTCAAGACAAGGAGAAACAAGAAAGATCAATCATGCTTAAAGCATTGATTATGTGAAACACTTTCCAACTTCAATGCAATTTTATTTAAACAAGTCTAAAATGCAATACATTCCTCGGTAATATTTTGAAACTTATCACAATACTGCATTCACTTATTATATTTGAAAACTTAAACCTTCATCGAAAAAAATGAACTTCATTCAAATGACGGCATTGAAGTATAAATTGTCTGGTTTAAACATCTCTAAAATGTTATACATTCCTCGGTAATAGTTTTAGAATTATCATAATACTACGATAATTTATTATATTTGAAAACATCATTGAAAACAACTGAAATTAATTCAAATGACGTCATAGAAAAAATAACACGCCTGGATCTCTCTATAAAAACAGGATTTCATTCATAACTTTCTCCCATTCATTTCATTCATCACAATACTATAATAATTTATTTTATTTAAACATTTTGTTTAAGACCATGGAGCTACAAAAAATTAAACTCTATGCTTGAAACTTCATCGAAAAAAATCGTCTTTCTCTTTATGAAATCAATTAATATTTCATTCATATCAGCCATGCAGACTCCATAGGCTAAATTATTTTGTGTTAAAAAATACAGGAATTTTAATACAACTCATTCTATATATTTTTCTGTTTACATTTTACATAGGTGAAAAATAGGCTTAGTTGTAGAAATAATCAAATTTAGATGAGCATTTAAACTCAAATATATTGTCATTGCGTTGTTTCAGTATGTAGATGCACAGAATTTAAGCAAAAATAAAGTAGTTTTAGGACGGATACAACACTCAATATGAATTAAAAAGAACTTAAAAAAATCACGATTTTGAAACAAGATGGATGCCTTATATCATTTTGATGTGGGTCATGTGATCGTTTCATATCACGGTCACGTGATCGTTTCATATAAGAGGTGTAATTATTATTTTAATTTTTATCTAAAAAACTACTAAATATATTTCGCTGAATTTTTTTTATATATTTTATGGAACAATTTGAATATTACCTAAAATTTTCGAAGCAATTTGTGAATTTTAAATCCGCTTAAAAAATGTTTGAAAAATTAGGTCCCATAGGGCTCAATGTATTTCATTTTTTCGATCCGGGTTCAATCCAAAATTAATTGGGTGATATTATTCATTTATATTCGCATAGGTTCTACAGACCGTCTGAACAACATACTAAAATTTCATTTTGATTAAGTCATTTTTACGGCAGTTATCGTGCTTACGGACAGACAGACAGACAGACAGACAGACAGAATGAACAAAGTCATAGACACTTTTCAACTTTGTTGTAAAGTGTTAAAAATACAGCGGATATATTTCAATGATTATCCAAAAGCGATAAGAGAGAGTCGTGATTATAAGAATTGTTCGAGAGTTAAAAGATAGAGAGGGAGAGCCGTATTTTCAAGCACGTTTGTTCTGAGTGAGCCGTTATTTTAAATATCAGAATGTTATAGAAGAAGACGAAGTCTGATTCCAAATGTCAGCAAAAGAGTCGATAAAAATTCCAGTCATTCTGATCAACAGACCCGAAATAGAGAGGTATGTGCCAGTCTTTATGAATATTAGGTCGATTTTTGTTCTTTGTAATAAGATCCAAAAGACTTGGTCTCATGCCGTGCTTTTCTCCTCCTTAAGCGTTTGTTAATAAGTTGATGTAATTTTAATTATAATAATAATAGAGGTGGGAATAAAGGATAATTTATTTTTAAAGGTTAAAATGTGGATTTTAGTGTGCAGTGTTTTGAACTAATTAATATGTTATTGCAAAGAGGTAATGGTGGGTTTTGTGGCCACGATAGCAATTTACGAATGTTACGATTCACGACCACGTTATTAATGGGTTATTCCAAATTCCAAAATTATACGGGGGTTTCAATATTTTTAATCTATCACCATCGCTATAAGAGCTAGTTTTTCAAAATAATTCAAAATATTAAAATATCAAAATTATAATATCTGCATTTAAAGAAAAAAAACCCCAGTAAAATTAAAAATCAAATTACACATATATTTCCATGCAGCGTTTTCAAAGATCTACTAATTGCTTATTATAGTTCATAGCTAGAACATTTAGTTTTTGAGGTATACGCATCAAAACCTTGAGTTTAAAATCTTCTTGAACTTACCAAGACGGTTCCTTAACAATTGCTTTTAAAAAAACTTTTTAAGACAACATTTTAATCTAGAAACTGGATTTGCTGAACGTCTTGTCTTACTGTTTATAAGTATTTCATAGTCTTGAAAATATTTCAAAGCATCCAGTAAGCAAAGTAATATAGTAAGCAAAGTAAAGCAAAAACTCGCTTGAACAAAACATGTTTCCTTTCTTATCAATTAGGTTCAAAGACTTTAGCATCCAAATTGGTACATTTTCCGTAACGCTCCGATTTCAACCAGAGATACGCCAACCATAGTTGTTATTTACATCAAAATTCATCTGATTTTAAAGAAATTATGAGGTGCGTTTACAAGTAGAGTGAGACAGGTTCTTCAAAAATTAAAATTTCTAGTTCAAAACCTTCCCCCTATTTTAAACTATTAGCTGCCGTGTGGTTCAACTCGACTTTTTCTTACCGGATTCATTTAAATTGAAAATAAAATAATTCATCATCTAAATCCTATCGCTAAATCTCCTAGATGTCCTACTTATTCCTTCATTATCTGTTACTCGCAAGGGATACTCCAATGAAATAATGACGGCTATCACACGTGACATTTTCCGCCATTAAATGAAGTTTCTAGCTCTTAGATGAGAAAGTGACAGATAAACATTTCTTAGAGTTTTTTCCTGTCATTTATATATTCTAATTGTCTGGAAGATGTTAGTTGGTTAGATAAATCGGTATAATTGTCAGTATCGACTTTTGAGATTGATTAAAATATACATTCATTTATGTCAGTAAATATAATTATTTTTATTTTCCTTACTATGCATAGTTATGTATAGGGGTGTGTTAGAATCAGTGACGAAGCGTAAGGGAAGACAAAATACCATTGTCTATCCAAATATATTGCGATTCAGTAATTTTTATTTTATTATATATTATTCGACTGATTAAAAGATGTGTTAATTTATTTATATCAGTAAATATAATGCCTTTTATTTTCCTACTATACATAATAATGTATGGAACGCGTTGTAAGATTTAACAATTTCTATTCTCGACTTCTTATTTTTCAAGCAGTGTCTTCCCCGAGGAAAGAAAAGTCTAAATTTAGAAAACAGCCACACAAATTGCGATCTGAAGGTGGAGCTGGCAACCAAGTTATAAAAGGGTTATAAAAGGCAACCAGGTTATAAAAAGACGAAATGCGAAGCACGAGAGAGAGAGAGAGAGAGAGAGACAGAGACGAGATGGTGGAGATGTTACGAGTTGGTACGTCCAGTGGTCGGAACTAGCGCGGTACAAGTAGCGAAACTACAGTAATCACTACTTTTTCTCGTAGTTTGTAGTGTAATGCACTACTTTTAAAAATGAGTAGTGTCGAGTAGCGCGGTACAATAAATCACTAGTTTGTATTGAGTTTTGACGCTACTTTCAACGTTACTTCAGTAAACAAACAAGGTGCCATTCTACATATCATGTGATCACCCTTTCTTCATTATGTATGAAATTTAGTGTTCTGTGCAACGATGTACGATGAATGGCTGCAAGGTTAGGAAGGTCATTGCCTCATGAAGTTGATTTTTTATTTGGATATATTCAGATGTGTTATTTCCCAAAAGATCTTGCTTATCTGATTGCAATTTTTAGATGCAAATTCTGCTATAAATGAACAAACATGTTTTTAAATAAATAGTTTTTACTTTCATTTTATTTTATACCTTTAATAAATAAAATAGATACATGTCAACTTTAATTAAACTTTAAAATCAAAGACAATCAAAAATAGGTTTAAAAGTCCTTTAATAAAATTACCTTTCCTCAACGTACAAAAATTACATGGTCAAAGCGCTTTCGGAATGCCCTGCATAAGTGTCTTCGCCAATATTTTTGGTTGTCATTGATTTTAAAGTTTATACTTTTATTTTATTTTACAGTTTTCAGAAGTAGGAAAAGCGTAAAAATTTGTAAGTTGAACAGGAAATTTAGGAGTCAGTAAATTTTAATTATTCAGAATAAGTATGCTAAACTAACACAGTATACCCAGATCCTCAACTTTTCGTGAAAATTGAAGCTGTGGCAAAATTCGTCTTATAAAAGTAGTTATGTAGTGACTACATTTTAAAAGTAGCTTGTAGTAACTACTTTTTAAAAAAATAGTTGTAGTTAACTACATTTGTCATAATGTAGTTGTAGATCACTACAATAATAAAGTATTTTTTACAACTACTGGGTACGTATAGCGTGGCTTGTGTAGAGGCATACGATGGTAGAAAAGGTTGGACCATGTACATTTTGATTTATTATTGTAAATTACGTTAATGAAATTTATTTCATGATTTCTACAAGTTAAGAATAAAAGTTGTTGTTTTCATCAACAGATGCCTGCGTTTTCATTCCGACACCTTTACAAAGTATTAGAATCAGTGGCGAGAATAAGAAAAGACAAGATACAATTGTACATCCAAATAATTTGCGATGCAGTAAATTTTATTTTAATTATATATTACTCGACTGATCAAGAAAAACATTAAATTATATCAGTAAATATAATGCCTTTTACTTTACCTATTATACATAAAAATGCATGGAAAAGTATTAGAATCAGTGGGGAAACTTAAGGAGTGGCAAGATACCATGATCCACTCAAATAATTTACGATTCAGTAATTTTTGTTTTAATTATATATTATTTGACTCATTAAAATGTACATTAAATTATATCAGTAAATATAACTCTTTACTTTCTCTATTGTACATAGTAATGTATAAATAAATTATTAGAATCAGTGGCGAAATGTAAAGGGAGACAACTTACCAGTCTACCCAAATAATTTACGATGCAGTAATTTTTATTTTATATTATTCGATTGATTAAAATATACATTATATTATATCAGTAAATATAACGCCTTTACTTTATTATACATAGTAATGTCTAGATAAAATATTAGAATCACTGGCGAGGCGTAAAGGGAAATAACATACAAGTCCACCCAAATAATTTACGATGCAGTAATTTTTATATTAATTGCATATCATTTAACTGCTTAAAAATGTTTTTCAAAACTTTTTGCTCCTGTAACTATTTTGAAGTTCAGCTTGATGGCAGAACACCAAAATGTGTGTAAGTCCATTGTGTTCCAAATTACGCATTAAAAGTTTGTAAAGTTAAAATGTCTCTTTATCCTTCTCTGATGCTGTTCTAGAGGATTTTTACTTAATCTGTTAAAAGTGATTTAACTCAAATTACAGTACTTGATATGTCGACCTTTCAGACCAAGGGCAATAACACAGGCCGGCACTGTTTAAAATATAACTCAGTTTATTGGGGACTTCACAAAATTTACAGCAATTTGCAGTGTAAAGCAACGGACAACATATATACCAGTTGTTATTGCACACGCCCAGAATAGATGGCAATTTTACAAGCTACTACATTATACTAGGCTAGTGATAATGCTTACACGGATCTACAAAGCTTATATGCTTACACAGGCATTCTGTTACTTCGCCCCGAATTGCGACCACGCCCCGAATACTAGACTCTTCCCAGTCATAGTTGTATCGAATGGGGTTTCCTTCTACTCACTACTTGAATCCTTCATCGTCTACTCAATAACCATCTACTCAAGAACCCTCTATTCAAGAAGCCTCTGAAACTCTCACGATCCGAAACATATTTATAATTAGTGGCGTCAGAGAAGACAAGTTTCCAATGTGTAACCAATAATTTGTGATTCTGTAATTTTTACTTTAATTATATATATTCAAGATAAATGTATAAAATGATGTGTAAAAAAAGAGAGATGTGGTAGACAGATTCATGGTAGACATGAGTCCCTACATCAGGAGATGTTGTTTTGGAAATGTAATTGGGAGATAATGCGCGCACCTTTTATCAGTTACTGCCACAGAACTTTGGAGAGCAAGCTAATATCAAATTTTATTTAGAAACCCGCTAAATTAAAGAGGTGTTTGAATTTTTGATATACTGAGAATTTTTCTATATAACTCATAAATTAAACGTTTAAACTGTGAAAAAATAAAACTTGGTGAGTGGTACCTTTATTTTCTTCCATATTTTCTTTGATTTTCATATAATAGTTGAAACAGTATTCAGAACATTTGTGTTTTATTGTATATAAAGATTTAAAACCGGTATCACAAAGAAAGGCTGAACTGGGATTCTACTGTAATTAAGTTGCAAAATAGCATTAATTTATTCCTTCCCCTATAAACATAGAATAATATATAGAGAAATATATAGGGGTCGAACATTCGAATTATATTTTCCGACGAAAGAGCACGTTTCAAGAATCTCTGAGCTCGAATCGAACGTTTTTGTGGTCATGACTTTGTGTGTGTGTGTGTGTTTGTGCTTCCGTGGGCCCATGGAGACGATATTTAACGAACGAATGGAGAGTTTCGAACGTAATTTGGTACAAAAATTACAATCAGTTAATACTGGAATTTCTTTGATTTTAAACCATAATCGAATGTTCAAAACATCTCAAATTTTTAAATGAAATTTTTAAAATATCATATTTCATAAGTTTCAACTTCCATAAGCTTCATATTTCATAAGCTTCAACTTCCATACGCTTCATCTTCCATAAACTTCATCTTCCATAAGCTTCCATAAGTTTCAATCTATAAGCGTATAAAATAAAACTTGCTATATGCCGCATGACACGTTGACAGTTTGGTTACATGTGTGAATCAAGATGACAAACTCTTTAAATGCAGCACAAAAGTAGTGATCCCACTGAAATATATCTGTGTTTATCATAACGTGTCATATACAATCGCAACTACAAATATTCCATGTTAGATAGAACACTGACATAGTTCTATATCTGATGATTCCATCCTATGTAAGCTAACGCAACTTTTTATTTATTCTATGTTAATATCGGTCACGGAGGGAATTACAAAATTTAAGTACAGATAATAATTAACAAAGTAAGAACTCAAACCTGAGTAAAGATCAATTGCTTTTCTGAAATTAAAACATACAAATGTGTTTATGTAATGTTAATTGATTTATATGTATATATCTAAGTTAATGTTAATGATGATTCCAATTTAATATTTAATCAAGGCATGTCAAATAAAGGTTTAGCCAATTTAAATTTAAGCATTTATTGAATTTTGTCTCATGCCATTTTCTCTCACTCGAGAACCACTGGAGATTTTTATATTCCACACTAGGTGAAGACATCAAAGGTAAGTCCTTTTATTACTTTCCTTATATACATAATGTATAAGGAAAGTATTGTGACGGGGTCGAAAATTCAAATTCGAGTTTTCGACGGGAGAGCACGTTTCAAGCATCCCTGATCACGAATCAAACATTTTTGAAGTGATGTCTGTGTGTGTGTGTGTGTGTGTGTGTGTGTATGTGTGTGTGTGCGTGTGTGTCAGTGAGTCTGTGGAGACGATAACTGACGAACGAATGGACCGATTCGAACGAAATTTGGTACAAAAATCACAATATGTAAACACTGGAAGCCTATTGTTTTTAAACGTAATCGAATGTTCAGAATCCCCCTACATTTTCGAGTGAAATTTTGAAAAAATCGTCAAAAAATCAAAACCGCTAATAAAGTTACGCAAATAGACATTTCTTATGTAATTTTTCATTAGAAAATGATTAACATAAATTTTGGAACGCTAACATGAACCGTTCTCGAGATATTGCGCATTTTTCAAAAAAATTATAAAAAAGTCATACAAAATAAAAAATATATATTTCCTATTGAGAAACATGTTCACTTTTCATATGTAATACCATGCGATAAATTGGGTGACATCATTCTCGTGGATCTAGCTCGTTCGATTCATGAGAAAAGATACTTCGAGGAATACTTTTGTATTTGAACGCCAATAGTCATTTATCTACTATAAGAATAACTTATTTCTCCATCATTAAAGCTTGGCGAGATTTTGGCGGAATGTCGCCAACTTGGCGACTTTTTGAAATGTTGTCAAATTCACGAAAAATTCACGACAAATGGATAAAAATGACGCTAAATCAATGAAAATGACGACTTATTGTCGAAAATTCAGTATCTTGGAAAGAATATCAGTATCTACTATAAGAAAAACCTATATTGTTACTGTAAAAGTACTAAATTCATTGGATTATATAAGCAAAGTCATGTGTTGCCAACATCAGATATTTTAGAATTTAGTAAGGACCATTGACAATATGTCGCTATCTTTTTTCCATTACATAATTTTATTACTTAGTGGCTTTTATATTTCTGCAATATATTCATGACAGTTTTAAATTTATATTAATTATATAATTTTATAAGCATTTTTCAGCGAATAATTAATTAAATACTATCAACCTACAATACCAGTTTAATAAAAAATAACTAATTAAATGAATCTTAAAAGAGAAAAAAATGAAATAAAGAAAAAACGTTCAAATGAAATATGAGCTCTGAAATATAATCGGTATTATCCTTTTTCTAATTAGGCTATTAAGTTATAAATCCCCTTAATGCCACCAATTAATTTACGTTTAATAAAATAAAGGAAAAGAGAAGATATATGGTACATTTAAATCTTTGAATATTTCGAGGAGTAACTGTATAGTCATAGTTAAATATAAAAAGTTTAGGTTAGTTACAGACACTGAAATGTTACTGTTTAATCTGCATAAATTAATTGTAAAAGCCACTTATGTGGCTATATTTATGACTATGAAGTGTTAAGGGCATAATACTGCAATGGATTTATTTATTCAATAAGAAAATTAAGTATATAACAAAGATTCTGAAGAGAATATGTTCCAAGATACAAATATATGCTGTAAGTAAGATACGGTTTTTTCTACAAACCCAAGTAGTTATTATTTTTTAAGTTAATTGTTGGAATTGTTTTTATTATATCAACTATTGTATGAAATTAAGAATTGTTTGTGCTTATATCAAACTAGCAGTTAAACCTGTAAAAGACAGGTAAAATACTCTTAAAAATTAAGTTGTCACTTTTTAATAGGTATATAATAAGTGTTTAATAGGTATATATAATATTATAGTATATAATTATACACAATGAATCTTAACGATAGCACATTAAGAAAAACCCGATAAATGCGAGCTTTTAAAATAACTCGAGTATTTCAGTGAGACTTACCAAACTGTTCACAAGTGCACCAAATTCCAAAACTTTCTCAGTCTTAATAATAGGAATTACTTATTATTTCCTCCAATCGAGTACTTTGATATGTACAACCCTAAAACATAAAATGTCGCAACACATAAATACTTCGATTTTTCCATTATAGAGCATATATCTTTTACCCAAATTTGTTTATATCTCAAGAGAAAAGTATTTTTACCAAACAGTCTGTATTTCAAACAGTTTTCCAAACATTTGTGTTCTAGAGCACCTCCCTCAAATATAATATCTAGAATATTTCGATTCTTCTAGTGAATTTTATCGAAAAGTTCACCCATGCGATGCGCCACATTTCAAGTTTTTATTTCACTGAAAATGGGGCTTTTTTTTATTTCTTTCACATATCGCACATTCCGATGTGGGGCAACCCTAAAGTAACAAGTTTCGGAATGGGCCAACTTCTTCATATCGAACGATCTACCCTTGCACCAATTTTTAATTTTCTATCTCGTAGCCAATTATGTTTAGCTATCATTTCACCCTTCGAATGTTTTGCGAAGAAGCACCCCCAAATAAACATTTTTTGAAAATAAGAATCATCTTTTGAGCCCTTTGCGCATGTACCAAATTTCAAGTCTATGTCGCTTTTAAAAGAAGGCGTTTTTCATTTATTCCGAAAATGGAATAGTTTGGCGTGCAGCACTTCTAAAGCAGTAAATATTGGAAATCTGAAATCGTACACTTTCTTTCTATCAAACAACCTACCCCAACACTAAATTCAAAGTATCTATCTCCACGCAAAGTATGTTTTCTATCATTTTACCTTTCGAACGCTTTAGTGTGGCGTAACCCCCTCTATCAAATATTTTTTTAAATATTCGACTTTTCTAATGCTTTAATCAAACGATTA
Organism: Amaurobius ferox; assembly: GCA_951213105.1. Classification (NCBI taxonomy): domain Eukaryota; kingdom Metazoa; phylum Arthropoda; class Arachnida; order Araneae; family Amaurobiidae; genus Amaurobius; species Amaurobius ferox. Next base: position 53,345,500 of record OX578152.1, read on the forward strand.
ATCTTTGTACCAAAAATTAAGTCTCTATTCCTGTAAAATAAGACGTTTTTTCATTTATTTGGCAAATCGAATATTTTGGTGTGCAGCCCTTAAAAAAGTCAATATTGGAAAACTAAATTTGTACAATTTTTATTTTTATACAAGCTATAGGGTACCCTCAAACCAAATTAAAATCTCTATCTCATCGTAAAGTATGTTTCTCTATCATTACAGTTTTCGAATGTTTTGGTGGGGAGCACCCCTTGTACTAAATATTCTTGAAATATTCAATTTTTCCAGAGTATTTTATCAAATGATTGACACGTGTAGCAAATGTTAAGTCTTAATATCATTTAAAAAAAGACGCTTCTCATTTATTCCATAAATCGAACATTTTAGCGTGCGGCATGCCTAAAATGGTAATTATTAGGAAACTCTGAAATCGTACAATTTCATTCTGTCGAACACATAAACCAAATTCTCTATTTCAAAAAGTCTCGATCTTTTTGCGACCTATGCTTTTCTATCATTTAACCTTTCGAACGTTTTGATGTGGATCTTCCCCCTACTGAACATGTTTATGAAATTCAATTTTTTCATGCGGTTCTGTAGACTAATGTACCAAATTGAAAATCTCTATCTATACGGCAAGTGCCTAAAAAGGCGTAAAAGACAGACATAGGATAACTAGGCGATGTATATTTTTCATGTATGTATATTTTCTATGCATGAATAGGTTTATATGTGTCAGGTTTCTCTTGCCCTTGTGCCAGGCCTCTGTTGCCCTTGAGCCAGGCTTCTGTTGCCCTTGTTCCACAATTCTGTTTCCCTTGTGCCAGTCTTCTGTTTAATACTTACTGCTATTTGGTATTTTTTTTAAGGAAGTCTGAAATAATAACAATTTCTAGTTATACACTTATGACATAATTATTAATGGATACCTCATTTTCAGAATTACGGCAAATCGCTTTAAGCAATTCTAAATCCATCAAATGCATTTATAGTATTTTCCGCATTATTATTATGGGTAATGTAATTACTAAAACTGTACGCAACACTGCAATAAATCGTTGATATATTGTCGGAAAAACTGTTTGCGACGTCTTCGAATAGTTGAGCTGGGTGTCCCGAAGTCGTGAGAGTTCGAAAATAAGAATCCCTTGGTTCTTTATGAACTTCATCATCTCTTGCTTTTCGGAAGTGCGCGCGTTTGTTGAATCGGCTCAAAAAGTGCTTAAAAGAGCTCAAAGTGCTCAAAAAGAAATAAAACTGAGTATTCAACAAATTAGTCACGGAACTTGCGATCACGCGAAATGTTTATCATTTGCCATCATTCTAGAAACTTTACATTCTACTCAGACCTCTGAAATGATGAGAGGCATGTAAGTGATCCGTATCATCGTCTGATCACTTCGCGAGCTCCCCCCAGTGCGATTTCTCTGACGGGTGTCTCGTCCCTAACAGCATTTTTTTTTCACAGTGAAGTAAGATTTACGTCACACTGTGACTTTGGGACGTCACAGAACGTCGCAGCACGTCTCGGCAATGTCATATTGAGGTCACAGCGAAGTCATTTTGGTCATTTCCATGGTCGTTTGTGACGTCGCATATTAACTTGTTTGTGACGTCACATTGTAATTGCCATTGTAATATCGTCACATTGCTACGTGTTAATTAAATTGTGGAAACGTCACAGATTATAGTCACAATGAAGTTACAAAGTTACTTATATGTAACTTCGCATAGAAGTCACAAATATGATGTGACATTGTGACCCGGGTGTCACGTGACTACAACGTCACTGTCACACATGTGTCTCCTGGAGTGGTGTACTTTCATCTCTATATTTCTATATGCCACCGTGATCATCAAACCACCGTAGTCTATTCCCCACACATAAAAAACATTGGCTTAAATTTCTTAAATAACAGTTTCCTTTAAACAATCTATAAAGATAATTCTTATAGTTCAATATTTTCGAACTTGTTCATACGATCTACTCATACGAACTGGTAGTTAATTATCTTAATACTCGTTAAAGGTGTGCCTTCCGTGCTAATAGTGACAATTGAAATCGGTTACCTCTACTCTTTGTTACGTGCATATTCGTGCCATCTCACTGATGTGGGAAAATCGTTGCACTTCGCGTACTTGCGCAGGCTACCATTCATTCGCTCACAATCTACAGACATTTTTTCACAAAAACCAAAAACATGATGCTGACTCGTTCGAAGTTTTAAGACGACTACCAAAAACTTCAGGTGCGTCTAGGACGCTGTCGAAATCGCCTCTGTTGGAAAGTTCTAGAACATTCTCTCAAACCTTTTTTCTTTTCACATTGTAGTGTCGTTGTTGATTCGTTGACGTGAAGAAGGGGATGCGCTGCTTATTTATGTTAGTATTGCCATTGGCTCCCTCTGCAGCATTTAAATAGCTCATTAACTAGGTTGGCATCCGTAATTTGAATTACGAAATGTCGTGCATGCCGTACGACAGGGTGCTTCTACTCGGAAGTCTATGACTGTACAAGAGCCGAAACATACCTGAAACTGTATTCTATTTTTCTGAAGTTCTTCTGGGTTTCTCATAAACATTTTACGAGATAATAACCATTAGTGAATGTTTCTAAATTTAATTGGCTATTATCAAAATTACCTACATGAATAGATTATAGTTTGATCCTTTTGTTAGTATTTAGTTTAATACATACTGCTCGTTGGTATTTTTCTTGAAAATATATATAGGAAATTTTGATAATGTATAAGAAGTCTTCTATAATTTTTATATCTAGTTTCACACTTACGAAATAATTATTAATGGGTTCCTTATTTTTAAAAATGTAGTAATTCGCTTTAAGAAATTATAAATCAAGCAAATGCAATTTCAATATATTATACTTTAATATTAAAGGTTATATAATTACTAAAACAGCATTTAACATTTTGTGTAACAATAACCATTAGGGAGTGTTTTTAAATTTAGTTGACTATTTTTAAAAAAATCTTCAGAAATAGGTTTATGTATTTTGATCCTTTTGCTAGTCTTTTGTTTAATACTTATTTCTTAATAATCGCACTAAAGTCTTCTATAA